>CM035427.1:42945258-43035258 GCA_020310875.1 Ceratopteris richardii
TACGCACCACATACATACAGACCTACACTACATACATATATATATACACACACACACACTACATACATACTGTTGTTTATATATATATATATATATATATATATATATATATATATATATATATATATATATATATATATATATATATATATATATATATATATATATATATGTATGTGTGTGTGTGTATGTGTATGCGATTATTGCTGTGTATGTGTGTGTGTATGTGTGTGTGTATGTGTATGTGTGTGTGTATGTATGTGTATGTGTATAGGTATGTGTTTGTGTGTGTGTATATGTGTATGTGTATGTGTGTGTATATTTATATATATATATATATATATATATATATATATATATATATATATATATATATATATATATATATATATATATATATATATATATATAAGTGTGTGTGTATAGTGTGTGTGTATAGTGTGTGTATGCCATATCAAGTTTGGGATTGTTGTGTCTTATTTGCAAAAAAAAGAAAGAGGCTCGAACTTAAATTCGAGCCTTAGAATCGATTCAAGTTTAGCAGTTAAGTTCGAGCCTCTTAGCTTTTCAAGCCATATCAAGCTTAGGGTTGTTGGGTCACATGGTATGAGGCTCGAACTTAAGTTTGAGGCTCTCAGGTTTGAGCCTATCAACTTCGAGCCACTGAATGTTGATATTGTGTCATCATGCTCGAACCCTTCAAGATCGAGCCTATAAATCACATCAAGTTTGAATCTATTGTGTCACATGATATTAAGCTCGAACTTAAATTCGAGCTTGTAAGTTTTGAGTCATTGTCTCGCTTAATATCAGGCTCGAATTTCAGTTGGAGCCTTTGAATCATATCAACTGTCAATCTTGACATGAGGCTCGAACTTAAGTTTGAGCCTCTCAGTTCCACCATATCAAGTTTGGGATTCTTGTGTCACATGATTGAACAGTGTTTTATGTGCAAAAGAGCAAACAGGCTCGAACTTAGGTTCGAGCCTCAGCATCAATTCAATTTTAGTTGGCTCGAACTTAAGTTCGAGCCTCTCAGCTTTTCCAACGATATCAAGTTTAGGATTGTTTGGTCACATGATATGAGCAAAAGAACAAAGAGGCTCAAACTTAAGTTCGAGCCTTTCTGCTTTTCCAGTCATACCAAGTTTTTGTCCATACCAGCCATATCAAGTTTATAATCAAATTGAGAGGCTCCAACTTAAGTTAGAGCCTCTCAATTTTGACTTATAATCATATTAAGTTTCGGATTGTTTACTCATATGATATGAGGATCGAGCTTAAGTTCGAGCCTCTAAATTTTGATATTGCGTCATCAGGCTCGAACCTTTCAGGATTGAGCCTATAAATCATGTCAACTTTGAGTCTGTTGTGTCACATGATATGAGGCTCGAACTTAAGTTGGAGCTTCTAAGTTTTGAGTCATTGTGTCCCTTAATACCAAACTCGAAGTTGATTGTTGGGTCACATGATTGAACGTTGTCTTATGTGCAAAAGAACAAACAGGCTCGAACTTAAGTTCGAGCCTCAGGATCAATTCAATTTTGGGGGGCTCGAACCTTAGTTCGAGCCTCTCAACTTTTCCAGCCATATCAAGTTTAGGATTGTTGGGTCACATGATATGAACATCTTTCTGCTTTTCCAGCCATATCAAGTTTAGGATTGTTGGGTCACATGATATGAGCCTCTCAGCTTTTCCACCCATATTAAGTTAGGATTATTGTGTCTTATGTGCAAAAGAACAAACAGGCTCAAACTTAAGTTCGAGCCTTATAATCAATTCATTTTTAGGAGCCTCGAACCTCTTAGCTTTTCAAGCCATAGCAAGAGGGTCGAACTTGGCAGGCTCGAACTTAAGCTCGAGTGTCTTAGCTTTTCAAGCCATATCAAGCGCAGGATTGTGGGTCACATGGTATGAACCTCGAACTTAAGTTCGAGCCTTTGAATATTGCATCATCAGGCTCAAACTTAAGTTTGAGCCTCTCAGTTCCACTATATCAAGTTTGGCATTGTTGTGTCACATGATTGAATAGTGTCTTGTGTGCAAAAGAATAAACACGCTCGAACTTAAGTTTGAGCCTCAGCATCAATTCAATTTTGGGGGGATCAAACTTAAGTTCGAGCCTCTCAGCTTTTCCAACCATATCAAGTTTAGGATTGTTGTGTCTTATGTGTAAAAGAACAAAGAGGCTCGAACTTAAGTTCGAGCCTCAGCTTTTCCAACCATATCAAGTTTAGGATTTTTGGATCACATGATATGAGCCTCAACTTTTCCAGCGATATCAAGTTTAGGATTGTTGTGTCTTATGTGCAAAAGAACAAAGAGGCTCGAACTTAAGTTCGAGCCTCTAAGCTTTCCCAACCATATAGTCTCAGCTTTTCCAGCCATATCAAGTTTAGGATTGTTGTGTCTTATGTGCAAAAGAACAAAGAGGCTCGAACTTAAGTTCGAGCCTTTTAGCTTTTCCAGCCATACCAAGTTTCCAGCCATACCAGCCATACCAACTTAAGTTCGAGCGTTTTCAGCTTTTCATGCCATAGCAAGAGGGTATATTTAAGTTGGAAGGTAAGCTATCTGTGCCTAAAAGCATTTTCATAAACGGGTTCTAGATTGAGAGAACCAAGTGTTAAAAGTTATAGGTGTCTAAATTGACTTCTCAGAAGAGCAGGTTTAGACATAGGTAACTTGTTGAGTTCATTTCTCAAGATATACTGAATCTTTTGGAATGATTCAACTTGGAAAAGGTGTGCAAACTGTAGGCAATGCCTTCTGCAAAGTTTCATAAAAAACTTTACACAATTGATAAGGTAATGAGAGAAATATGTGCAGTAGACTTTCTGTGTAGTCATCTCCTTCACATATTTTTCAAAATCTTTATAATTGATCATTGATCCTCTAAATTTGGAGAAGATTTGAGTTATTCTTGTTATAGAGGTGCTCTAATTACAAGAGTAACTTGTTCTTTTGGAGATTAACACTCTCCATCATGATTTTGTCTTGTCTCCGAAAGAGAATGAAGTTCTTGCAGTTGTTATCCCTATTGATCCAAGTGTTAGAATACCTCTAAAAACTTTATCTCATGATAATATTGATAAAGTTGAGTATTGGATAATATCTGGAAAACATTCAATTAGTGGAGCAAAAACTTTACAAATGGTTAATTCTCTGATGTTGACATTATAGTTACGACAACAATTTAGATATAGAAAAGCAAAAATTATAGTAAATGGTCCTCCAAAAATTTCAAGGGAGATATCTAAAGAGGCTAATTTGATGGTGGCAAAGTCATTATAGAAGGAACCATTTGTGGATCACCTTTTACAAGCTAGATCTCAATGGAAAGCCAATGGATGTCCATCCAAACCTCCTCCAGGTGTTAATCAGAGTAAAAGAGAATTTATATCATGGCAAGTATGTTTATATTCTTTGTATTTTTTGTTTTTTTTGTAGAATTTTGTAGAGACTACATAGCAAACTTTACAAAAAGGATTTATAAAGAATGATTTACATCTTCTTTTATGTAATGTTGAGGAATGGAAGAATTAAATATCAATAATGCATTTGTATAGTCAAGGGGCACTGCTTAATACAAAGGGTGAAGTGCCAAATAGCAAAAGAGATTCAACAAAGGATGTTATATCGACATCTGCAAAGATGGTAGCAATGAAAGGTGGTCAATTGAAGCAAGCACCAGGGATGGTTATATTAGGTCCGACATTATTCAGATGTATTGCAGGTTTCGACAATAAAGAAATTTAAGAACTTCAAAAGGAAATTTTAGAGAAGAAAATTTTGTTAAAAAAGGCAAAATCATTGAAGCACATGGTTGACATGGAAGAAATGGCATGGAGATTAAAGACAGATCGTGTCTTGAAAAATTCTATAATTGCATTTTTTATTGATTTAACAACAGAGGTTTTGACTTGGGAAAAGCTCTGTGAGAAATAAAATATCACAGATATACAATATGAAAAAAATTAAAAGTTATAGTAAAACATTTGTGAAAGACTCATTAAACAGGGCAAAGAAGTCTCCTCCTTTACGAAAGGCGGCCATAACTTTGTTGAGTCATTTGTATAGAGTTGCAATGGGAATAAAGACCACAGCAAATGTTATTCCATGGTCAATCTATGGATTTGGTTTCGATTTGAACAAGGTGGAAAGTTGTGTCAAGCAAGTTCTTCCATTCAATATTGTTTTCTTTAGGTTTGATTCAGAACTGTACAGTTTACATAGTCAGGAATGCATTTCAGCAACGTTCTTCTCTAGATTGATTTTTGCACTAAACGGGATGAAATCCAAGACAGAATATGTTCTAGTATCTTTTATTGATTTCCTCTATGTCCATATGCTTATGGAAGGAGTTCAACATACAGCTAGAAAAATGACTTTCAAAATTAGAGCCACTCAGAGTAGTAATCCTTCCATCAAAGGAGAGATGGATTTTGCAATAGTGCTTATGTACATTAGCAAAGAGGATAATTATCAGATGATTGATAGAATAGATCAAGCAAATCTAAATATTTTTGCTCATAAAGGTCTGGATGAATTCATAGAAAAATTTTTCATTGATGATTTCATCAACAGTTTTTCTCGTGAAGACAACTATGTTATAGAGTTGTATTGTCGAGGAGTTGTTCTTCAAAGAAGTTTATCTTAGAAACACAGATGTTTTGGTATATGTTTAGACGTTGAAGAAAAAAAAATAGAATCAATTTTCTCTTCAATTTTTGAGAATTACCCTTCTTTGCATCAATGGTGTGATATCAGTAATCAAGATACAGATATCAGGAATCAAGATACAGATAATACAAATGTGTTCGAGAATGTTGATGCTGAGATTGATGTACAACCTAGTGGAGAAGAATCAGAAAGTAATCAGGATGATACAGAAACTGATGAACATATTGTTACAATGGATGAAGATATTGCCGGTACTTCAAATGTATGAGAAGAAAAAGCAGCTTGAGAAAATATTGATTCCATGTTATGTAATAAATACCATAATTTTCAAAGTATATTTTTCTTTATATGCTAGTGATGATTGCATTTCTTGAACATAGAATTTTATTTTGAATATATTAGCTTGTTGAATAAAGTGATGTGAATCGATTATATTTAAATCTTTTTATTTATTGTTAATATCATATGCTTGTGAGTTAAAATTAGACATCTCTTGTCTATTCGAGTAATTTAAAAATTATTGTCAATGATGCATAGATTCATATGTTATATATTTTAAATTGATATGCATGATTTATGACTCTTTTGTTTCAAAAAATCTGAAACATATTGTTTTTAAAATTATGATGCATTTGATTAAATACAATTTCTAAATGTACGGTTAAGATGCAAATATTGAACTGTGCGGTTTTTAAAATCGAAAGCTTATTGTTTGACGTAGATGCATAGAGAAATTAATTATAAGTATTTAGAAAGAGAAATTAATAGATAGATAGAGAAATTAATAGATAGATTTTTATCATAAAGAGAAATTACTTGAGAAAATAAGTATTGATATGTCTGCATATTGTATTGATTATTCATATATATCTTTTGGATTTCTTTTTATTATAGATGTTAACAAAAATAAATATTTCATAAGTGATGATGGTATTGGAAAGCTTATTGGCCATTTCGAGGATGAAACGCGTACTCTACATGAGCAAAGCTCTTTTCAAACATCAAATAAGCTATCTAATGTTATTGAGAAACAACATGCTAGGCCTTTTTGGATTTTACCAGATATATTGTGTAATATTATGATTATTTTATCCATATTATAACTCATTTATTGAAGATATATCAATAAGTTATCTTAAAGCATTCTTTTTAGTTATCGTGTATTTATTATCCTCATTGTTTGATATATGCAGAGAATATCTATCATCCACTTCATATAAGGAACAATTTTCTCTTTCTCGATCTAAATGCCCTTTTGTTCAACAAAGATATAAGATGGAACAGATCAGAGAAAGATTATGTCAAAAATCATTCAAATATTGATGAACAAAGAATATTTATAAGTCAGAGAGGTTTTGAATTTTTAGATTCTATTCTTCAACACTTTCATGTTGGTGTTTGGTCATCCAAATTTAAAAATAATATTTTGAACAATGTGAGATTCATTAAGAAAGATACAAAAAAAAGATATTCTTTTTTTATGGTGAGGTGTCAAGAAGATTACTATATGGATCACATTGAAGAAATATATAAACCAAATCAACTTATTATTAATGATAGTTTCTTCAAAGGTTCTATCCTAATAGAAAATTGCATCGACATTACCCCTTATCAAGCAAGACATGATTATTCAGTACCGAGTGATCTTCTATCCTATGTTTTGAGCTTCATCCAAAGAGATGATATTTTGCTCAATTGAATCAGACAACCACATATCATCAAAGAACATCTTATATTTCCTATGTTTCAACTTGCAATGGAGAATTCATCGTCTATGTTAGACCATGATATCTTGAGTGAATCAAATGATCATTCAAATAACTTGAGAGTATCTTCTTTTGATGACTATGAAGTACATAATAATAGTGAGAAAAAGCTAGATGTTCCATTGATTTGCAACAAAATTGAAAAGGAGCATACAACAATAGCATCGACAAAGCTAGAGGTTCCATTGAATTGCAAGGAAATCGAAAAGGGAGATCTAGCAACAATAGCTTCAACATTTGGTGTTCCACTTTTAAATAAAGAGCAGCTAAAATTGTTACAAATGTGCTACAAAAATAAAAGCATGAGAGAAAATCATGCAATAGTGTATGCTACAAGGTTGGGCTATCGACAAAGTCCTTTCATAAGTGGAGTTGCAGCAAAAGCATACATAAAAAGGTTACAAAACCCATACCTTAATTTAATAGGTAAACAAATTCTTCATACAATATTTATGTTTTTTCTTATATCTACAGTCATATATTTATAAAATTTTTCTGTTGCAGGATAAAGAAAAACGTTGACGGCAAGGTGGATTATTCAATTTATCTCAAGATCTTTTGATTGGTTTGAAGATAACCCATTTTTTGAATGTTAGTTTCCTTGTTTCATGAAAGATTGTTTTTCTTCACAAATAAACACACACACACACACACACACACACACACACACACACATATATATATATATATATATATATATATATATATATATATATATATATGCATATACACACACACGTATATATATATATATATATATATATATATATATATATATATATATATATATACATATATATATATATATATATATATATATATATATATATATATATATATATATATATATATATATATATATATATATATATATATATATATATATATATATATATATGAAGTTTTTTCTAGGCTTAGTCTACTTTTGATTATATTGATTGTAAGAAAAACTATAAAAGGAAATTGGAATCCCCATGAATATAAAATCATGCATTTAAATCAATTTTCTTATATTTTCTTATGTATTATCAATTTTAATTCACTATAAGTCTTGAATATTGAGAGAAATGATAATGGCTTAATTAAACATATCTTTAATTACTGTAATTATGAAGTAATACAGAATGTAAAACAATTTAATTGATTTTTATATCAATCTAATTAACTTCAATTTTTTTTGCAAAACAAAATGCTGATTTGCATATAAACTACAAAGAAAACACAAGGTTGACATTGATATCTTGCTGGTCTTCACACATATATGAATCTTCATCAAGAAAGCAAGGATTTTCTTCATTCCCAAGAGATGAAAGAAGGGTATTCATACTGGAAATGAATGGCATTTTGCTCAAGACAATTGATAAGGAAAGGGGTGATCTATTACTTGAATCTTTGCAAAACCATATGAATTTTATTGAAGAGAACACAAGAATTGCACATTACGTTTGCAAGGATGCATTATATTTCTTGGATTTTTGTATGGATATTTTTGAAGTGTGGATTTGGACCACAAAAAGAGTATCGATAGTTCAAAGAACACTTGTAGTATGTTTTCCAAAACACCATCAAAGATTTCACATTATAGGACGTCAGGGTGCATGCCAAAAAACTGATATCCGTATCGGATATAAGTTTGTGCATCACAAAAACTAGTACACAATTTGGAAAATTTTTCCACATTTGGATGGAAATAATACCATTATCTTTTATGATACATTATATCATGTGATTTGGAATATGAAAGGCACTTATGTAATTCTACCAAATCTGTGGAGGCAATCATTGATGGAGTTGGAAAACTTTTAATCCAAAACAATGATTCCTTCGCTTTATGGATGGATTTGCTCAAAGAACACACGTTCTTATACATGCAATACAATTGTAAATCAGAGAACTTGTTATAGAGAAACATATTATGTACTTGAACAATATATTGAGAAACGACATCAATGATTTTAAAATATTTGAACATCATGTATTTTATTGGTGTTTTTAAACACCACATATTTTTGGGACTGTTCAACCAAGTGAAAAATTATTGGTAGCCTAAATTGCATATATTTTGAGTTATTATTGAATTCAATTGTTTTTCAAAGCTCTAAATTAGTATGATAGATTTATTATAAAATTATATGAAACAATCTTTTCAGTTTTTAAACAACATAGTATTGATATAATTTTTATATCATTCACCTAAATGAATAATTATTAGTATGTCAAATTGCATATTATTAAGTATTTTTAAATTAGATCTAAATTCATATGGTTGCTTTTTTTTTTTGAAAATGGAGGTTCAGCCGAGGCCTACTCCTCCGGGCTTTAACTTTGAAGTTGCAACTGTATAAGGAAGGGCATAGTATCCGTGGGACCCACCTTATCCCACAAGAATAGGGGTTTACATAGCTGGGTTAAATTGTGATCACAATTATCGCGAAGAAGGACAAACGGTGGCACATCAGCAACAAGATACAACTTTCCATGATAAACATGTCGCTTACATGTGCTGATGGGGGTTGAACCCCCATCCCCGCCTCAAGAGGAGAGAGGCCCAACCACCCAAACAAGTGACCTGGGACCAAATTGAATATATTTATTGTTTATATTAAATTGTAAGCTCTAAATTCATATTAGGATAGATTTGTTATACAATTAAATTTAAATTAATTTATTGATTTTTATAACATCATTTTTTGGGATATTTACTTTATGAGCATTTATTGATATATCAAATCATGTATAATTGACCTTTTATTATTGTATTGGATAATAACAGACTTCATATTTCAAAAAAATTCAAGCTGAATGCTTTTCTTTGTTTATTCATATTCTCTTGGTGTTTTTTTGAATAAGCTCATCAACTAATATTATTGTTTGTCTATTGAAAACTTAAAACATTTTAACAAAAAGAAGATGTATTCATGACTTGATCTTTGTAAGAAGAATATAACATAGAAATTATAAGTTAATACCATCACTAGTATTATAAATGGGACTTGAATATTTCCCAAATTTTGTGAATAGTCCTTAAAAGATATTATCCAGTGAATTCCATCCTATTTTATTATCTTCCATACTTAGTGCAATGAACTAAGATCATAAGGACCACCACGTTTTCTAGAGATGACTCTCCTGCCAACCTTATGTTTGTATATATTGTTTTTCAACATAGTGTGACAAGCAATGAAGGAAGAAACAATCTATCACTTTTTGTTACCTCTTAAGAAGCTTGAAACAATTATTCTTACTATTTGAGACATGGATGCCCTCTATCATGCAATCACTAGAGAATAGAACAAAATCTCCTCTATCGTCAATACACTACTCTTTGGTCCAACCAAAAGCACCTTGAGCTATGGAATCTAGTGGCAATTAAACACAAATACAGATAGTATCATCCCTTTTTCTCTTTCATTATCTTGTTTAAATAGGGAGAAAATCACTCACAAAGATATGTAGTGCACCAATAATCACATAACAACGCATAAGATTCTCATGAAAAAGAACTTCCTTCTCTCTCTCACTCTACCCAAAATATGAATGTATTCATTTCCATTCAACCTAGAGCAGCATATATGAAAGAAAAGATAGCATGAATTCCCTTCAACCTTAAGATGTATTAGTTCAAAGGACATAAGCTCCGTATGAGTACGTGCAATCTCCCATTTTCGCCTCTCTCATTAGAGAAGATATTAAATGCAACCCTTCTTTGTTTTCTTGAAACTAATTATCATTCAAAAAATGATGTCATTATTAGATCCTCAACGATGTTTTAGAGATGAAGAATTTGTTTGATTTGATCTATAGAAAAATCAATACATCGAGCTTTTAGAAGAGAAGAAAGGCATGAAACTCAGAAAGTCAACCCTACCCCCAAGATTTGTTACATACAAAAGTGGTTGCATTGTATGGAAAGGCATATGCCATAGCTTAACCATAAAAACGTAATGGAAGTTAGGAGTTGACCCTTCTCTTACCAATATTGATTCTGATTCTTTTCATAGTTTGGCATACACAAGCATATATCAAAAAAACATATCTCTATAATTTATATCCCTCTCTCATGCTCTTATTATTGTACAAATCACATACAGCTATGTGCATAAAACAACATGTTCAACATCGTAATAGAGGAAATAATTAAGATGCATAGGGTATCTGATATTTCCATGAATATAAAAACTTTCACCCAAGAAGAGTATGCTCATTCCTTAAGCACCTCTTGAGCACCTTGAATCTTTTCCAATTGAATGGCCAGTAACCTTCACTAATGTAATCTTCAAATCTGTGTACGAAAAGATCTAGAAACATCTTCAACTGCAATTATCATCAAAAGATTTTGCCTTCACTTTAGATGTCCTCATTCATTCTTGGCTTTGAATGTATGTTGGTTTGAAAAGCATTACTTTCTTCTAATCAGCCGCTTCCCTTTGTTTTTATGTTGTGCAAATCCTTTGCCAACTAGAGGAATTTTTCTTGGGTCCCTATCCCTTTTCGGAGTGTTTTGCAATAGAATACGAACCACCGTGTGCATCTCCCTAGGCTCATAGTCGGTGCCTTTCCAAAGAATCAATCTGTAGCAAGACACTCACACCTATATTGAAAAAAACTATGAATAATTAATTCTGAAAATAAATTTTGATTCCCGTTTCAACGCATGTATCTTTCGCATCGATGTAAAGACAATTGCTCTTGCCTTTATAGTCATATCCACCCACTTGTCTTTGCAACTCGATTCAGCATATTGGAAAGCACTCTTCTCTTCATATGAGGTGGCTGGCAAGGAGATGAAGGTTCTCCATGCCTTTTATCTTTTTTCTTAAACTTTATCATTCATGTGAGCGACATCCCTAAAGTTTTGGCCAACTCAGCTTTATTTTCGAGAAATCAAAACACTTAAAATTACATGCTTACCCTACACATATGATATCATAGATGTGCATACAAAACCATACATGCATCTATACTCTGATAATCATGAATAACGTGTGGTTTATTATGCACACATATACACATTACTTATATCAACAAACTTACACATGCATACATATTTACACATGCATACATATTTACACATATGCAGATAGGTATCCATTTATGCGTGCGCATAAAAACTATATACATACAAGCATTTCTGAACTCACATAACACATATGCATGCGTTTTTATGCATTTGTGAATGCACATGACATATATACATCAGAAATCACATACTCTTATGGAGAGATATTCGCACTTTCCCATGTTTAATGCATTTCTTTGCATATATACGCATTTTATTACAAGAAAATGTATATAATATGTTATCATATGAAAGCTTCAATTCATGTACATATAAGGCATGCACATGTGTATACAAACATAGAATAACATTTTGTGCTAGTATTAATAATGCATATGGAGAAGCATCCTCATGATCTATGCGTCAACCATGACTTGAGTATTTATGTCAAAAGATATAAATTATATCACCTAAGAATGTTATTGTTGAAAACAGTTTTATAGATTATTTACCATGGACCGTGATCACCCCCTCCAAACCTATGTATCCTCTAGATGATCGAGCTTGTACACAAAAGAACTATAAACAAACACCAAATTTATCTTGGCTATTGAATTTTATTAAAATAAAAAAGAGATACATTCATGTGAACAATTAGTGGGAATAGATGTAGTGGACTTCAAGCATGAGTATAGCGAATTAATCAGAGTTCACTATAACATTTAACTAAGCATGCTTTAAACTATCACAGTCAAGCTATAATGTATATAAAAAATGTGTTTTGAAATACTACTCGGCTAACGTATTCAATTAAAAAAACAAAACTACTTCATACTCATGCATATATCAATCCTTATTAATTTTCAGGCAATAAGCTCCAATCGGACTCAATTTTTTTTTGCTCTTTGGCTATAGGCATCCAATAGATCTGTTTTTTTTTTCTTTTTACTTTATTTTATTTTATTTCTTTTTCGTTCCTCAAAGTAGCATTTTCACCTCTCTTCAATTCAACTCATTTCGTTTATTTTCCTTTTTCCCTATTCCTTTCGATTCCCTTTTCTTACATCTCTCTTTATATTTAGCGCTTATTGGCTAGATGTATGCGATATGGCATTGTAAAAATGAGGTGTATCCAGGATGATATTTACTACGAAGTTCACTCTAACCTTGTATCAACTAATATATGTTGCTCATGGACTTCTCCTAAAAGAGAAAGAAAATATCCAGTAAGAAGGATTCCACCTATTTATTATTTTACTTTTGCAACATGGGCTTGGGGACAATCCTTCAACATTCGTTTTTATCTAATTCATGCAATAAAAGAAATAGAATAGAAGCACTACATACATCTGTTAGATTAGCTCAAATCATAGTAGTGAAAGTTCGTATTTTCTTTATATTTCAATAATTCAAAAAGTCTTGTGTGTACATACTTTCATTATTTCACTTGCAATCATGTCTTAGAGAAAACATAGAGAATATTGATCGAAATGAAAATTGAAAATAATTTTGTTCACTTTTTACGTTTTGTAGCCGAATATAAATTTACCTTTCATAATTTGCCTAGATTTTGAAGCTACATATTAGCCTTGCAACATAATCGCCATTTGACTTAGTCAATGATTTCAAGGTCTGATTCAGTGGGTGCTTTTGAAACATTGGATGGTGCACGTAGCAATGTTGATGGAAAGGATTGCTCCATGGATGGGCAAGGGCAAGGGAAATTCTATGGGAAATTTAGTGAATGCAAGAGAAGTTCGCAAAATCTTCATACTTCGTCTTAATACACACAGGAGAATCCCAAAAGCAACTCAAGAGAAAAGGAATGGGTTGGAATTAAAAGGGGACAATAATTCCAACCGCCCATGAGGGGTTTGAAGGAATATGAAAATGGTATAATAATTCCTATGCCATGAGAGCTTTGTGGCATGAAGTAAGGACAATGAGGTATGATGAAAATTTCATAGATACCATGATTGAGAATCAACTCGACATTGACCAAATTTGCTCTTGCTCCAAGATATAGCGAATTCGTCCCATCCTTACCACAAAAGGAATTCGCCTTTATTCTAAAACTAACGAACTCATCTTTTTTCATCCTTCTCAGCTTGTATTAGTTTATTCCAAGAACTTGTCTTAATGAACGTCTCTTCAATTCACCTTTCCTCAAAATCACCTCATCATCACAAAGGAATGCATCTCCAAGAAATAGTGTTGAAGCTTGTCTCGGACAAATCCTCTCAAAGAATTCAACAACCAAATTCCTCTCCATTATTCTCTTAGCTCGTCCTTCATTGTACAACAATCCTTCAGATTCCTTCAACTCCTTAGGCCCCGATTTTGACACCTCCAAATTCATCTAATAGCTTTGAAGCATCAAGTCATCTCTCCATTTTGGCCCTCTGATGTTCTCCAAGATTCGTTAGCTTAGGTGCTCTCCAAAATTCATAGCTTAGATGCTCTCCAAAACTTGTCAAACAAACACGCAAATTTTTCTTCACCATATGCAATTATTTAGGAAGCAATAACACATACCCTTCACATTTCGCGCTGTGATTCAAGTCTGGTTCTCAAATTTGCCTTGGTCACTATGAGTGTAACACACATAAAGTAGATATTTTTTCATTGCACGACCGTTTTATTCATTCTGTACATTCATCACTGCGTTTCCTTCAGCATGAAGGTCTCAATGCACATGGAAGGCCTTTGTTTTGCTGTAGCAATCTATTCTTGAGAATGTGTATTGGACACATCCACATTCTTAGCGGCCATGTTTGTGCTGGTTTGTGGAAAACAGTCTCTCTTTGAGGAAATTCACCCCTTGTTCACAAAAGGTTGCGCTGTAGAGGAGTCACATCTCACGTCCCCTTTTCTTCACTAAGATTTGGTTTGCCATTAGGGTCTTGTGAAGTGGGATCATGATCCCTAGGAGATGTAGTGGACCAAGTCTCTCCATCGAGGAATCTCTTCCCTAAGATGGATGGCGAGTTGATCGATAAGGTTCTGGAAGCAAGCTAGAATGATCTTGATTCTGCAATAAGAAGTCTCAATGAGATTCACCTTAGCTCGAATGGAGGAAAGGATATAGTAAACCTCTCTAATAAAAATAAAGAAGCAAGTTTGACACTTGGTCATGGAGGTACATATCAACAATCGGCTCCATTGGAGAAGGATAAATCATCCTCCAATTTGTTGTTGATCAAGGTAATTCTTATACATCTTTAACACGACGGCATGATGCATTTGAATTCGTCCAACAAACCATATTCAAATAACATTCTTCTTTATTCTGAAGCAAAAGAAATTCATTTCATATGCATGCTAGCTTCACAAAATTTGCCCATTCATAGGAGAATTTAAGTTGTTATTTACCAAGTTATTTGTCCAAAGAAAAGTCTCGAATTATCCCTCCTCACACATGATTTATTGATAGCAATAAGCAGGATGATGGACCCCTTCCCAAAAATTTGCATAAAGGAAATTTGGACTTAGTGGGAGTTTCAACTACAAGGAAGACTCTTCTGTCAACATATAACAGTGCTGCTAGAAAATTAATCTAGATTGAGATTTGTCCCTAGTGAATTCGTTACCGAATTCGATTCTTCTTCAATCTTCTAAGGCTGAATTCATCTAGAATGGATCCAAATTCACCTTGAATTTGTCTACATCAGAGTTTGCATCAAAGACACGGTTTTCTTCAAAGATTCAAAGTCACATCACTTTGATTGTGAGATTGGTCTGAATCATAGATTCTCTTGGCCTTCTTTAGAGTTGGCTATTAGTACTGAGATTGGGACATTCCTCTAGAATTAGTAGACTCTTCCATAACTTTTCTTAGTCAGGTTTGGTGCACCTTAAGCATTGATGGTGCAATAAATGCTTGGATTTGGCTAAGGCCATTCTCTTGGCATGGAGGCCTTTATAAGAAGTTTCTTGACATTCTTTCTGATATATACATAGGATGTCGATAGACACACACATCATCATGATATTGAGTTCACAAATCTACTCTATCTTCTTGTCATTTTTACTCTTCTTGTGTTAGTGTCATTTTGTCGAGCATCTTCATTTCCATAGTGTTACTCCCTGGTTACTCTCTACAACTTTGTCCACTATGCAAGACGCCTCTTTGTGGTACATATATAAAGATAGGGCTTGGGATTTGGGTGGTAGTTGGCATGACAGTGAGATTCGGTATTCTAGGATGACTCTTATAAATTGCAGTCTGTCCCATTTCATGCACAAGCCACTGCAGAAGTCAAATATAATTTTTGTATACCCCTATAGAGGAGGTATTGGGGTATCCAACTTTGGCAAGAGTCCACACACCCACACTTCAAGTACATCTTCTACTCAAGGGGGGTTCTCCTTAGGGAAGTATATCCTGGAATATTTTTGTGTGCAACGACATTCATTGATGGAAGAGAAACTAACAAATGTGAAACTCAGCAATCACATAGGAAGGAACAACGACAAGTGCAAATGACAGAAAAAAACCCAACTTCTTAGCTTAGAAAATGATCATAGAGGCCGAAAATGCTCCAAATGGGTAGCACAAAGGGCTAGCATGCCATTCCAGAAACTATACAGAATCAATACAAGTGATCACACAAGAGTACTATAAGGAAATCACACAAGGAGTGTTGCAAGGATGAAGACTCTTCTGCAAAAAAGGAAAATGCAACAAACTCACACTAGGGACTAAATCACATTTTAAGCTTAAATCATTTATTAAACTTTTTCATCAGAGTATTTGTATAGGGGTTATTATAGTTCTAGATGAGAATATCAGTTTTAACACTCAAAACTCCTTTGGCATTATCAAGAAACAAATTTAGACTTATTGTTTTATCAATTGGCCAATTTTTATCATTTCTAATGTCTACAAGTAATGAACCTTTGAATGAGTCTGTAAGTACTAAGTCTAGGAATGAGTTTGTGCATAGTGAGTTTGTGAAGGAAAATACAAATTTTACATCTTTCATTTTTGAAGTTTTATTACCACCACCTGTTAACACTACCACTCAACGTAAACAGAATGTAGCTCATAAAGAAGTAAAAGAAGAGGAGTTAGAAGCAGAAAAATTTATCAAAGATCGTATTACTCGTGAATCTTTAATCTCTCCATCATATAAATATTATTTTTCTAGATCTCTAGCTACACAACCTTATGGGCATGATTTAGATTAGACCTTTAGCACCCAAAAAATCACTTCCCGCAACACTAACACATCTTTCATCCTAGATTACACTAAAAAACACCGTGCATGTAGTCACATAGTGAGGCCTTAGTAAGTTCAGTTTTGAACTGCTAGTTGTTTTCATTCACACCCCTCGAGAGAGGAGTGGGGAAAAGAGAGTGAGAGAGAGAGAGGAAGAAAGAGATGGAGAGGGAGAGAGAGAGTAAGAGAGAGGGAAGAGAGAGGGAAGAGAGAGGTAAGAGAGAGGGAAGAGAGAGGGAAGAGAGAGGGAAGAGAGAGATGGGGAAACTGGTAGTTGTTGCGAGAAGAAGTGGCACTGCGAGGGGAGGGATGGCAGAGTAGGGGGGAGAGTGAAAGAGATTGAGAGAGAGGGAGAGAGAGAGAGAGAGAGAGAGAGAGAGAGAGAGAGAGAGAGAGAGAGAGAGAGAGAGAGGAAGAGAGAGGGAAGAGAGAGGTAGGGGGAACTAGTAGTTGCTATGGGAAGAGGCAGGGCCATAAGAGGAGGGATGGCATAGTGGGGGAAAGAGAGAGCAGAGGGTGAATTATTCTCCTAGCTACCCCTATGTGCTGAGAGAAGTTGAAGGTGCCAAGATCACTTGCCAAGTTAACTTACAATAATAGCCACGTAAATTGCTCTTTGACTATCTATTATTGCACCATCTCTCATATTGAGATAGAGTAAGACAAAGAATCTGAATAGCACATCATGTAATGGAGAAAATTTGTTTACATATGGAGATTGGAGCCCTCTGTACTAAAGACCTCCACATCAAGTCTTTGCACTGTCGCAATGCAATTACTCTTTTTACTTGTTTATTCAATCAACAAAGTGATTTGAAACAAAATGTGCTTAACTATGGTATGTGCGGTGAGTGAACTTTATCCAACTTGAATTAATTCGAGCAATTCTTCACCCTAGACATGTTGAACAAGGGCATCCTCTTAGCTTGCAAGTCCTCTAGATGTATTGATCCTTGTGGTAATACCTTTATCACCTTATATGATCCTATCCATTTGGGTGCCAATTTGGTTGAAACTGGTGGTATTGGATGCACGAAACCAAAGACCCTTGTACACTTCATTGGTCCTAAGATACCTGCCATGCAATTTTTTTCACTCTTCTTGTGTCACCTATACTTTCTACATAGCTCCTTCCCTATATTCTTCTAATGCCACCAGTCTCCTAATGGGAGGTTCAATTCCAATTTTTTTGGCCCCATTTTTGGTCCTGATAATAAGTTCAAAGGGTGCCAATGCCTCTTTACCATATACTAAGTGAAAACCACTCTCACCACTGATTCCCCTTCTAGTGGTGGGGAAAGCCGAGATTGCAGTTCTCAACACTTGCATCCAAGAGCTTTGGTAGTCAAAAGCTAATTTGCATAGCAACTCAATCAAAATTTTGTTAGAGCTTTCTCTCTAATCATTTTCCCTCAGATAGTAAGCACATGATTTTTTGTGAAAAACCTTGTACGTGTCAAAGATAAATTCGAGCAACTAATTTACAAAGTGTGTTCAACTATCACTAGCAATTTCAAGTGGGCAAGTGAATCTTAAAAAAAAACATTTGTAAAAAAACGTATCGATTATCAAGGCCATGCAGTCCATAGTAGCGGTAGCTTCTATCCACTTATTTGCATAGTGCATGGCCATCATAATATACTTCCTACTCCCAGGTTGACCAATTAGACTGACACGACCTATTGGATCAGCCATCATCATGTAAGGTAGACCAACCTATTGGCTATGCTAGCAGGTTGCTTACCAAAGCAGAGAGAAATTACAATCCTACTTAAAGGGAGGCTACTGCTATCATATTCACTCTTTAGAAGTATTGACACTAACCTCTTAGGTGTGCATTTTATTGTCATATTTGATCATCGGCTTTTTAAGTATTTGATTAATAAGCTTAGAGTAGCTAGAGGGATTTGGTGTTGGTTAATGCTATTTCAAGAATTTTGATATGCATATTAATCCACAAAAAGAGCACCACATTGCGGATCAAGCATCAAGGAATGACATTAGTGAAAAGGCAATAGGTATTAATGATGAATTGGTGGATAGTAGTCTTTTTTTGGTGGCAAGCAAATGGAATGGTATGATGGAATTCTGCATTGCTCAGTTCAAAAATTTCTAGAACACCTAGCACCAATAGAAAAGAGGAGATTACTCTTTAAAGCCAAAACTTGCTCACTCATAACCATATCTTAAGAAAGTGTGTTTATCTAGAGGAGGTAAACTTTTTTCTTCAAGCAACACATAGTGAAGGGCATATGAAGGGAGAGGAATTGGCTCACAAAAAAAATCCGCAAAGGACTTTGGTGGCCTCATATCTACAAAGATGCAATCAAGTTTTCTAAAGAATGCAACATTTGTGAGAGATGTGCTCCTCAAGCAACGAGATTGAATTTTCAACGATGGCTACCTTTTGAGCAATGGGATCCTGAAGTGGAGCAGAACATAGCCTCAATTTTAGTTCCCAAAACGCTTTCTCAACTTTAGGGCTCCATGAGAAAGGAACCTTTTTACAAGTAAGCCTTGAGAGGGGCTTAGCTATTTTTGAATACATTTGTATAAATCTTCTATGGTACCTTACATGGCCCAAAAAGCTTTGCACTTCCTTTGGAGTCCGTGGAATCGGCATGGAAAGGATAGTAATGATTTTTTCTCAATCAATCGTTGTCCCTTTGGTAGATGCTAAGTGACCAAGAAGAGTGCCTTTAGTGACCAAAAAGTGACATTTAGCAGGATTTAACTTCAAACCTCTTTTGAGACACTGCTCAAAGACTTCTTTCAGATTTTCCAAGTGATCATGGAAATCTTCAACCATTGCAATCCTATCTATGCTTCAAAACAATGAAAGGTCATCCATGAAAATGCATAGAAAAGTTGTTAACCACTTCCCCAATAGCAGATACATAGTTCTATTGAACAAAGCCGGTGCATTTTTTAGGCCAAAAGCCATGCGTGTATAAACATAGATGCCCCATGGAGTAACAAAGGTTGTTTTGTCTTTATCATCAGGGTGAATCACTATCTGGTTGTAACCACTGAAAGCATCACGAAAACTATAAGAACGATAAAACCTTCCTTTTCTAGTTTTGTTACTTCCAATTTTTACTACCTCTACATATTTCAGGTTGAGTCAATAAGGTGTACTTCTTGCAAGTGCAGCTTTGTCAACTAAGGGTACTCGATGTAATCCAAGGTCCTCGGGAATCCCTATTAGATCCTTGTAGGACCACATGAAGAAATTTTCTTAGGCAAAAAGTAGAGAGATTACCTTCTTTAGCAAAGGGGAATAATGCCAGAACAAGGAGGCCAAGTGGACTATTTGAGGATTCCCTTCATCTCCAAGATTTACTTCTTGAACAAGTGTTTCAAGATTGGAATCACTTGGAAAATCATCCCCACTATATGTTGGAGTGGAGTTCAGCTTGTGATCCACAATATGTTTCTTGGTATATCCTTGAGGGATATCAGAAAATGGGAGGTCTTCTCTCCTCTCAATCTCAAAATTATCCATTTCTAGTGCTTCCACATTTGTTGGCCCTACTGTGTTAGTATACAAATGCAAAATTTCATTTTTTCAATCTTTGTCATTTCGTGGGATTCTTCTACGACTTCTTCATCTATTTCAGTGATTTCCAAAGTGCAACACTTTGCACTCTCCAACATCCAAATTAATAGTGTATCATCTTCCTTAGGTAAAGAAGGCATTACCTGAGTGTCAACAGTATACCGAGTAGCCTTGTCGATGTCCTATCCGTCTTCCAGATGTATCTGTAGTTGATTGTCAGTATCCATGTTGAAATCCACAACTAGTTCTTCCCCCAATCATGCAGAGCTTTTGCTTGCCTCAACCTAGGCCTTCCCAAGAGTAGTGGGAAAGAAGTCTCCTGTGGTAGTGCAATAACAACAAATTCTAGAACAAAGTGACAACTATGCGCTATAATAAGTACCTTTTTCAACAATGCTGAGTGGTGTAGCCCGATGTTGATCTATAAATGTAGCTATGAAGGCTTGAGTTTTAGTTTCCTCATTGTGAAATCTGGCATCAAGTTGATACCAAAACCTCAATCTATGATAACAGCAATTTGAGCTTCATCTCTTATAAAAATATATAACCTTGAGATTTGGTAGTCTATCAAGGGTGAAGGGGGCAAGTCAACCATAAAACCATCTATGCTAGGAGGCAGACTCATGTAGGTAGACTATATAATCTTTAGCATATCACTTCTCATCTTTGCATCCATTTGAATAAGATCAAATAAACTAACTCTATGATCAATTTCTTTAAGGACTTCCTCAATATTGACCTCTTGATTAGTTTCCTGAGGGTGAATTGGTTGCTCCTTAAGTGTTCTCATTGTGGCATAAGTTCCTTTGAGAGCCACTCCTTCTTCAAAATTGACCTTCGTACATTATTCTCTTTCCTTGATTATATGTGCTCCTCTGCACGTTTTGCCACACCTTGCCTAGCCCTAGTCATCATGGGCATAGTGGATAATGAAACAACATAAGATTGTGGGACCATACCTTCTTCCTTTGAGGATACTGCAGTCATATGGATCAGAGGGGGGTAGTTTCTTGGGCAATCTATGGTATAATGATCCTTAGCCTCGGGAGAATGCTCGCATGGAGGTGCACCCTCTAGTAAGGAGCACGTGTTTTGCATATGGCCATACTCTCCATAGTGATAACACATTAATGGCCTATTATATCTAGGTTGGGTTATACGATTCTCTTCCCTACTAGGTGCATTTGAAGTACTAGCATAATATGAATCTAGAACAAGGGTTACCTCCTTGTTGTGCTCTCTTCAAAGTATTACGAGTCTTTGGCTTCATGGTGCTTCTTGCCATCAAATTGACAGCTTACCTTGTTAGTACAATGAACATTGGAATGTCCACTAGTGTTGCATACTATACAACAGACGTGCCTTCATATGTTGTGTGTGTTCCACAAATCGTCTAGCTCATGATGAAGTTGAGCCACAACATCATCATTGTGATGTGGTAGTGGTGGCATGACCTTCCCTTCTTCGTGACTTTTGTGTATTCTTAAGGCTTCCAAAACCTTCCTGAGTTGCCTAATAGGGTCTAATTTTAATGCATATTTGGTTGCACATCCCCTTGAAAATGTAGCCTAGCTACCTCAATGCATGATGCAACTGGAACAAAATCTTTAAATGTTGCATCCAATCTAAGATATTCTCAAAGCTTCTACTGAGATGACTAGGGAAGAGCCTTCTCTATCCATTTTTTTACGAAGAAATAACCTAGAGCATGTGGTAGATGTGAAACAAGTGCTTTATTCCTAATGTGAACTTCGTGAAAGGAATCACCTAATCTCATCTTTAGGATCTCTAGCTCATCAAAAGCTCTCTCTAAGGAGTTGCTTGGTCTGAATGTCTACGAGAACACCCCATATAGTGCCTCCCATGTAGTGAAATGGCCCTCTGCATCTTGACTATACCATTTGTCTGCAAGGCATTCCAATGTAAATGAGAAGATTAAGAGCATTGCATCCTATCAGTTTTCTAGAACTTGTCCGGGGCATAAGGAGATGAATCTCCTCACATGACCATCTGCATCCTCATAAGCCACTCCCTTGAAAGTAGGGAATTTGATGTTCAAACTAGAGAGTAAATGAGAAAGATCCTCCATTGGCACACATGCTTCTTTTGAAGTATCTGAGGAAAAATCTAATGTCTTTCTAGGCTTCTCCTTTGAGGGAGGGGTTGTAGCCAAATCAATAGATAAATTTAAAGAGGGTAGAGGGGATCTAGGCTCACTAGTTGAAGGTAACGATGGTTTATTAAGGATCCTTTGTACACAAAAAGGCTCCTTGTCTGCTCTTGTGTGGGTCTATACCCACTCACAAGCTACAACAATCAAGAATGGAAAATGTACAAACAATTATTTACTATAGTAAGGACCTCACCCAAAAATGAAAGTGTCCCATCGAGCATCCCAAACTGTCGAGGAGGTACTTGGTATCCAACTTTGGCAAGACTCTACACACCCATACTTCAAGTACATCTTCTACTCAAGGGAATTCTCCTTAGGAAAGTATACCCTGCGACATTTTTGTGTGTAGGTACATTCATTCATAGAAGAGAAATAGACAAACGAGAAATTGAATAGTCACGGGGAAGGGAACAACAGAAAGTGCAAATGATAGAGAGAAAACCCAACTTCTTAGCTCAGAAAATGATAACCAAGGTTGGAAATGCTCCAAATGGGTAGGGTAGGGGCCTAGCATGCCATTCTAGAAACATTACATAATCAATACAAGTGATCACACAAGAGTACTACAAGGAAGTCACACATGGGGTGCTGCAAGGATGAAGACTCTTTTGCAAGAAAAATGCAACAAACTCACACTAGGGACTTTTTTCGAAACCACTCAACCACATAGAAATTCTAAAAGCCAACTCCACAAGGAGATGCATGCTCTATATACTCACCACAGAGAGACCCCCAAAAATGTCCTAGTAGCACCAAAATGTAGAGAATGGTCAAGAAAATGGTGCTTGAACCCAATGCCCAATGCCAAAAGAATGATACTAATGCACAAAAAGTGATGCCCTCCTAATCAAGGCAAAAGATGTAACATGTCCTCAATGACTACGACACACTTGATTTTATAGACTCGACGAGGCCACAAGGGGCCTTGCCAAACCTAATGTTCAATGAGTATGCACTGAGATGGTTGTCCAAAAATGGAGGGATAGGCCAAATATGGCTTTGGCAGCCAACTCTAATTAGGTTCTAAATTTTGCTTCTAACACCACCATGGTTTCACAGATATATTAACTGCAACAAATCTTTCTTTGAGATTTTATCCATAAAAAAAATGTTGCAATTATTTGCCACCCAAGCTAAGAATGGTGGAGCCGATCTTGATGGAGTAGTCACCTTTGTGGATGTCGCAAAATCAAGCACTTGGACCTATATATCCCTTCTCTTGAGTACTTCAGCTCCAAAAATGTTTAGTTGACCATCAACTCTAAACATTCATCGATAGAGGCCCACCCTTCTCATCTAAACTTCGACTAGGTGCTTCGTTTTTGTCTTTCGTAACAAGCGGACAAGGGTCCTTTATGCAATTAGATGCTAAGAAAAATCCTTATACAAGGTGTCATCAAATAATTATATCTTCTCTGTTTTGACTCATTTCACAGGTGTCGATATGAAAAACTTGCCCTTGCATTCCACAATATCGTTGTCTCTTTAAAGTAGATACATCCTTAATCTTGACATCCAAGCTCACACCTCTTAGATGGAACACATTCTTCCACTGTGAACCCTCACTATTTGCAACAATAGGTCCTCTCAAAGGTTCTAAGCTGGGAAGACACTAGCCAACCTTTATCGGGAAGTGTTTGCTAAATCAATTGCTTCCTCCTCTATTTTAAACATTGTGATACCTAAAACTAGCCTAAATACTTCTTCCTTCCATATCTCCATTGATGGTTCAACATTCCCAAATATAGTTAAAGCAATGTAAAATCCTTTTTCATGAAGTTCATTATGTTTTTGTTTATACTATCCCTCACTAACAATGGGTCCTAGTTTGCATCCATCTTCTAAAGGATTTGTGATTTTTATTCTGTTTGTCGATGCCATGAGTTCATCAAGGAAATTTAATGCAATGCTCTCCCATATTAGAAGTCACGAAGTTGTGCTATAGATCTGACCATTTGTCCAAAAGCAACCAACCAATCTTCACCCACTCCATGGATTTATTTGCATCCACATCATCAAATACAATAATCAGACTTTTCTCCCAAGCTCCATGGTAACAAGCTTTGTGATTTGGGGAGCTACCATCATGAAAGACCGACGAGTTGCTACACTGCTAGTAAAGGCTACCTTACTAAGGATGGGATGTGATGAAAGAGGTGCACCTGCTTCTGGACCAAGTCAAGTCACAATATTCAAAATGGGCCGGGAAAGACCCACTTCTTTGTAGATATTTGCAAGTTCAAGGCATTTTATAGACGCTAATTCAGATGGCTTCAAAACTGTTGAGGGATGGCAGAGTGGGGAGACGAGAGAGAGAGAGAGAGAGAGAGAGAGAGAGAGAGAGAGAGAGAGAGAGAGAGAGAGAGAGAGTGAGAGAGAGGAGGGTGAATTATTCTTGTCATTGCCCATGTGAGCTCAAAAACTTTGAAACATGAAAGTTGAAGGTGTCACGAACACTTGCCAAGTTCACTTACGACAATAGCACCATAAATTCCTCTTTGACTATGTATTGTTGCACCATCTTTCATATAGAGATAGAGAAAGCCGAAGACTCTGAATAGCACATCCTTTGTTGGAGCAAACTTGTCTGATTATGGGGATAGAAGCCCTCTGTATTACAAACTTCTTTGTGTTCAGTAGTCAAAGTTCATTCTCTTCATTAGGGGAAAAAATGAGCCCTGCATGGGCCTTGTAAGGATCCCTAATTTTCAGGGATTAAGATTAAGATTGTGGGAGGTTAAGGGGACAAGAAAAACCATCGGTGGTTTTCTCAATTAAAATATAAGAGAAAAAAGACCTAAAAGGAACGCTCAGTCAAACTCAACTGAAGCCATTGGATGTTGAAATTTGAAGGGCTAGGATGAAAAGAACTATCAATGATTAAATGGAGGCTTGAGTTGGACAGTAGAGAGAGAAGAGATTTTTCACAGTCTATCAAGGCCCTCCATTCATGCAATATCCAAGGGCTCTACACGATCGGTGATGTTCCATTCATCTCAGTGATTCTATGTCATTGGATGCGATCCATATCAAACGATGTTCGGCATTTCACGTTGATCCATGAGGCGTCCATCATTACACTCTTTTGTGTTGTCATCCTCGTTCGGTCGATGATGGATTCATCCAAGGATACCAAACAAAAGGCGCATTTGTTTGTCTTGCAAAGAAGAACCACACGATCCTTCAATGATCCAATGGTCTATGTTTCATGTAGCCTTGACTTTTGCTAAAGAATACCATCCCTTGTCTTGATTGATATTATCATTCAAATATTTTTGTTGAGATTCAGGTTCACATAGGAATGTTAACGTTTCTAGGGGAACTTCATCCTTTGTTTCTACCACCTTGCTTGGTAAGCTTGTAGATACCTTTAGCACTTGATTTGTGTCTTGAATTATTTCTTGATTTATTTGATTCACCTCCATTTGATGTGAGAGATTTAGCATAGAAAGGGGAAGCCTCATTTTGATCGCTTGATAGTTTTCACTGTATTATGTTTTATTTGAGTTTGATGTTTGATTGGTTTGATTTTGATCTCCTTCTTCATGCCACTCTGTTCCTCTCATCCTTGAAGTTTGTGCATTTGTAAAAAATAATTATCTATTCATTGTAAAACTTTGTTGTAGAATGGAAGTATTTCCTTTTGAGATTCAAGGTCTATTGCCACAAAAGCAATAAACCTTTTTCATGTCCTACAACTCTCTATCCATGTTCAAAGAAATTTCGAGATTCTTTTTTAAACTGCATTTTCATATCTATAGACGTTCTTAATATTTGGCTTTATGGAAGCACTTTCAATGAAATGTCTACATCATTTTATCAACGTCCTCAACCATGAATATCTTGACCAGTGTTGCTTTGTATTGAGACCATGTTATTTTTGCTACTTGTATAAGTCAGTCCCATAGGTCAAATTTAGACACAGAGATAAAGTTTTCAGAGAGGTCTTGGTTGGTCATTCGCATGACACCAACACCTAGATACCTGGCCTTTAGCTCATATTGTCTACAAAATGTATACATGTTCTCCATTGAAGAATGCTCCTTGTTTCATTATCTACCACATGAACATAGATGATAGTATAGAAACGAATCACACAAAGGTACTTAGAGAATAGAAAGAGAGAAGATATGACACAAGATTGGGTACAATTCCCCCCCCCCCCCCACATACTCTGATGGACGAGTCTATCAGAGCATGTGTATTCATAGGTATTTATTACATCATAAATAGAATATACATGAGGGCCATGCTTTAAATAACTTGCTTTTATTTATTTAAAACAATAACAAAAAATACTATCTTCTAAAAATAACTATCTTCTAAAAATAACTATCTTCTAAAAGTAGTCTTCTAAATATCTCAAGAAATATTTGAATAAGTCCATGCGTGTTCACACCCTCATGGATCTTCACCTCCTAAATCAAAACACAAAACACATTAAAAACCTCAAGGCATTAAAATATATTTAACATTCCAATATTCCATAAAGTATAACATAGAACATACAAGTTGGCATCAGAAGCACATCTTTTGATACCTAGATCCAAGATATACTAATCTATCCACTGGTACCATGCTCTAGGGGCTTGTTTCAGCACAGTTAATGCCTTTTACCTTACATACCTTGCTCTCTGAATGGGGAGCCTCAGACCATAGTGGTAGAGACACGTATAGCTCCTCCTTGAGATCTTCATTCAAGAATGCTGATTTGACATCCATGTGATAGGCTAGCCAATGCTTATGTGTAGCCACAACTATTACTACTCGGATTATAGTGATCCTTGGAGCTAGGGCAAAGGATTTAGAAAAGTGGATGCCTTCAATTTATGAGTATCCCTATGCAACAAGTCTTGCTTTGTAATTTTTTAGAGTACCATCAGCCTTGTACTTTAGCTTCCATACCCACTTGGTGTCAATGAATTTACGCTTAGGGGATTGATCTACTAGCCCCCAAGTTCCATTCTTCATGATATTGTTGTATTTTCTTTGCATGGGAGCCCTCCAATTCGGATGGTGGAGTGCCTCTTTCACATTGGTTGGTTTCTTTGTTTGTTCTTGAATGAGATCAACCATCAAGGTCTTGTTTACAATATGGGCACTTGTCGGTATCTGTTCCTCTGTTCTCTATGATCCCCTCGGTCCAGCTACAACCTGTTCTACTAAGTGTGGGATGAGGTTAGAGAATCATAGAGCTTCCGCACCCAATGTCGTAATGGATTTTCCACTTGGGTGATGATAGGTTAGTGACTTTGAGACTCATCATATGAATATTATGCTTCCTTCTCTTGTGCATAAGGGATAGCTCTTGGTTGAGGTTCATAGTGGATTGTCCGTTTGTTTGATGTTAAAGTGGAAGCTCTTTTTTTCTCCTCTAGTGCATGTGGCTACTTTTTTGTTAGATACCACATTGGGACTTGCCATGATCTTATTAGTTTCAGGGCCGTAAAGCTTGTAAGCCTCCTTATCTGCTTTACACTAGGAAGATACATTTGATGCTTTTTGGTAGAAGCTTGTTTCTCTCCCTATCTAGAATATGTACATAACATTCACTTCCAAATACTTTGAAATGGGAGGAAACACGTCTTTAATCAGCATATATTCTTGTGGAGTCTTTCCATAGACTTCCTTGGTGTAACTTTGATTCAAGATGGAGACAAAAGTGTTAGTAGCCTCTGCCCAAAATTGATTAGGCAAACCCTTTCCCTTCGACATGCACCTTGCCACCTCCATGATGGTTCGATTTCAACACTCTTCAAAATCGTTATGTTGAGGCTATGTGCTACTATTAGTTGATGTTTGTTTCCTTTCCTCTTGAAGAAATATTCAAAATCTATTGATGTGAACTGACAACTACCATGTGTCCTGAATTTCTTCATATTCTTACTTGTTTTAGTTTCAACAAGCTGAAGCCATTCTTTAAAATTAGCAAAAGTTTAACCCTTGTCGTGAAGGAAGTACACCCACATCTTCTTGCTATAGTACTAGATAAGTAACATGAAGTAGGAAGATCTGCCCAAGGCCTCTTTAGGCATTTTCTCACACAAGTTAGCATGCACTAACTCTAGAGGATAGCTTGCCCTGTTCTTGTTTTCTTGTGGAAACAACTTCCTCTATTGTTTGCACATCATGCAAGCTTCATTCCTTCCTTAAATTTTGTAATTGATGGTAGGTCTACAACCATACATGTGTAATGCATCTCATTCGGTAAATGGTATCACATGTGGCCCACACTTGTAGTGGTTGTAAGATCACACAACTCATACAGGTTGTTCCTCCTTATGCCACTCCCAACAACATTGTTGTAACTATCCACAATGGTAGCTCCTCTCTTACTAAAAGATACTTGATGACCTTTATCAGTAATAGGATATATTGAATGTAGGTTTCGTTCAATTTGTGGAACATACAACACATTTGAAAATCTTTCTAACATCCCCATTAGAATTTATGAAAGAAACCATACCTTCCCCCTCTATAGAACATCTTGCATTATTGTCTATCATTAGTGTGATGGGTTCCTTTAGAGGCTATAAAGAACTCTAAACGCCTTTTTGCTCATCATGTGACAAGATGCACCACTTTCCAACACCCATGAGTCATTTGTTCTTGAATCTTCAACCAAGGAGCATACCTCCTCATCATAACAAACAACTCGAGCTTTGTTTCTACTGTGTTGGTAGACTCCTTGCCCTTGTCACCTTCTCAAGAGCCATTCTTCTCTTCTGCCTTCTTGATGTGACACTTTTGGATTTTTTGTCTTTTCTTATTGTAATGAAAACACTCCACCTTATCTTCTTTTTGTTCTTCTTCTTTTTGTCTCCATCTTTTGAAGAGTCCACTTTTCCTCCTTTTGCATTTATTGTCAATGCAACATCTTCTTTGCTATCATCACTCCTTGCCTTGAGACATAGATCTTGCTCCATGAGTAAGGAATTGAATTCTTCAAACATTTGTGATTGAGGTCTGATTGGAATATTAATCAGAGTTACCAAACCATCAAACTTAGGTTGTGAGATTCGAAGACAATGTCGAGCTAGCTCCTCACTTGACTTTTGTACACCTCCATTTCATCTCATAGATTCTTTATGCAGGTGGTAAACACCTCTACAATCTCCCCATCAACAAACCTTTCTACTACTAGCTGATTCTCCAACTTCTAAATCTATTTGTGATTACGAGTTTCATATTGATTTCTCAATATGTTCCATGCTTCACACAAGTTGTAGTTTGTAGCATTAAATGATTACCTTCCATGAAGCTATTGGTCTTATTTGTAATATTGAGATGATTGGTATCATTGTGGTTTGTGTCTCTGCTCCACCTACTCTCGCTAATGAACCACCTTGATTCCATGATGATATACCATTTGACATATTCTCTCTTTTTTTTTATTGAACCTCTACATTTTTGCTTTCACTTAGAGTCTCTTGAGCTCTAATACCATGTAAGAAAATAATAACATAGTGGAATCAACCAATAGAGAGAGTTGAGATAAAAATGCTCAGAAAGATAGATTGAGACTCAAAAAAAGAGAACTCAAATTCTTAGATTGCGAATCATAATGCAGTTACAACCATGGTGCTATCTACTCGTATACTCTCAATGTGGAGCTTAGATGACAATCTAGACAGATTCTTGACGAAGGGCTTGCTAGTGCACAATGGTATGTAAATCTCATCCTAGGCCATCCTTATATAGCTTTTACAAGGGGAGTTGGTGTAGATAAACATAGTCACGATATACAAAATAGTAAAAAAAATATACAATCTGATAATATGTCCATGACCAAATGTCTGACTATCTTAGCCCTATGCATAAGGGGGAAAGTCCCCATCTCTACTTCCCCCCACTATGGTTCTATGGGGAAATGGAATTGGCGGCATGAAAGGGCTCAGTGTGTTGATCAGTTCAACCACATATAACATAGCACAAACAGGGTGTTTTCAAGCAAACTCAACTAGCAACTGGAGACTCCACCAAGCAATAGATTAGTAGGAAAATTGAATTTTAAACTTTCAAGAAACTCTTTTGTATGATCAACAAAATGGTTCGAGGGTTCAAAGCTATTGGTGAATCACAACTCGTGATCCCTCACTTGTTCACAACTCGTGATCTAACAATTTGAGACTCTAAGAAATAGATGAGTAGGGCACTTGAGGTTGGAACTTTCAAGCGACTCTCAAACCTTTAAGCTATGCATGAGTTTTACATACATGCAAGAAATGTATTTGGCCCTTTCACTATCATGTCACAGAAAACTCACCAAAAATTTTCCTTTTAGATAGGTGTGTGTAAAAAACGAAACAAGCTAAAAAAAGTAGACTAGCTCAATTCGAAAATATCCTCAAAAAGCTTTACACTTTTGAACCAAATTACCGTCTTTGTTTAAAGATAATCTTTGACAATTTAGCCCCCAATTCACAAGAAAGGAGGTGAATATTTTTCCATGAGTTGAGCTTAACACCTTGGTTAATCTAAAGAGAGGATTCAGCTCATCGGCTAAGCATCAATGGTAATTGACAATGTCTTATAGTAAATATCGTTTAAATCCAAAACCTTCTATGGATCTATTTTCCATGTGTCTTTTCGTCATGTGATTCCAAGAATGACTATATGGCGTTCTTCGAAGTTTTATTTCAAGAATGACTATATGGCATCAATTATTCCAAACGCACATTCTATTGAGGGTTTCATGAGCAAACTTAAAAAAAAAAACATTCAAACACGAGAAGTTTTACAAAATCATCTTCTGATGAACGTTCAAACTACAACTCTTTCATTAATGTGGTTGTCAAAGTTGACTACTTCTTTGGCATGAATATACATTTAATCCATTCAATCACACATGTTGTACTTCATGTGTTTCTACTATATTGTATGTGTCAAACGCTTCCAGGTATAAATCAGGTGACAAAAAATAAGCTTCTTTGAAACGAACATATTTCTGATGATAAGGTAAGTGTCTGACATTTTATGCCCTTGATTATCCGAACATTCCTTCAGATTTTTGTGATGTGTCCAGTTCGAGTTAAAAAAATACACACAGTCGTCCTCACTGCTAATCGATAATAGTAGGCATATTCTTTGCAACGACTTTCAAAGGATTGCATTTACACATGAACAAATTCTTGGACAAGAAAAGAGTTTGACTTCCTTAATACACTAAATCTTCAATAGATGGCAAATGGATGCAGAATAAGACGTTGGGAAAAATATGCAGATTAATCCTATCTTGGATGTTGTGCAAGAAGCGTTGTTTCCAGGACAAAAAAAACACTTTACTTGTAGTGAAAAGCCTTTACTTCAACACATTACAGAAAAAATAAATAACTACTACCTTACATTAAGTTCAGAAGTTTGCACAATTCCTCTCTTGAGTTCTCCTTTTTAGATATTTCCGCCGCAATCCCTAAAGTCAGAAGCAAAAATGGTTTTTCCTTCTCCATTGATCTCATGATTGACCTTCAGCACGAATTCGCTAGCTTCTTCACAAGCAGTGTGCCAATTCTTTTGTATTTCAGATGTGCATCCAACATGTCTGGGAAAGAAAAACTATAACATACATCACAATTCATGACAAAAATATTCACCAGATTCTCCTCCTGCAACAAATCTCTGAAATAATATAAACGACTCGTGGATCCATGGGGCTTCATTTCTTGTGAACGCTTTATTGGAAAGTGAACTGATTCAAAACTCAAAATCCTTCAACTTAGTCCTGTTATATACCATGGTTATTCTGTTCTGATGCTACACCTTGAATAGAAAGAAAGATTTCAGGCATGAAAATGTACACACCACCATTGATCCATTCACTTACAAATGTTTTTGGTTTTTCTGCATAGTGCAATAGCTCTCTCTTTCTCTACATTTGTACAACAATGTGAATACATTCCCCATGATCCCCCTTTGATGTGTGGTTAAACTCCAATCCCACCCCTCTATGATCATCACTACTGTCTTTCTATGAAGGGGACTTCTCCAACAATAGAAGAATATTTGTCTTTTTCAGTGTAATAGCTGCCCTTTGCCTTCCTTTTGTCTTTCGACCAACCACCATAAAAAATCCACCAACATTTTCTATACATGTACAATGAATTTGATGTTTTCAATGCTGCATTTATGCAAAGCTTCATCTATCAACTTCCTTACTTTCTCTTGAGCATCGAGAATAGATTGTACGATTGTAACTACATCCTGGTTCATCACAACATCCTATAAACCATCATTGGCAAGCACTAGGAACTCAACTTCATCATTGATTATCTCCTCAAGAAATTCAAGCTTAGAAACAACAAATGGTTTTAGCAAGAGATCCCCAAAAGCTCGAAAATCTGAAAGGACTTCCCCAACTTTCCATGTCCTAGTCCTCTGTCTTGTCTCCTTATCCCCCTTCAAATAGATAGCTGAAATTTTCCCTTCATATCAGTGCAACCCACCGTCTTCCCTACTACCTCTCCATTCCCCAAAAGATGTTGATCATCATTCTTCATCTGCACTAACCCCTTTCTATTCTTCTCCAGCTAGAAGATAATGCTACACCATAAAGGAATAAAACCCTGAGTGCCCACCTTTTGAACATAGGATTTCTGATGAATCTCACCACTACAAGGATAAAGAACACCAAATATACCACTCCCGATGTGAATGTATCCCCAAGAGCAACAATATATTTGGGAATAAGGAGTTCATAACCTTCGAGAGTCATCTCATACATGTTCACCTCCTCCTTTCCATTAATATAACCTTCCTTTAAAACAGGGCTCCCTTTTCCTTTATGATAAAAAATACAAGTAATTGTGACAATGCAATCATGGAGAAGGAATCGCGACAACATCCACCCCCTCCAAACCTGTGTGGGCTCCAAACACACCACCATAAATTATCGTATCTATCTCAAAATCTATGAGAAGTTGAAAGTGTGAGTAAAAAAAGTGCATGGCCTATTAAACCATGTGCTTATGCATGGCCATATCATGGGCCATATTCATGCATACTCAGATTGCATCAATAGACATCATGGTGCAATCAAGAAGGTGTTTGACACTCGATGAAAAGGCTTCTCACGCATTCTAAGACTCAAGCTTTTTTTGTGTATCTATACTTCATTTAATGTGCAAAACTCCATGCACATAAATTTTCAAGCATGCATACTCTACATGCAAACATTTACAATCATGGTGCAACTATGGAAACAGTTCTAAGGATTTCTACTAAAACAAGATATCCACTCATAACTCCACTCTTAAATGCAATCACTCTCATCTTCACTCACAATTTTCTTCTCATTTCCACTCATAACTTGATGTACTCTTCTATATAATATTTACAAATACATCTCTAGTGCAAATGAGTGTGCACCTATGAGAGTTAGAACATGTGCTCTTATCAACTTAAAGTATGTACACTTTATATGCAATGCAACTAAAGAATGCAGCAAAATATTAGGGTTAAAGCATGATAGTGAATGAAAAAGATTTTCACAACTTTGTTCTTTATTGGTCATCTCCATTGTCTTCATGTGATCATTTCTTGCACTCAAAACTAAAGAAAATATGAAAAGCATTAAATCTAGATGACCATATATACACATGCCATCCATGAAAGAGTTTCTCTAAACATTTTCACTAAAACATGATGAGCAATTCAAAAGTAGTGGCCCTCCATATAATCCATTAAAACTCAAGATCTTCAATTGAGTCCAGATGACCAATTGTACTCATAAATGCACAAGAGATATGAAGAACATCATAATCAAAAACATTTTTTGAAGACATTTCATTCATTTGAACACTAGGAGCATCTATTTGAATTGAATTAAATTCAAAGTTTTCATCCAACATACTTTCTCTTTGTGAAGATGATTCATTCATTTCATCTAACACTTCACACTCAAAATCATGCAAATCCAAACTACCATACATTAAGTCAATAGTTTCATCTTGTGCTAGAATATTATCATGCACACCCATTGAAAAACTTTCTTTACAATCAATCAAACTCAAGCATTCATCATACTCCTCATCATTAGACACTTTTTCATATATATTCAGCTCTTCATCATGCAAAGGGTTATGCTTGGGAGAAAACTCATCATGATTTCCCTTCTTCTCTAAAGCAACTTCATATCTCGCACCCCCTCCTCCTTGTTGAGGATAACTAGCAAGAATATCCTCAACTCGTGAAGATTTAATGATCAGTGCCCCATTTTCCTCTTTGTGGAAAGCCTTGACAAGTGCTTCACTAAATTCCTCCAAACTCGAGACACTAAGGATCACCACATCACTCAATTTTGACTCACCATATGAATCACGTGAATCTTCTTCCCAAACATCCTTTTTCTCTTCAATAAACTCAACATCTTGCTCGTTTTCAACTTCTTTATTAATTTGATGCATGCATACCAAAACTGCATCATCAAACTTGCTTTGTAATGTTTCATCATCTTCAATAGTCTCATCTTGATATATCTCTTCATCACTAAGAATGGAAATGGTTTCTTCATAAAACTCGTAACATGAATCATTACGTTCCTTTTCATCTTCATCTCTTGTCTCGATCCTCTCTACACTCATAAGTTTGATTGGGGCATCAAGTCATTATTTTTGGCATCCGTTCATCAATCAACAACTGTTTCAACCATTCGATCGAGACCTAGGTTTTGATTCTCCACATATGGCCATAGACCCTATCCATACTACTGTTGAATTTGGTTCATCACTCCTACCAGAGATACCAATCGAGCAACAATTAGAGCTTCTGTGGCATGAACTCCAACATGCCCAAAATGAGATTAAGGAATGTAATGTTTCACTCTTGGAACTGCAAATTGATGAGAATAATCTAGTTAGGGTGGTGAAGTTCCATTATTACGACGCAAGAACAAGGCACGCAATCCAAGATTGGTGCCAAAGATTTCTAATTTTCACAATTCGATGGGTGAAAGGATGGCCTATTTGTTCGTTCATGGCTGTCTCAGTTTCATGAATTCTATTCTCATGAATCATAATCTGAAAGTGAGAAAGTGAAATTTGTTACTAGCTATTTGGTGGGTAAGGCCTAGCAATGGTGGAATATTTTGTGCCATAGCACCAACCACCATACCACATGAAAAGCATTCCAAGAAAAGATCAAGGAGTCCTTCCTTCCTCTTTAGTTCCACTTACATGCACGTCGATCATGGACAACTTTTGGATGGAAAGATGGAGATATTCTGTCTACCTATACTAAACGATTTTGGCATTGTCTATTACTTAATCGTTTGCTTGAAAACATTACTTAAGTGACTTTGTAACGGAATTATGAAGATGGTTTGGATATGAGAATCCACACTAAGCTCAACACCCTATGTCTTATGAACATCTATGAAGCTATTTATTTTGTACATGATGCTAACAAAGAGTTTCAATCCATCACCAAGTCCATTCGCTTACAACAAACATAGTAATGACAACCACCAATGAAGCCCACTTTTCCTTTCAAGCATCTCTTCACTAGTCTTTCTTCTCTTACTTTTTAGTGTCCACCTATGTTTCAATGCCCACCTACTTTTCAACGCCCTCCTATATTTAATTTCTCACTAGTACCAAAGAAACCCACTCTACAACCCACAAAACGTCCAATGCTTCGAACTACAATGATGGATGTTGAATAAAAGAGGCATACTAAAGTTGAATGTAGGCTTTGAACTAAGTCCATGAAGCCTATTGGAGCTCAAGTACACAACAAGGAGGTGGTTCTTGAAGACATTCAACCATGATTGGACCGAAGAAGCTTTGGAACATGATTTAACTACCATGGGTAACACAATTTCTATCCATTCTTTACTTTGCATGCAAGGTACTAATGGTAAAGTTGTTAATGTTTTACATGATTATGGTAGTTCACATGATTTTATTTCTCATACATTAGTGCAAGATCTCCAATTAAAGCCACTTCCTTCTATGTATAAAGTTAAGGTTGCATTTCAGGGAAATAGACATAATGTTACAAGTGAAGTACATAATTTTCAAATTTTTAGATGTTCATACTTAGATAAATGCACATTTTTAATTGTCCTTTGCAGTCCTATGATGTTAAACTTGGTATCTGTTTTTGCCGTCATTATAATCGAAGCATTGACTATCATACACACATAATGAGTTATAAGTTTAACAATCAAGATATCTCTTTGTCTGCAGTGCATGACTTCCAACAATTCCCATTAATTAGGCATACTCAAGTAAAACTTGCAATTAGGAAAGGCTAAAATTCATGTATTTTTTTTTGTCAATAACGTAATTGATTATACACATACAATTCCTAATGCACATAATATTAAATGGGCTTCATTTATACAACATTTTCAGCCTATAATTCAATATCAACCTAACAAGGCTAATGTTGTATGTGATTTCTTTAGTTGTTTCCCATCCCCACAAACAAATATCGTTTCAATCCATAATATTTTTGTTGTTCATATTCTTTCATTTTGTGACATGATTCCTACTTATGTATCTGATTCATATTCCTCACAAACATGGAATGCTTTCAATATTTCTCCAACATTTAGTGAGGATCACTACACTTTTCATAATGTATTCTTGTATTTCAAAGACAAATTATGCATTACACAAGGTTTTAAAGAATTTGTTATGAAAGAGGTGCATGAGCAGCGTATATGGGTCATAGGGGCATACAAAGTACTATTCTACGTGTAAATTTTTTTTCTCTTTTGGCTACATATGGAAAAGGCTATTGCACAATATGTTTACCATTGCATCGTGTGTCAACTAATGAAAAGACATCATGGTAAAGCATTTGGATTATTAATGCCACTTCCCATACCTAATAGACCATTGTAACCAATTTCTATGGATTTTATTATCGGTCTTCCCTCAAATTCATCTCATAATGCTATGATTTGTAAAATTATTGATAGATTTAGTAAACAAGCATATTTCATTCCTTGTAAAAAGACACTTTCTACGCTAGAAGCTGCTAAGTTATTAATTAAATGTATTTTTGCACATCATGGTTTTCCAAAAGTTTTTCTTTCAGATCGAGGTCTTTGTTTTTGTAGTCACTCTTAGTTGCATTATTTCAGAATTTAGGTTCCAAAATAGACTTCAGCTCTACATTTCATCTTGAAAGTAATGGGCAAAGTCAAGCTACAAATTGTACTACTTTGGATTTACTACGCTCTTATTCTTTAGATAATCCAAGTAATAGGGATGAGAAACTCCCTTTACTATAATTTGCATACAATAACACAACACATACCACTAATGGACATGCACCATATGCAATTGTATATGGTAAAAATCTTCCTACTCCCATGTCCATCACTCACACTGACAAACCTATGGGTAATTCTTTTGCACAAGATCATATTTCCATACTTCATGAGGTTCATGAGCACATTAAAAAGACTTAAGAACATTACATGCGTAATGTTAATAAGAAACAAGTATCTAAAGAATTTATTGAAAATGATTTTGTATGGTTATGAATAATAAAAAGACATTTGGAAAATATTTCACTACATCCTAAGGTTAATCTTGCACCATGTTATTATGGACCTTTTTGTATTATTCAAAAAAATCAATGAGAATGGTTTTAGACTAGACATACCCTCTAATTAGAATATACATAATTCTTTTCATGTTAGTTTATTGAAATCTTTTAAAGGAACTCTACCACTCACTCCTATTTTAGATGATCCTCCTTTGCTAGAAGAGGATGGTAAGATTTTAATTCTAGAGAAAATACTTGATTATGATGTTACTACTATGTGCAGAGGTAACAAATATTATAGATATTTACTTAAATATAAAAATCACACTTGAAGAATCTCAATGCATTCATAAAACACCAGTGGCTCCACATTATTATCGTTTGATTTCTACTTATCATTCACAATCACATTAAATTCCAGTTTTCTAGTTCCATGCATGTGTTTTTACATGGAACATGCTTATGATTTGTATGTGATGGGACATGTGACTAGCCATCCATGTCTATTTTATTCTTATCAACTCAAGCTAGCTGCTCGTCAACTTAGATGCATGTTATACTTTATGGAATAATGGAATGTTAAATGGATTATAATGCCTTGAGGTTTTTCATGTGTTTTGTTTTTTGATTTAGGAGGTGAAAACTCATGATGGTGTGAACGCACATGGACTTATTCATATGTTTTTGGAGATAATAAGAAGAATATTTAGAAGATAGTATTTCAATTACTTTTTGTAAAAATAATAGATCGCTTTAAAAAGTGACATTTCTATAAAAATAGTAGATTATAATTTTGTAAATAAAGTGGATTCTTGTAAAAAAGCACACTTTTAAAGCGCCACCTCATGTATATTCTATTAAGGATGTAATACGAAATACCTATAAATACACATGCTTTGATAGACTCGTGCATCAGAGTATGTGAGGGGAGATTGTACCCAATCTAGTGTCGATTCTCTTATCTCTTTCTATTCTCTGAGTAATTTTGTGAGATTTTGTTTCTATACTATCCTCTACGTACTTACATCTATGGGATCCAGAGGTCAACATTCAGGTCGGGCTCATCTATGTGCCATGGAAGGGCTCGGTTAGAGGATCATTTCAACTGCCCATAAAAAACACGGCACACACGGGGTGCTTTCAAGCAAACTCAAGTAATAGTTGGAGACTCGACCAAGCAATAGATTAACAGGACAATTGAATTTTACACTTTCAAGAAAATTGTTTCTATGATAAAAAAAAATTATTTGAGGGTTCAAAGCTATTGGTGAATCACAACTTGTGATCTCTCAATTGTTCAGAACTCATGATCTAGCAATTGGACACTCTTAGAAATAGATGAGTAGGGCAATTTAGATTGGAACCTTAAAGCAACTCTCAAACCATTAAGCTATGCATGAGTTTTACATACATACAAGGCATGTATTAGGCCCTTTCACTTTCATGTCACAAATAACTCACCAAACATTTTGTGTGTCAAAATCGAAACAAGCTCAAGAAAATTGGCTCAATTCAAAAATATCCTCAAAAACTTTAGATTTTTGAAACAAATCACTGCCTTTGTTCTAAGGTTATCTTCACAATAACATGATCAACGAAAAACAACATATCACCATTCAACAAGTGTTCAATAATTTACCCCCCCAACTCACAAGAAAGGAGTTGCATATTTTTCCATAAGTTTAACTGAGCACCTTGGTTAATCTAAAGAGAGGATTTAACTCATCGGCTAAGCATCTATGGCAATTGACAATGTCTTAGAGTAAATCTTCTTTAAATCAAAAACCGTAGATAGATATATTTTCTTTTTATCTCTTTCTCATGTGATTTCAAGAATGACTATTATGCCATTCTTTGACATTTTACTGTGTTACCATTAAGCTATCATGCATAACGGCATCAATTAATCCGAACACACGTTGTAGTGAGAGTTTTAAGTGCAAGTTTTTTAAAATAAAAAACTCTTAAAAACGAGAAGTTTTACAAAATTCAATCCATTCGATCACACCTTTTGTACTTCATGTGTTTCTACTATATTTTATCGCAAAAGTGTTGTGACACGTTTTTAGATATGAATCAGGTGACAAACAATAAGCATATGTGAGACGAACATACGTCTTATGATAAAGTGTCTTACATTTTATGCCCTTGATCATTTGAACATTCCTTCATATTTTTGTGATATGACGAATTCGCGTAAAAACAATACGCACACTCGTCCTCACTGCTCCTCCACAACAGTACACATATTCTCTGCAATGACTTTCAAAGGATTGCATTTATACATGAAAAAATTCTCGGATAAGAACAAAGTTTGACTTCCTTATAACACTAAATGATCAAGAGACGGAAAATGGATGCAGAATGAGACGTTGAAAAATATATGTAGATCAATCCTATCTTGGATGTTATGGAAGAAGCATTGTTTCCAGAAAGAAACACTTTCCTTGCAGTGAAAAGCCTTTGCATCAGCATGTTACAGAAAAAATAAAAATCTATTGCCTTATAGTAAGTTCAGCAGTTTTCATAATTCTTCTCTTCAACTCTCCTTTTCAGATCTTTCCACTGCAATCCCCAAAGTCAGAAGCAAATATCATTCTTCCTTCTCTGTTGATCTCATAATTGACCTTCAGCACGAATTCGCTAGCTTCTTCACAAGCAGTGTGCCAATTCTTTTGTATTTCAGATGTGTAGCCAACATGTTTGACAAAGGAAAACTGCAACCTAAATCACAATTCATGAAAAAAATATTCACCGGATTTTGCTCCTGCAACAAATCTCTGAAATAATATAAACCACTCGCTGATCCATTGGGCTTCATTTCTCATAAATACTTTGTTGTAAAATGAAGTGCTTCAAAACTCAAAATCCTTCGAAGTACTCCTTGTATATACCATTGTTATTCCGTTCTCATGGTACACCTTGAATAGAAAGAAAGATTGAAGGGCATGAAAATGTAGACACCACAATTGATCCATTCACTTACAAACGTTTTTGGTTTCTCTACATAATGTAATAGCTCTCTGGTTCTCTACATTTGTACAACAAGTTTAATACATTCCATTTGCTCCCCCTTCGATATGTTCTTAAACTCCAATCTCCCCTTCTTTGATCATCACTACTATCTATTTATGAAGAGGGATTCTACAACAGCAGAATAAGATTTCTCTTTTATAGTGCAATAGCTGCCCTCTACCTTCCTTCTATCTTTAGACTAGACACTATAACAACTCCACCAACATTTTCTATACATTTATAATGCATTTGATGTTGTCTGTGATGCCTTTATGCAAAGCTTCATCTATCAACCTCCTTGCTGCCTCTTGAGCATTCGTAATAGATTGTATCATTGTAACTACATCCTAGTTCATCACAACATCCCATAGACCATCATTGCCAAGCACCAAGAGCTCAACTTTGTCGTTGATAATCTCCTCCTAAAAGTAAGGCTTAGCAACAACAAATTGTTTTATAAAGAGATCCCCAAAAGCTCAAGAAATAGCAAGGACTCCCCCAACTCTCCATGTCCCAGTCCACCATCTTGTCTCTTTATCCCCTTTCAAATGGGCAACTGAAATTTTTCGTTCATATCAGCGCAACCCACTGTCTTCCCCACGTGCCTTTCCATTCCCCACAAGATGCTGATCATACTCCTCCATTCACACTAACCCCATTCTATTCTTCTCTAGCCAAAAGATAATGGTACCCCATAAAGGAATAATATCCCGAGTGCCCACGGGAATAGGATTTTTTATGAAACTAACCACGGGAAGGATATAGAGCACTAAAAGTTCCACTTTCTTTATGAATGTATTCCCAAGATCATCAATCTATTAGGGGATAAGGAGTCCATCACCTTCAAGAGTCATCTCATACATGTCCACCTCCTCTTGTCCATCTATTCAACCTTCCTTCAAAACGTGGTTCCCTTTTTCTTTATGATGAAATGTATAGGTCATCGAGACTATGCAATCATGGAGAAAGAATCTAGACGAGAGTGCGATGCCATAGGGCCTTTATTTCTCCCTTGAATTGGAACTCAATGGCCCCAAAGTTTATGACCTACTAGCCTATTGGATATGCTCACGAAGATCATCTTCTGTGGTCACATGTAGAACTCATCTAACATAGAATTTAGAATTCCACTAATGTTACGGCCTACCTTATAGTATAGACATATGATATAGCACATAGTGAATATGAATCACTTGCCATAAACACTCCAATGTTTAAGAAAAGTTGATTCTTGAACATATACATCAAAAGTTTATAGGAGATTAAGATAATAATATCACAATATGTATATACTCGAGGAACCTTATTGACAACAAAAATGGTAGCAAGGAGGAATCACCACCTCCATTGTATAAGAACTCTCATTCTCAGCAGTAGCTCCTTCTTTGGAGCTTTCATTTTTGATGCTTTTGTTCTCTAAGTCGAACCCTTCAATTCTTCATTTGCAAAACGAAGTTTGCATAATTTTTCAAAACATTAGCATTCAACGTTCTACTTTGGAGGAAAATCCCAAAACGCAATGTTGAAATGGAGCAGATAACAGGTGCTTGCAAGTGGTGACCCACAGTGTTCATGAACCTTCCACTTATAGATGAGATAAAAAATGATAAGGGGTTCATGTATTGATAAATTCATATTCGTTCTCATTTACCCTCAAATTATAGAGTCTTGACTCATGAGGCTACAACGTGCACTACTCCAGGGTCTCCCTGCTGGACTCTCGACTCTCTGTTGGTAAAACTTCGAAACTTGGAGGCAAAAATCGCTGAACAAAGTTGGGAGAGGGGAAATACGTTAGAACTTAAAAGTTTATGGTTTTGCATTTCACATCTTCTATGAATTGCCCATTGTCAAATAATAGTCTCCATTGTCTAGATTCTAGAGTCCAAGCCTTATTGTAGTGTCCATTATCTAAGATTGCACGTCTCCTATTATATATATATATATATATATATATATATATATATATATATATATGTGTATATATATATATATATATATATATATATATATATATATATATATATATATATATATATGTGTGTGTGTATAAGATGGCAGACATTTTATGAAAAATGAACCTTCCAAATGACATGTAATTTTTTTTCTGTCACGTGACAAAGGAACAAATATTTGCTTGTACGTGATTTGACAAGTACTTTTTCAAAACACTTGTTTTTGATAGGCAAAATCGCCTTTGAGAGGGATTTTTCTCGTCAGTTCTGGCCCCTATTTGTGATCCGTCTGGGTTTCTTTTTGAAAAAAGGAAGTAGATTAGAAATACTTTCAAAAGTGCAGCGTCTCAAACGAAGGGAAGAGGCACCACTCCTCGAGAGTCATGCATGAAAACAACTAATCATATCCCAAGGGACAATACAAAGGAGGAATTTATTTAATTACTCCGATCGGAGTTAACAATAATATGGGACTCAACAATCATGGTAGCACCTTATATGGGTTTTGCAAGATTACGACCACCATGTGCAATGATGACTCTCCTCCCAACCAAATGCCTCTATAAATAGCTCTTTCTAGGAGAATCCCTTCCTAGGCAGGTCGATACTAACCATGCATGTGTCAGCCATGTAACTCTTTGTGCACGAAGTATCTTAGTTAACTTGAGTTAACTCAAGTGGATTCTTCTAGAAGGCTCTAGATCTCTTTAGGAAAAGTACTCTCCCCATGGGGATTGAATCCAAGACCTCCTCCTTCACACCCATGAGACTTAACTACTAGGCTAATTGGATCACTTGGTTGCAAGAGTAAATGACCTTCTAGTAAGTCTAGACTCGAGATATTTGATCATACACAAGAGCGACCAAACAATGTGTGATTTCATATCTATCTCAACCGATCGGACCCTTACATAATAGACTTACTTTATTAAATTATTCCCCCTTCTAAAACTATCTTCATCCTCAAAACTAGAGCTATATATCTACTATATACAACCCCCCAGCCTCATGCTCTAAAACTGGAAGAACATGGTCATTTTCTAAAACTAGAAGAACATGTCTCATCTACGTGGTGCCATCGCTGCCCAAATGATTCAAAACATTGTCTGATTTTGAACTTTGATAAACTGGTCAAAGTACAAAGTAGTAAATGAATAATAAGGGTGTATCTAAGAACATCCATAGCCTGTTCACTATTTCTCGATGTAGATGGCAGCTTTAGTCGTGGTTAGAGAGACCTATGTGAAGACCTCCAAGAGCTAAGCTTTATGCCATATCAAGGTGTGATTCCAAGGCACACATATGTATTAGTAAGTCCATTCTATTGTACAAGCAATATACTTTCATTTTCATGATCATTTGAGTTCATATTTCCATGTTCTTGTGAAGTGTACTACTCACTGCCATATCTCTCATTTTTCTTAGTCAGATTGCAGAGATGATTTCTCTGAGCTTGGTGCATCATTTTCAGTGATTTAACTTGGTAAAGTTATCTCTAAAAGTCGACTACATCCTCACCAATGTTCATTTCATTTGGGTGTTTCAATATTCAGTTATGTTCAGTTGAAGTCAACACTGTCTGTTCATTTTCACTTCTCTCTCAGGTACCCGACTTTTTTACTCATCTTGTCAGAGATGTTTCTCAGTGTGTACTTACCCAAGTTCAATGATTTAAAGCTTGTTGGATTCAGCTTATTGTCTAGTATAACCATGAAAATGTTCATAATCATTGGATTCCTACATTTTGAGGTATGTTCATTTTTTTGCTCACTGGTCTCATTACTGTAGCAGCCCGTGAAAATCGGGATGATGTTATCAGTTGTTAAACATCATTCTCAGTGTGTGGTTCATTATTTTTTATGCGATTACTCTTGAAAGTTAGATCTTTAAGTTAACTAAAGTTAACCAAGAGGAATTAAGCTAGTTGCTGCTGTGCTCAGAGAATTATGCAAAACACTAGATAGGTGTATGAACCAAATTACCAAGTTTTTCACCTCTGAGCTAACTCCAACTTATCTGTTTTGATCTATTTTTTGGAGAGTGATCTTCCAAGGTACATAGGGTGTCTAATACATCCATTTTCAAGCAAAAAGGGCCCACCATATACTCCTTGAGTTCATTTGTTTGGTGTAGATCAAGGATTTTGCAACACCTCTTCATCTTCAAGCACATACCTATCCATCTCTTTAGAGTGGTATCAGAGCAAGGTTGGACAACATGGAAGATGGATTTCCTTCATCAATTGACAAATTGGACAGAGGTAACTACTCAGCTTGGTCATTAAGAATGGAAGCTTATCTCCAAGGTAGAAGTTTATATGGTTATGTGGTTGGAGATGAAGTTATGCCAAGTTTCAAGAACAAAAGTCAACCAACACAAGAAGAGCAAGAAAGATTGAGCACATGGTGCTCCAAGGATGCACTTGCAAGGTCTTATCTCCTCAACTCTATCTCATATTTTTTGTTGGCTCAAATTAGAAATTGTAAGACATCTCAGGAAGTGTGGGATGTACTTGAAGCTTTCTTCTCTTCAAGTACTAAAGCTAGGAAGCACCAACTATGGCTGGATTTCACAACTCTCAAGAAGGCTCCGAAACAAAATGTGACTGATTTTGTGACAAAGCTCAAGGACATAGCAGATGAGTTTGGAAGCATTGGAGAGGTAATAGATGAAGAGAAAATTGTAAGGCAAGTCATCAATGGCTTGAAGGCAGATGACAAGTGGGAAGCATTCACCAGAGCTATGGATTTGTACATGGACATGCATGTACCTGATTTCAATACACTCATTGGACAACTACTAACTCAAGAGGCAAAGCTTATCAAAAATGGAGAAAGCTCTAAAGGTAATCAATCTTCAGCTTTATACACTGATAAAAGCAAGTCCAAAGATAACAAAGGAAAGGCAAAGAAAGTGGATGATGAACCAGGTACATATCAAGCTAACTATGCAGGTAGAGGAAGACATGGCAGAGGTAGAGGAAGAGGAGGTAGACAAGGCAGGGGGAGATCCCAAGACTCCAACTCATGTTCTATTTGTGGACTAACTAATCATACAACTGAAAATTGCTTTAGGAACTCCAGGAATCAAAGAGGCAGAGGATACAATAGAGGAAGTTATGGCTACTCAAGAGGAAGGTTCAACAATTATCATGGAAACTACAACAACTACAATCATTCAAACTATCAAGGAGGCTACAAAGGAAGGAGAGACTTCAATAACTACATAGAAGACTCAAACAAAGAGGATCCATTATTGATCATGAACATGGCTATGCTACAAGGTAAATATCATGAGCATGTTTTCTACATAGATTCAGGTTGTTCAAATCATGTGGTAGGAAATGTGGCACTCCTATCAGATTTAGAAGATCCAAGGAATAAGCATGAGGTACAAACATGAGATGACACAAGACATCCTGTGGAGAAAATAGGCAATGGCAAATCACCTGATGGAAACATCAACCTACTCAGTAAGGTACTCTATGTCCCTACCATTACAAAGAATTTGATAAGTGTTGGGCAGATAGTAGAGAAAGGGTTGCAAGTCAGGTTCACAAAAGCAAGAGCATTTGTTGAAGATCCAAGTCAAGGATTCATAAGAATTGCAAAAGGTGAAAAGGCAGGTAGATTGTTCACATTTGAATTACAAGACACTAGAAACATTGCTCTCTTTAATTATGGTAGTCAGACACTCACAGAATTGGAAGTATGACACAAAAGGTTAGCACATATTGGTAAAAGGTCATTAAAGCAAATTTGCAGGGACCAAAGTGTACTTGGACTCCCTAATTTGTCAAAACAACATATGATTTATAAGTGTAGTGCATGTCAATTTGGAAAGTCTCACAGGTTACCATTCATGAAGAAAGGTTATATACATGGAGATCTCTAGGAGTTTGTTCATACAGATGTATGGGGACCTAGCAAGGAAGCTTCAATATCTGGATCAAGGTATTATGTCTCCTTTATTGATGATTGCAGCAGATGGACTATCCTATTCTTTATGAAACACAAAGATGAAGTTTTTTCATGTTCCAAAAGATATTTGGCTCTTGTGGAGAATCAAACAGGTAAATCTCTAAAAAGGATAAGGTCAGATGGAGGAGGAGAATACGTCTCCCATGAGTTGCATTCTTTTCTTTCAGAAAGAGGAATCAAAAGAGAGGTAACTACAAGGTACACTCCTGAGCAAAATGGAGTGGCACAAAGGAGGAATAGGACAATTGTTGAAGCTGCAATGTCCATGTTAAATGAAAAGCATTTGCCTAATTATCTATGGGCTGAGGCTGTATCTACAGCCACTTACTTGATTAACAGGTTGCCTTCAAAATCCCTTGATGGGATGAATCCATACGAGGCTTGGAATGGAAGAAGACCAAGCTTAGATCATTGTAAAATTTTTGGATGCATTGCTTTTGCTCATGTTCCTTCATAGGTTAGAGGCAAGATGGATCCAAAGGCAGAAAGGTGTGTATTTATTGGATATGACAATAATTAAATGGGCTACAGGTTATACAACCCTACCAACAAAGGATTCTTGGTAAGCAGAGATGTAGTTTTTGAGAGAAAGAGAGAGAGAGAGGGGAAGAAGAAGTAGGATTTGAATAAGATTCATTGGTCACTTACTCTTTCAGCAAACTATCTTTGAAGGACTTCGAATGCATGCAATCACTATGCATCTCGTTTCCTCTCATGTACTTAGATAGCCAATCGATCCGTGAAATTGATTTGTAGGCACTTTATGGCCAATAGAATGACAAGCAACAATAACAACTACAACTCCTTTATAAAGTTTTTTTTATCTCTGAATTTTTCTAGGTTCTTAACCATCCTTACATTTTCCATTTGATACCTTGATTCCCATGCCAGGAAGTTCTTCTCTTCACCTTTATAGTGCAAGCTTATTCTTTCCCAGGTGTTGGGAAGCATGATGATAGAATTTGAGATTCCACCGCGTATAGATTACTATCCAAAACCTCTTCAAGCAAATTCAAAAACCTTTGAAAATTATATTTTTGTTCAAATTAAAGTAAATCGAGAAAGTAAACAAGAATTATAAACTCAAGAAAAGGAAGCAAAACAAATTTTGTGAAAGGGAGAATTACTAAAAACAAAGAACAAAGAAAAATCAAAGAAAAGTAAGAGAAAAGATAGGTCAAAAGTCTAAGTTTTAACAAATTTCAAATCTCATGGCTATCCCATAAGTGACAATTTTAGGAAATTCAAAGAGCTTTTAGAACTTTTCATCACATATTTAATACTTCACTCTGGATGATATCCAAAACGTGAAATGGAAGAAGTATTTAAAACTATGATCATTGAAAAGAAAGGTGCATAAAGGCTATAGTAAATCTCGCATGAAAAAGGAAAATTTATTGGTCTTAATATTACTGAATACTTGGATACATTTTAGGAGCAAGCATAGATCTAAGGATTACCCAATGATGTACTAGTGTAGTACTTCAGACGAGTTGTGTTTGGATCTATTTTAGAAAGTATCCATGAACATGCAACTAAACCTTGGACTATCTTCTGGAAAGAACTTCATAAGGTGTTCTTTCTTGAACATTGCATTCAACATAGTAGGGAAGGTTTTTTAATATTGGTTAACTCCCCATAATCTAGTGAGTCTCTAACTCACCTGCATGGTGAGTTTATGACACAATTTGCTCACGTTCCTAAAGCTAACAAAAATGCACTAAACCCCAATCTTATTATTAATTTCTTGAAGGTCTTGCCCCTAGAGGATAGATCCGAGGTAGAACATAGAATCAGAAAACTTAGTAAAAGGTATGGATTGACAGATGACTAGAAAAACATTAAATTTGAACTAGAGACCATTGCTCAGATGAAGGAACGTCAATTTGTGTTATATGAAAAGAAAACTTCTAGTTAGCCTAGAGAATCACCTATAGTAGGGCATTACAACATGCCAATACCTGCAACTCCGACTACGGCCAATGTTGCAGTCACCCCTAAGAGTCCAATAGAATTTCAGCTTGACATTTTGTGCAAGAAAATGGAGAGCGTGATGAACATGCAAGGATCTGTTTCTAAAGAGGTTTCACATTTAAATAATAAAGTGTTTTCCATGATCTTTCATGAACCTTGGACCAATAGTAGTGGACCAGGACACGAAAATAAAGCTCCCCCAATGTAGCCTATAGAGGATAGATCCGAGGTAGAACATAGAATCGGAAAACCTAGTAAAAGGTATGGATTGACAGATGACTAGAAAAACATTAAATTTGAACTAGAGACCATTGCTCAGATGAAGGAACGTCAATTTGTGTTATATGAAAAGAAAACTTCTAGTTAGCCTAGAGAATCACCTATAGTAGGGCATTACAACATGCCAATACTTGCAACTCCGACTACGGCCAATGTTGCAGTCACCCCTAAGAGTCCAATAGAATTTCAGCTTGACATTTTGTGCAAGAAAATGGAGAGCGTGATGAACATGCAAGGATCTGTTTCTAAAGAGGTTTCACATTTAAATAATAAAGTGTTTTCCATGATCTTTCATGAACCTTGGACCAATAGTAGTGGACCAGGACACGAAAATAAAGCTCCCCCAACGTAGCCTATAATGCAATATTTCACTCTTCCTCCTTAGTCCGTTTTATAGCGAGGCCTCGTACTCATACAACGTCTGAGCTGACTATTCAAAGAAATATTGAAAATGAGGAAGTCGCCATAAACAATGTGTCTTGTGTGATAGTCAAGACCATCCTACATATGCATGTGAAGATTTAAAACAAGCAAAAGATAATAAGCTTGTAGTTGAAAGTGGTAGAAAGTGATGTCATTTTAGATGATGACTTCCTTTGGCCATTAATTGGGGAAAAGGAGGTATGAAAAAATTATACAAAAACTTAACTATGTCTAATGCATGTGCAAATACTTCAGCAGCTAGATTAGAGCAATTAGAGGAAGGGACTCATTCAATTGTAATTCCGGATCCCTATTCTATTGAGACATTGGTAAGAGCTAGGGATGAAATTATGTGTAAAACTACATAGAAATCTCCTATCCATCAATCCTCTCTATATTCTTACATCTCCAATGTCAAAGAGAAATAGATATGGGATGATATGCATGATGAGAAAGATGATATTGATAGAAGAGTAACTCACAAGAAATCTTGCGAAAATGAAAAGAGAAATAAAAATAATGAAAAGAAAGTGTAGTTTGAAGACACTCCAATCCCAACTAGGGAAGAAAAGAAAAAATCAATTAAAAAAGGAAAGAACCCATTAAATGCGAACACCTAAGCAGAAGAAAATCAAATTACTCCAACTGAGGCCGGAAGGAGAAAAGCTATTAAAGAGGTAAAGAAACCTCTCAATGAAAAAAATCAAACACACGAAAATTAAAATATTAAAAACCAAAAAGATGGAAAGAAACAAGGGCAGGAAAAGGGGAAGAGGAAAGTGAGAAAGACTCCAAGAGCAGCTGTGATCTCAGAATGTGAAAAGATAATAGTTGCTAGAGAAATCTTAAATGATATATTATTAAAAATTCAAGTTACTATGTCTCTTAAACCTGTGTTTTCTATTGCAAAACCCGAGTGCAAGGACATTTTTATAAGACTAGTAGGAAGGAGAAGGTTTCCACTTCCTCACATGAGGACATGCAAGATATTGTTGAGGAAACCCTTGCAATGAATGAAGTAGTCACATTGATTGACAGCAATAATGATGAAGAGGAAGATATTCACTACAACATATCACGCACACACAGACATTGTGCATACCGATGGTCATGCATCGGTGTCAGTATGAGCGTTGAAAACCCTTGAAACACCATGGAAGCAGTATCCGCGCTGTGGAGGTGATCGCAATCCGGGTGGATCGGGTCCGGTCCTGGCACACACAGGGTGTATGAAGCTAATGAATGTTGGAAGGTTTAAGGACGTGAAAGTGAAATTAATATTGAGTATGGAGAAGAGAGAGATGTTGAAATGATTATGGGAATGGGAATGTAGGACTGCAAGTTAGATTGATGAACATGAATGATAAGAATGAAAGAGAAACATACACACGAATCAAATTTGGAAGGAAGAATGGTCCATTGAAGGAGCTTCTTAAAAACTTCCTAATTCCAATCCATATGCATAGTCTTCTTTGGATGATATGTATGCATGACGAGAATAAATGGAATCCTTACACATAAATTAGTTTCGAAAGGAAGAATGGTCCAGTATTGGAGCTTCTTATACACTTTCAGAAACTAATCAATATGTATGGGTATGTATGGATTATATGCATGCAAGTGAATTATGATGATAGAGTTTAATCACAAGCTCATTGAAACATCCTCACTGGTTCAATGCAATCCTGCAGAGCCTTCTCACATATAGAAGAAAATAGAAGACATGTAAAAATACTTAAGAAACTCAGAGACAAGAGAGAAGAGACAAGTGAGAAGTGACATGAATTAAAAGGGTTTGAATTAAGTTACATGTATAAGATCGTCATGGTACGTCAAGCTAAGCAGTCTACTGATCAAAGGTGGTTCTGACCCTCAAACCATGAGAGTTCAACCGAATGTCACATGTAAGAAGGTGAGTTCCACTTCATTGACCCTATGTATGTCTAGGCTCGTAACGTCTAACTAAAGAAGTCTAAGACTCATTAAAACTAGCTCTAACTCACTCACACGCTCCACCGAGGGTGAGTCAAGATAGAGATGCTGGTTTCAAGAGCCTATCCTAGATTGGAGTTCTAACTTAAATTTGAAACTAGGTACTATACTCATACTAGCCCACCTTGGATCCTCACTCGCTCAACAGAGGGTGATCGTCTCAAGGAAACCATAAGCTAGCATGAGCCCTATGGATGCCTAACAATGATGCTCTAGGAGTTTAGAGGGGAGTTTATATAGTTTCTTGAATGAATTTGGGCCCTTGGATCTAGAGAAATCAACTCTCAACTCTAGGATCACTACTTTCGATTACAACCATTTGATTAATCAAATCAATGGCTTGGAATTGTTCTTTCTATCAAATCTAGTGTAAAGGAGTGAAATTTAGGCGCCTGCATTATCCACCATTGGATCTGGGGATGATCTTGACCGTCGGATCAGTGCTCACATAAATTCAGATAAGATAAGCCACTATTTTTGGAGAAACTTTGCATTATTGATCTTTAACTATCAAAAAAGTCTTCTTTGATGAAAAAACTCGTGGATCCTCCTTCCTTTATGCTTTAGTGCATCTCCACCCTTGAATATGAGCTCATCTTGACCGCACAACATGGTTCAATCATATTTTGCCATGTGGCAACCCTTCAAGCCTTCAATTTTCTTATTCTCGAAAACTGCAGTGACCTTGAGAACTCGATTTTGTGCTCTTTGACCCTTCAAATATCCTTTGATGAAGATAAAAGTTTGTAGGACTATGTTTTGAAAGGCCTCTTTTAGGAATATGCAAAAAAAAAACTCCCATCTGAATCTTCCTTGTACAAGTTTGACTACATTTGGAAGCTTGCAAGGTGGTATTAAGGTGTCTAGGAAGCTCTGATAGCCGTGAAACTTTGTACAAATATGTAGCCACATATGATCTTTATACATGCCAAACCATATGGCTATCAAAAATTCCTATACAAAATTTTGTAGGATCTAAGTGGAAAAATTACATTTTCTACAAAATGCACATGGCATATCAATGTGCTAGAAAATCCATTTTCATGTGAAATTTGGGCTATAGACTGCCTTTGATAGGCTTTACAAGTATATGAATTTTCATGTGATTTGGAGACATTGAATTGTTTTCCCTAATTTCCAAAGTTTGACCAGCTTTGACCGCTACCCTAGATTTGCTCAATTTGTTCTAAAGTTTGCATGTGAACTCCCTTTGACATCCTTGATGCATCTTGGACTTCTCAGGGAATTTTGGCTACCTTCACCGAATGTGTTTCCTGTAGGCCTTCATGAGTGAGAGAGGAGACAAAATCTCGACGACATTCAGCCCCACTAAACCTGCGATTCCGCCGGAAGCGTCACTCTAGCATCTGTGAAAAACAAAATATTCCAGGCATCAGATTCTTTTATAGGCAACATAAGAAACATGGAAGGAAAATTGATTATATGCATGAATGAGTAGTTAACACCATATGAAGCAAAATTTGCATGAAAGAAAGAATTGAAATAGGCAACATGAATATGCATGAACAAATAGGCAACATATATGCAAATGAACAAGCAACATTGACAATAAGAAAGAAAAAAATCAAGCATCAATATGAAGTGGAAGTGGATGTATTGAGTCGTTTTAAGCATCAGTTCCTCTCATCCTGAAGAAAAAATTGTACCTTTTTCATAAAGCAATCTACCTTAAATATGATTATAAAAAAGAGACATCTTTCATCTCTAGCTTATTTTAGATCAACTCCTTGCCTACATAAATATGAATATGCTCTTTCTCTAATAACATGCAAGGAAATCTAACTAAACTCCACTAATGCATAAATCTGCCTATATAGCCTGTGATTTATTCTACTATGCCTCTTTATTCTCCTTTGGCTTGCTCTTTTTTTTTTATGATGATGATGATTCGGCAACTTTATGGTTACGATCACTTTTTTGGGGTGGAAGAAAGTGTAAACTTCTTGGTAACATATAGCTTTTTCTTTTTTTAATGACGGGGAAAAACATGCATGAAACAAGAACGAAAAAAAAATAGAATGAAAAAAAACAAAGCAACATGAACTTGAAAAATTATTGATATTTTTATACGTTTTTTATTTTTTTATTTTTTTTTTATTTTTATAACATGGATACTCTTGTTTATGAATCGGCCTCATTGTTGTCATCTTCTTCAATGTCATCATCCAAAATGTACTCGTCATTATCACGTTTCTTGAATAGCTTTATCCTTTTACCTGCAATCAAAGTTTTTAGTGCAACACCATTTAATTCACGAAGAGCATACGTACCATTGTTGTTGACTTTTGATACAATGTGTGGCCCAAACCATCATTGAGTGAGCTTTTTGCGTGCATCATATTAAGAGTCAAATGTACTATCATAAATGAGCACCCAATCTCCTACTTCAATTGGCTTAGGACGCAATCGATGAGTTTTATCAAAATAATGCTTGTTCTTCATTCTAGATTCTCTTAATTTTTCAATGGCATCATCAAGTCTTAATTTACCTTGTTCTAACTGTTTAATGCGCAAACTCAAAAAATCATCAGTAGACATGTTTTCAGACCAAGGCAAATTTGACCATGCTGAAATATGAGACTGAATTGGAAACAATGGTTTTTTATAGTACATGAGTTCAGCAGGCATATATCCAGTAGTACGTGTGCATGTCATTCTATCTGCCCAAAGTGCAAAAGATAAGAATCTAGACCATTGTTTGATGTCACCGTTACATGCATTAGATATGGCTTTCACAATAGGTGGATGCCCTCTCTCTATTTTACCATTGGCCTCTAGATTATATGCAGTAGTGAGAGACAAACATATACCGTGATGCTCAAAGAACTCTTTAGCTTCTCTTGCATTTAAATCTCCAGGATCGGTAACTACTTTCTCTATGTACCCAAAGCGACTTATGACATCTTCAAGCAAGAATTGGAAAACATTGTAAGTGGTCTTAGATCGTAGTGCACGTCCCTCTACATGATTAGTTAAGTCTTCTCTTGCAAGTACAATGTAACGCATTTTGTCAATACCTTTAGGCATAGTTACAAGATCTACTACCCACTTGTAGTGAATACAAGATGGATAAGTAGGATGCAACGGATCTCTATGTTTGACTGATGAATAAAGTTGACAAGTAGAACATGTAGAAACATAGCTACTAATTTCAACATACATCCTAGGCCAATAATAGGTACTTCTAATTTTTTCATATGTTCCAAAAACTCCTTTATGACCTGCCCATAACGTCTCATGGATCTCCTTCATTACTTGCAATTGAAGACCTCTCTTTCTTAGGACTCGTTGTGGATTCTTAATCTTACCCTTAGCATGTCTCCAAAGATAACCGTTACATAGGAAAAAATTATAAGCTCGTTTCCTAATGTTACGGAATCTATTCGTAGTCCAGCTAGGTAATGGTTGTAGTATACTTAGATATTTTCCTATGTCTCTCCATTCATTTTCATACTCAGTCTCGTGAAATTTTTCATACTCATATATATGTGGAATATAGTCAACTAAATTCACCTTCTTTATTAGATCACTTTCAAGATCATCATCAAATCTAGCTCTCGATAACATATCAGCAACTAAGTTTGACTTACCTGAAATATGAACTAACTCAGGATTTATGAACTTAATATATCAGATCCATCGAAGCATGGCTATATCAAGAGATGAACAATTGGCTATCATTCCAACGAAAGGCAAACAATCAGTCTCAACTTTGACATTTGCACCAATGAAATATTCTCTGTTTGTTTTCAAAGTTGTTACCATACCCCATAGTTCTCGTTTGATCTGTGGATATTTTCGTTGTGTTTCATGTAGAATTTTGGCACCAAACCTAATTGCATATCTATTCCCTTCACTATCATCTTGACTTATGACCCAACATATACCAATAGGACTAGTATCAACAGTCAATATAATAGGCCTGTTAGCAGAATAGTCTACATGCTTAAGGATTGGAGCTTCAAGCAATAATTTCTTCAATTTACGCATAGCTTAAGTGTGTTTGTCAGTCCAAATAAATTTTTGTTTCTTCCTCGACAAGTCATAGAGACAATCAGCAACATGAGCAAAGTGTGGGATCCAAATAACATAAAAGATGCAAGCACCAAGAAATCTACGTATCTCACTCACGTTGTTATATGTTTCAGAAACTTGCTAATGGCATCAACTTTTTGTGGGTATGGCTTTCGACCATAATGGCCACATAAATGTCCAACAACAAGAACCTCGTTGACACCAAAAACAGATTTTTCTATGGAAAATGTGAGACCTACCTCTTCAAATCGTTCAAATATTCTTTCACAATCAGAGATATGGTCAAGAATAAATCTACGACATCCAGATGAATCTAAAGTAATGTCCTTTACACGTTCCTCACTCCCTTTAATTGGAATATCATCAATGAATGGCATAGTTATATGAGGGATAAAATCATGTAAGACCATATTCATAGCACTCATCATATGAGCCACATAATTAGTCGCTCCTTGAGGTAAAGTACACATTCGCACTAAGCCTAAAGGAGTTTTCATTGTGGTAATATCACGACTATCAATTGCTAATTGGAATTGGTCATATCCAGAATATAAATCATCCATTGAATAGATAGAATGTCTTGAAAATGATTCAGCAAACTCATCTACAATTGATCCTATTCCTACATTCCTTATGGTGACTTTATTGACAGGTTGGAGACCTTGAATAAAACGTAGTTTCCCATTCTTTTTAGGCACATTGAACCATCTATTTGAGTAAGGTGCAAAATATGGCTCTAAAATTCTCATGTTTATCTTCTCCTTAAGTAGTTTCATTAGCTCAGGTAAGTGAGCCTTTGGAATTAGTATAGGACGAAGATTCCATGGAATATGTGGAATAGTAAAGATTATCATGGGTGCAAGTAGCTTAGGATTACACAACCAATCTCATGAGGATACATAGTAAAGGCTTTTCCATGGCTACGTATGACTCTCTCAAATTTATCTCTCTCTGCTGGTAAAAGAAAGTCATCATCTTTACCAATTTTCACTTGTTTGATTGTCTCATCCGTGAATGTATGTCCTATGTTTTTCTTATCCCGAAGAGTTGGATCAATTTTCACATCAATAATTTTTTCATTACTTCCTTGAGGTAATGATTGAGCTATGGGTTTGATTTTTTTGTCTACAGTTTTGTACTTCATTTCAACTAAGGCATCATGTGTTTGGTTTAATTTTGAGCACTTGTCAACATTGAGAGCATACTCTTGGATTAGAGCATACTCATCAAGGGAAGAAAGAAGAATAATATGGGAATTAGAATTTATTGAAGACATAACTCTAACTCGTCCAGAGTAGAGAAACAATGAGATGTTTCAATCACATGCTCAATGTTCTCATCATGTTCCATGATTTTGTTGTTTTTGTATTTTTTTTGGGTTTTTTGGATAAAAGACTTGGACAATTGACTCTTATGAAGAAAATCTAATCTAGAATGTGGAAAACCAAGTGATAAACTATTGTACAGGTTGGTTGGATGTGAGATGTCAAACCAATATTCATTGTTGTCCCGCTCAACAATGGATTCTATCCAAAATTTTGATCATATGTAGCTCCAAACATGAATCGAGGTGCACAATCACTACAAGCATGCTCATGACTCTGAGTAACAATAGGTTTCTTTCTAATTGACAATCGATACCTAGGATGATTCACTCCTACTGTGATGACTTGAAGTGATTGCATTCCATCCTTAGACTTAAATCCAGCATAGGTAGACCCATCATCGATGGCTTTAGTTTCCATACGACTCTCACAAATAAAGGGTTGACCTAAGAGAACTTCATAGCAGTAATTATCTTGAATAAAAAAGTGAAACTCTTCTGTGATTCCTCCCATGGATATGGGCACACTAGCACAAGCTCCATACAGGGTACCTTCACCATTATCTGCAGTTCTCATACGCCATCCATAATCTTTATCTATGGGCCATCGAAACTTATCATAGACTTCTCTTGAAATCACATTGATTTCGGAGCCGGAATCTACTAATGCATTTACAGTGATAGTGTTCTTGTCATTTCCTATTTTAACATGCATCTCTAATGTATATCTAGACCAAAATGTTCTTTTAAAGTGACTTTCAAGATTGTTTTCATGATTTTCATGGTCAGGTTGAATAGGTCCTAAGAAATTTTTATTAACATTTACTTCATCATCATCAAAGTCCTCTTCATCAGATTCATCAAAGTTTCAGGCTTCATTCATAGCTTGATCTTGATCTAGAGAATCTTGCATCTCAGTATCTAGATTAAGCGAAAACCTCTTCCATTTAATTAGGCCGATAAAGTTATCTTTAAAAACATGCTTTGCATTAGAGAAAGCTTGTTCTAAAGACATAGTCACTTGACTCTTAAGCAAAATGTCATCTAAAACCTCCATAGGATCTATTTTTGTCTCAATTTCTGAAATCAAGATGGCTTTAGGTTTTCTCTTTGGTTTCTTTTGTTTTTGCTCAGGGTCTTGTTTTTGTTCATGTTCTCGTGTTTGGTCTTCAGTTTGTTTTGATTGTTCTTGTTTATCTAAAGGCTTTGGTTCTGTTTTTCTTTGCTTTGTCTTCTTCCTTTTTTGTTTCTCCTCTTGTTTTCGTTCATTGGGTTGTGATTCTTGTTTTTTATCTTTGGATTGTGATGTTTCTCCCTGCTCTATGATTGTTTCTATTCCGAGGTTTGTTTTCGCGTTACTCTTCTTTCACTAGGCTCAGGTTCATCTCTTTTTTGTTTTTCTTCTACATTGGATATGTGAGAAATAAGAGATTGATCTTCTATCGGTGACTCCCAAGCCGTTATTCTCCTAATCTCAATTTATGCATAGCTTAAGTGTGTTTGTCAGTCCAAATAAATTTTCGTTTCTTCCTCAACAAGTCAAGCGATGACACCGTACTATAACGAATTTTGATTTTGATCAATTATCTATGTTTTTGTTTGCGTCTAACACTCTATAGCGTCCACGTTGGAGAAATTGTATGTTTATTTAACACTAAATTCATGGTGATTCCAACAACTTGTTGACTGCACTTAATCTCTATACATTACTTTAACTATCGTCGAAGTCGTATTCTCTATCTTATGACACATCAACTGTCCTCTAAGAATCAAAGTGTAGTTTCATAAGTCTGACCGCAAGACTATTTGGTTTGAAGATGATCTAAACTTATGTGGTCTTAATTTAAAAATAAAAAACACAAAATATTATTCAACAGTACCTGTGCATACTATTCTGCACGCAGCATACAGAGTCTCAATTTGCGCGATTAGCAATAGATTGAGTGATGTTTAACATGTTCTGTTGAGCATTGCATATCTGAATTAATAGAAATCTTATTTTGTATTGATTTTGTGAACGTCACTTACGTTATTATACTTATGTAAGAACATCACTTGCATCGAATATCTCAGCTTACTTTAAATCAAGTACGAGCATGTAGTAAGATTTAATATACGTGATTCACAACCGTTCTGATACTTTTTGAGGGAACAAATTAGTAAATTTTTGTGATTCTTTTACAAACTTTTCCTATGGGTAACGATTCTGAAATGATCTCTGTAGAGGACGAAGCTCTGATCCTTGTACAGAAAGCATATATACTACTATAAGCAAAATAGAAAATAGATATAAAGAGAACAAGTATAGATTATGATTTCACACTAATTCATATAGTTATAGACAATCAAAGCCATAAGCCGAGAATTTCTAAACATAACCAACTTAGATATTAAAGTTTATTATTGTAGCTCCAGGAATATTAACCAAGATATTGAGAGTTTTTTTTTGTAAGTCTGCACATCGTTCCTTATGGTATTGGATTAAAAATCCGCGAAACCTCGAACAGGTCATTTGTAATATACCGAGATTAACCTCAATAAACATTCTTAGTTAAGATTGGAGCCTCTGTTGCACGAACCCTGAAACAACGATACTCCCAGCAGGTTGCCGGTATAAGTGTCGGTACTGCCAGTACGGTCGCCGGTATGAGCGTTGGTATGAGCACCGAAAATACCAACACACATATCGATGCTCATACCGACACTCATACTAGCACCTATATTGGTGCGTCGATCCTTATGCACATACCGACTAGAACACCAACGTCGCAAGAAAAATGCGCTCGTTCAATTTCCTCGGTAAAAGCCTCGGTATACCATTGATATGTTGTAGTGATTGTGACAAGAGGTGTACACATAAATTTTCTTGGACCAATTCTTTTAGATGATGAAATGATTGAAGGAGAAAGATCATTTGATACGACTTTCTTGGCATAAGGAACTCCAAAAGTCAAAATTCGGATTGGCAATGAAAAGGAATCATGTTTACCTCTGGTAATGATTGATTCAAGCTAAAAAATAAACGTGATATCAAAGAAATTTTTTGAAAAATGCAGATGGCCCATTAACAAATATCGTGGTTCAAGAAAGAGAACAGCTAACAATGGGTCACAAATTTTGTTAGGTGCATGTGCTCATGTACCTATTATGATAGGAGGTGTCTAGGAGGATTTTCATTTCTTTGTGCATGATAACTACTTGTATGAATTGATACTTGGACAACTGTTTAAGGCAGGGATAAAGAAGGAAACAAAAGCTATGAATGGTGGATAAACATATGCAAGAGCTGGTACTCAATTTGGAATGGATTCCTTGCAAGTAATTATAATTTATCCGAATCATTCAAGAAATAGAATAGGAAAAACCTAAGAAGAAATTGCATTTATTCTTAGAATTATGAATGTGAAAATTCACCATCTGTAAGAGAATTTGGGGCTTATTATTACCAAAATTTTTGTTAGATTCTACTTTGCACAAGACAATAGTGGAAAATGGATTGATGTCTTCCTTGATGATGTATATCACTTTGGAAACTTTTTGGTGTGTACCCCTACATCTAGTTTCCACTTCACTAAAAGCAAAGTCTTACAATTAAATCTAGAAAAACAAATGAAAAATATTTCAAAAACTTAGGATTAATTTCACATGAAGAAAACATTCAGAGTGTAATTGAGCTTACAAAAAGCTCAAATTTAATAGAAGAGCTTGACAATGCTCTTTCCCAATGTTAGAGTGGCATTGTTTTAGCTTAATTAAGGCTTAAATTGAAGGGTCTACAAAGGGTTGCAATGAAAGGGCACAAACCCCATATGAATTAGTATGAGTAGTTGTATAAATATATGAATTTGGCACTAAAAGCGCTTTGAGATTCGTGTAAAATATGAGCTCGTTGGTATTTCTTCTCTCTATATCTCATGTTCTTGGTCATTTCGGTGTCTGTCTATTGTGTATTATTTAATCATTCTGCAGAGACGAGAAATCACCTCTCTGTATAATATTGGTGTCATTTGGACATACCCCCCTTGGCTCTATCGATTAGAGTCTAATTAATCTTCACGTAATCCATACAGCAAAAGGTGACACACTCATCTGTTAATTATGGCAGGCCCATAGTGATTGGTGCTCAACTATGTGTATGCACCCATCATTAGGAGAGGTCATCAGCAATGCTCAAGCCATTTGCATGCTTGTTTCTAGTGATCCCCCACATGATGGCACACATTCTGGAGAATAGTTCTATATTTGGTTAAAGCCATTGGCTTTCGGTTTGGTGCCACTTCGATTTTGATTATTCAGAAGCCTACTGCTCTTTCGCCTTCACCGCCATATGATTAGAGTAATCATCATTGCATAACCTAATCACTACATAATTAAGGGAACCATCCCGGCTTTTGCATGCTTCTTCAGCACGAAGCATTCATCATATGGCAAGGTATGGAATCTCGGCTTTTGCATGCTTCTTGGGCACGAAAAACAAGTTCCACCCATGATCATCTTTATAGTGCTACATATACCAAGAAATCACCACGATTTTTGTCGTGCGCAACTTTGGCAAAGAGCAAGAAGAAAGGTCGACGAAGGAACAAAGAATTCATCTGCTGATGATGCATGCTTGTGTGAATATGTAGACGGAGCGCCAAGCAGAACCTACAGGAATTATGACATATTCCAGTTTCTCAATCATTTTAGTTGATTCTGGTTTATTCAAATGATCATCTGTGAATTATGTTCATTTGGGTGCCGTAGTGATTTTTGTGGCTTGAGTGGATTGTTGGTGTCCTGAGTCCCCCGCAACTGCTACAACGTCCCTTCCATCTTGTGAGCTAAATCACTCGGTCCATGACTTCCACTCCTAGTGCCCACACGGCTATTGAATCCTCATTAGGGCCTGAAAATTAGGGTCGTCACTTGTCATGGCTTCCTCGTGATCATATACAGTGGCCCTATGACATTGGCAATGCACCGCTCCCTCCTGTCGGACCTGATGACTGTAGTACTCATCCGGTGCCAGTTCCCACCAGGAGCCATCATGCCTCCCATATCTCTGGGAATTCTTGTAGGCTACCGCAGCAATTAGTATCATAAATCTTTGTCACTATCACGTCTCACACCTATGCACTCCTCATCATTGTCAATAATCCTCGGGTCAGACCGTTTGATGTCAAGTCTGGCGCCACACATTCTGTCATCAACCATTAGCTCCACTGGCTTCCGCTAATTGCGATGCTTTCAATTTTGATGATTACGTGGATACTGTTGCTACTGGTTATGCTAGTCTTTATCTGCTAGGACCAATGCATCTAGAGTTGCCAATTTGTGAGAGAAAAGTTACTACTATGTACACATAGGTAACCAATATCATAAACATTTAGTTAACTAAAAAAATCATTTACTTGAAGAATCTCAATGGATTTTTAAGACATCATTAAGTCCACATTGAGACCGTTTTCTTTTTGCATATAGTCCAAAGTCACATTAAATTCTAGTTTCCCATTTCCATGCATGTGTTTTGACATGTAACATGCTTATGATGGTTTAATGATGGGACATGTGACTGGCCATCCATGTCTATTTTATTCTTATCAACTGAGTTGAGTTGCTCGTCAACTGAGAAGCATGTTATACTTTTTGGAATCATGGAATGTTATATGAATTTTAATGCCTTGAGGTTTTTAATGTCATTTGTATCAATCAAAAATTGTCTTTCTTACAAATAAAGTAAAAAAGCTCAAAAATCATCTACTATTTTTACAAAAAATCACCATCAAAGGTAGTTCCTATATCTATCTCTGAAAGAAGCATCTAGATGGTGATGACTAACCCTTGGAATATAAAGTTTGATTTTCAGCTTAAAGATATGAAAATATTTACAATATCAAAGACCTAAAAATTTCAGTATCTTCATTATCCTTGATCTACTATTTAATAACCAAAATGAAAAGCACATTAAATTCCTCTATGAAGCAAGCGCAATTTGAGACATTATACTTCTGAAATCATTTAAAATCTCCTTTTTTCCTTTCAAAAAGAAAACTAGATAGATCCCAGCTATGCAGAGAGAAGATGAGCTATTTAGATATCATTTAGTTTTCCCAATTAAATATCCAGTGCTTCTTTATTAGATACGAAACCTTTTCGAGATTGGTTAATTCCATAGTTTCCTTTTTCTAGGCAAATGCATGAATTTAAAAAATATATATTTCTCATAACACCTCGTCCGTTCCTCGTTTCAGGACATGTTGTCGCGCATCCGTGAGCATCGGATCTGCACGTGTTCGTAGAACATTTGATTAGGCTCGACTGAAATGAGTTTTTTTTTTTTTTTTTTTTTTGAGCACAAACAGAAAGTATAATATTGATGCAGGAAAGAAAATACAAGACTAACTCCCATAGCTTTGCATGGGAGGAGAACACCTCAGAACAAGAGCTGGAGCTAAAGGCAAAGGGCCAAGGGAGCCCAAGCCAGCATCCCTTACATCAAAAAGTTTCTAATATACTAGTTAAAGTAATTGATCATATTGTTTCTGTCCCTAGAGTGTATCTGAAGCAATTTGTTCTTCCAAGAACTAAAAGGGTACTTTTTGATAATATACAAGGGATTCTTATCTAGAAATTTCTCATTGAGGGGAATATTGCTGCACATGTAGGCTATTTTTCTTATTCCAACAAGGCAGGAGAAAAGAAAGCTTTTTCCATTTCTGTCAAAAGTCTTGCTGTTCCTGTTTTTCCAAACGAACCAGAGAATGTGAGCCCTCACCATCTCCCATAAGGCAATGTCCATCCTGTACGTTTCTCCAATAAGCATCTCCTTAACTCCCAGAGAGTAGATTCCAGCAGTCTGACAATAGAATTGAACGATTTTCCAAAAGGCTATACTGTCTTTACATTTAAAGAACAAGTGTTCCAAGTCTTCAACCTTGCCACAAGCTTTGCACAATCCTGCATCAATATTATATTTTCTAGCTCTGCTTCCAGTCCAAACTCCTTTGTGTAATATCAACCACAGAAGACAGGAATGCTTGTTAGCCATAGGGTAAGCCCAGATGCTTTGAAACCTGTACCTCCATTGATGATAGTTCCAGGACAGGTCCCACTTTTTATTCAATCTCTCACATATGCTACGGATACTGGTGAAGGAAGACTTGTAACAAGCATACATGTCCTGAGCCATCACATCCAAGGCAATAATTCTGTCCCACATGTATTCTGCCCTCATAATCATCAACTGCATCTTCCTTTCTTTGATAATCTGTTTACAGGCCACAGAAAGGTCATTAATATTCATAATTTGATTATCCTCAATCACTTGACCATATCTCATTAGATCCTCCCATTTATTGAAACCATAATTTTTACATTTATGCCACCTTATAGGGAGGGAGACTTCCCTATAATTAGTAAACCAACCAACCCATAAAGAATCTTGTAATAAGGAGTAATTCTTGGCAAACCATATGGGCAGTTTGTAACCTTCCTTGATGGACATCCAAGCCTTCCAGAAGTTACAAACCAACTGACTCCCTTTGGGAACGAAGGTGAGAGGGGAAGTCATAATATCCCAAATAGAAAACTTACACCAACTTTTATTGTTACTCAAGCAAAATAATTTGATATTTCTTTTAATCAGGCAGGCCCAAAAGTCTGAAGAAGAAATAGATCTCAGGATCCATTTTGCAGCCATTTGAGTAGCCATCCTAGAGGGGCAAAAAAAACCAAGGCCACCTTCAGACTTCTTCATATAGCAAATCTTCCATGCTACTTTCGGAATTTTGGAGCTGCCCCATAAGAACCTTCTGGACAAAGCAATGATTTGAGCCAGCTGTTTCTTGGAAGGCTGCCAACAGGCAAGGAAATAAGTTAGACTAGGAAGAATATAATGCTTCAAAACAAAGACTCTTTGGGAAATGTTGGCCTGCATATCCATCCATTTAAAGATCTTTACTCTAAATTTATCCATGACCCAGTCCCATCTCTGCTGAAAAGTAATTTCAAATCCCATTGGGATACCCAATAATTTGAAAACAGTACCTTTTTTAATGATGTCACACCCTGCCATATGAACACAGTCAGGAACAAAATCATTAGAAGCATAAAAACCAGTTTTGTGGTGATTGACAGCTGAACCACTTGCCAGACAAAAGGTATTAAGACAATTTAAAAAAGTGTTAGCAGACATGGGATCAGCTTCCATCACAAGATTAGTGTCATCAGCAAACATCTGTAAGCAAAGCTTGTCAGCAGCTTGAGGAATTTCTAGACCTTTAATAAGACCTTTATTAATACAATCTTTAACAAGCCAGCCAAGAGCATCACTAGTAATGGCAAACAGTAAGGGAGCTAAGGGACAACCTTGTCTAACAGATCTACAGAGCTTAAAAGGGGAAGACAGGTGACCATTCATGGCAACTTTGGAATGAGCATTGCCAAACAACACACTTGTATACTTAATAAAGTTTTTCCCAACTCCAATATCATGAAGAGATTGAAGAATAAAATCCCATTCAATCCTATCATAAGCCTTGTCAAAATCGATTTTGAAAAAGAAGGTGTCAATGTTGTTGTCCTTAGCATACTCCATCCCTTCCCAAATAGTGATAATAGCATCAAGGATATATCTCCCTTTAATAAACCCTTTCTGCTCAGGAAGAATAATGGAGTCCATCAAAGGACTCAATCTTCTAGCAAGGGAGGAAGCATAAATTTTGTAAAGAGAAGTCAGACAAGAGATAGGTCTCCAGTTGTTAAGATCATCCTTAGATCCTCTTTTATGAACTAATTTAATAACTCCAGTATTAATGAAGGTAGAAAGAGACCCTCTACTTATGGGTTCTTGCCAGATCCAGAGAATAATGGGCACCAGAATTTCTTTAAACTCCTGAAAAAACTCATTAGGAATGCCATCATGACCAGGGGACTTACAGGGCTTCAACTTACTAATGGTTTCTCTAACCTCACCAGCAGAAAGGGGGAGATCAAGGAGGGAGACCAAGCCCTGAGGAACCAATTTCTTCCTACAAAGGGCAATGGCAGCTCTTGCACTCCAGATTTGCTCCCCTCTCTTGGGAGGCATAGAGAAAACATTGGTAAAGAAGGACACAGCCTCCTGTAAGTTATCCTTAATACTAGAGGCAACATCACCATTGTTTTTCCTTAAGAGAGGAATGAAATCTTTAGCTTTTTTTTTCTCATAATCTCATACATGTGTTTATTAGGTTTATCCACTTTCCTAGCCCAGAACTCTCTAGACGTGGCAAGGGCACCACAAGCCAGCAGGTAGTCTTCATACCTCACTTTTTCCTGAAGCTCCAAGATCTTCTGAATCTTAACATTACTACTTAAATTGGAACTTTCAATTCTGTCTATCTCTTTAATATGCATCATTCTTCTGTTATACCTGGTCTCCCTGGCTTTTTTCTTAAAAAAGGCAAGGGCAGTTTGAACATCTTTAATAGCAGCCTCCCAGGCCTTGAAAGGGGAACATCCCCGGAAGAAATGCTTTTTAAAAATATTAATGATTTCCACCTTAACCATAGGCACTTTAAACAAAGACATATCCACATGAGGCCACCCAGCTCTGTAAGACGGGTTATTGCTAGCCATTTTAACAACAATAGGAACATGATCCGAAATCTGAAGGGAGGGATCAGTGGTACAGCTACTGTTCCACAAAACCTGAAATCTGGAGGAGTTCATGTAGATTCTATCAAGTCTGGCCGAAAGCCTATTACTAGAACATCTGTTGTTCCAGGTATGACCAGTACTAGAAGAAATATCAACAAGGTTATGCAAGTTCACTAATCTGAACCATTGATTTTTTTCACCTCCAGCAATCACATTATTACAATTACCAATTATGTCAGCAGAGTTAGTGAGCATATTAAAATCACCAGTAAGGATAAGATCACCATCAAGCTTACCAATTTCCTCCCAGCATTTGGACCTGTCAAAGGGATTATTACCTGCATAAACAGAAATAATAGTGAAATTGAAAGGATCTTTACACTTGAGGCCAATCCACTGATTGGATTCACTAATCAAAGACTTTTCAACAACTTGACTGAGACTAGACTTAATACCAATAGTTGCCCCACCCTTTCCACTGTGATTAGTAGAAAACCAGGTGGAGTTACTGGAAATTATCTTCAGATTGGCAACTAGTTGATCACCATCAATCTTAAGTTCCTGCAGACAGATAAAATCAAGAGAAAGAGAGGAGTCTTTTAACCAGTTACTAATGACCTTGCCTCTAACAGGATCAGACAATCCTTTAGTATTTAAAGAAATAAGATTGAGGAAATCCATAAAAATTATTTTTTGAGATTCTTAATCGGTTTCACAGCTGAGATGGAAGTCCTAATAACATCTTTCCTTTTGGGCTTTGATTTATCTTTGACTGAGGGACTTGCCATCTTATCAATAATCATATTATCCTCATTATCATTCAAAACACCTGCCTGTACAATCCCCTCTTCATCACTTTTGTTCAATTGTTCTACAAAAGGGTCATTAGATTTTTGTAGAGCAAACTCATTATCTTCTTCTGAAAGGATCTGAACAGGGGAGGGATTAATTTTAAGAGATTGGGGCTTAACACTGTTTTTCTTACCCACAACGGTCCATCCCTCTCCACTTTCTAAGTGATTTCTACCCGAAAGGGCAGACAGAGGATCATTATTACCTATGCCAGCACAATCTGCGTTCTCAGGCTCATAAGAATTAGACATATCAAGAATCTGAAAAGGATTACTTATAACTTTAACAAGAGTTTCAGGTTTTAGATCGACCTGATAGGACCTCCTTTTGATTTTACCTGTCTGCTTTCTGAGGCCCAAATCTTCCTTGGGATTCTCCTCTTTCTTAACATCAGAACTCTGTTTTTCTGATTTCTCATCTCTGTTTTCCTTACCCTGATTGCTCACAAGAGAGGGACAGTCTTTAATCAAATGCCCCTGCCTATAACAATGAAAACAAGCATTAGGTAAATTCTTGTAAACAACCTTTTTTTCATGCAACTTGTACCCTTCAGAATTTTTAAGGACAAGAATAGGTTTGATGTCTTTGGAAATATCTACTTCAACAAGCATCAAAGGATCCCATTTAGGGTTAAAGCCATTCCTAGGCTTCTGCCCAAGAACTCTGCCAATAAGCCCCCCAAGCTTTTCAATCCAAGGAAAGTATTCCACAAGCAGATCAGGAAGTTCAATCCAAACTGGCACCTTAGTTGGTTTTGGGCCCCTAGGGTTGAACCCAGGAAACCATTTAAAAAAAGAGATAGGAGTATTCCGTATTAACCAATGCCCTTCAGCAATCACTTGCATAGCATTGTTTCCATCCTCAAAAAAGAACAGAAAATAGTTATTAGGCAAATACTGAATGTGTTTGGCAAATAGACCTCTAGTTTCCCAGTTAACCTTCATCCAATTCTTTAAGACTTCCTGAGCAGGTCTAAGACCATGACATAAACCAATGACTACTTTCTCAGTCAGATGGTTGTTCCATTTTTCTAAGGACGTACTATCAATGACCAGAGTGGAATCATCTCTGTCTTCTACTTCGGGTTCAAGATTTATAACATGTTCAGGACGTCGATTAGGGAAAGAACCTTCCTCTTCCATGCCCAAATCAATTTTTTCTTTTCCTTTACTGTCTCGAATAGACGACTGAGGAGGAGACATACCTGCGAAACCTTGCATGTTGAACATGGAGAAGGAATTTTGTTGAGGAGCTTGTAGAGCACTAACATACGACATAGAACTAGAGCTTTGAAGACCGCTCAAAGGTTTGGTAGATACCTGCATCTTGTCGAAAACTTGAGAGCCAGATGTATTCGCAGAGACTTTACCATTTAGGGTTTCACCAAAGTCGAAGACAGGGTTGATCGCTGACTGCAAGCCATTCAACTCCCCCTTCAGAAGGGACGGACCCGCCATCCCATCCCTGAGAGCTTCATGCAGCGACATGGAGAAGGACTAGAGCAGCGCCCCAAAGAACACCGACCAGACAAGCGCCCCAGGGGAAACCCCCGGGAACTGAACAGTCAAGAATGCAAGAGCCCCCCTCGTACCGAGGGGGGAGAGGGGCACTAAAGGCGACCCGCACCCCAACAGGCGACTCACAGACCGAGGTGCATGAAGAGAGCGCGCTGTCCACTCATCATTTTTTTTTTCTCGCGTTTCTTTAGCGACTGAAATGAGTTGAACGAATATCCCTTCTAATAGTGATAGTTCTAGAGAGTTTCGTCATGAGTATCAGAGCAAGCGTATCAGAGCAAGCTACCTAGAGCCTCATTCGAATTCATTTGTGAACATTGTGGAGCCATGCATGGGCCTTGGACACTAGATGGAGTTGGACACGGCCCTGGTGCGGAAGCGAGGCTTTCCCGGAGGGAGGCAATAATGGCACCGATATTTAGGGGCGTCATGGTTACGAAAAGGCACAAGAATAGGATGAATGCAGGAGTGTTAGGGATAGGCTGGGCAGGGAGAATCAACAGAATTCAACCTCTGATAATTCAAACGGTTTGCGCTCCCACGCTTGATGTGGATCCGTCCTGTTTCATGCAGGCTGTGCAAGGCTTGATGGGCAGTAATAAAACACGGACTCGGTGGGAGATCCCGTCATCCCAGGAATGGCCGCTAAGCCTACCAGCATATTACGCGCACTTCTGTCATGCTCATCTTTACATTCATCCTCACCATCATCGATGCTATCGCCATCATCGACGCTATCGCCACGATCTACGCTGACTCCATCGTCACCTCGATCCCCATCACTGTCCATCGTTGGCGACTTTCGCGGCAGAGGTTATTGCGCTACGCCAGTGGGGCGACTAAAAGGTCCCTACCTTGCAGAAATGCAGGACGGCAGATTGGAAGATCGAATCTCAAGTTCGTTCAGACTGGAGGAGTCCGTCACACATGTGCCATGTTCGGCTTCCATCAACGTACATGATCGCCATCTCGAGCTCTTAGGGCAACTGGAAGTTGAGCCTGGATACTCATCGAGACCTTCAGAGGGGGTACAAAATGAGCTTTATCCTTCTCCTTCGAGCAAAGTTGATACAGGTGGTTGTATGAGGTCCATGTACGGAGAATAGGGTGCCATGTTAATGTCAGGGAATTCATGTCCGCACGAATATGAAGATTTCGGGCTTTTGTTCACAGGATTTCTTCCATCATATCAAAGCTCAATAGAGAACGGCAACTCCTACCTCCAGCGGTTGGTCTGCTACAGCGACACAGATTTCTCTTGTATATTTACCTCACTTCCTTTGTCGAGAATAGATTCATTTTAACATCCTTTGTAGAGAATCAATTCATCTTAACATGTTAAGTAAAGCTTGAATAAGTTTGTGCCAGGTTTTAGTGCTATTTGTCTACAAAATTACACTTCTGCTTAAATTCGAGGGACATGTCGGGAATACTTATCAGAAAATGCTGTAGTCACAAGTAGATGAGTAGAACGGTTGCTCGTTTCATGGTTTGATCATGTTGTGAAACTCAGAAAGAACATTATGGTTGGTTCATGTTTGTGAAGCCTGGAAGCTACATGAGAGGGTCAGGCATGTAGAAATACCTTAATTGGAGGTAGATTTATTCGTAATGAGAGCTGAATTTAGATAACGATAAATCTGCACATTTTACTCCCTCAAATTGGATGGACAGGAAGCATCATTTCTGGGAACTAGATGAAAAAAAAGGTGACGTAACATATGTGCATGCAAGGATGCTTAAAGGAAGGCGAAGTCGCATTCTTCTTAGATGTCTTTGGTTACCGATATGGCTTCTTGAACATGGAGAATCTCTTGTATCAATTTCTTTGTAAAAGAATAAAACATAGAGTTCAAGCACCATAAGCTTCCATAGTGTTAAACATCCATAGTTTTACTTTGTTCGTTCCAGAATTATAGAAAATCTTGATGTTACACCTAAAACATAGCATCAGGCGGTCCAACAGATCATGCTTAAATTACACCGTTAGGCAAGACTAGTCATTGAGGAGAAATCATGGACCTATAAATCATTTTGTCTAGATTTTGTCCATATTACCATTGAACCTTGTTGACATTGTAGCATCACAACTCATATTTGTCAAACTGAAAAGCATCTCATGAGACCCAAATCTTGTGTAGAAGCATTCAACAAATGGGATGGTTCTTCATTAGCAGGAGATTAATGACTAAACTATGCGTGAATAAGAAGAAAGCATCGTTAATGCTACACACACTTATTCACATGCATAATCATGTCACTAATCAATGAACTAAAGCATAACAAGTATGAGACAAGAAGGGAACAAATACACTAGCAAATCATAGTGATAACAAGAGTTCTCCAATGATTCTATAAACTAACATGATCTCATTATCTCTAGCAATGCCTCCTAAGAAGAGAGGTAGTGACCTCTTTATATACAAAATGGGCAAAAATGCATGCTATGTGGGATTTGTGATCCAAAAGGAGAATGAATCTCATATATTCTCTAGTGTGGCACTCACACACACCTATACATGAGTGCTTATTAAGCTGACTAAAAAGGTAGAAGAAGGTACAAATGATGATGAAAAAGAATGGATCGAAGGATTTCATGTTATCTCATCCATAATCCCTCCCTTCTTGACTTTGTTGCCTTGGACAAAGCCTTTGCAAGTGCCGAGCTTCTTGAGAAGTGTGCTTTGAAGTCCTTTTGAGTCCCTGGTCCTTTCTTTGGAGTGCTTTATTCCTGCTTTTTACTTCAAAATTTGCCTTTGTCCTTGTGTTGGACATGACCACTATTCCTTGGTTCTTTTTGCCTCTTTTATGAAGATGACAATGCCAGGATGCTAGACACTTCTTTCTTTTCTTTTCTTTTCTTTTCTTTTCTTTTTTCTTTTCTTTTTTCTTTTCTTATTTTCTTATTTTCTTTTTTTTGGTAATACAGGCATGTAATGAAAATGTAATGATGTAATGTAATGAAATATACAATACATGAATGTAATTCATCTCTTCTTAGTCCATGTGCATGAGTGGGGACTAAGGGTGCATGGCTGGAAAACAAAAAAGTGCCTATGCATGTTCTTATGATGAAAGCCTATCTTATGCATACTCTAAAAAATGCATACAAAAATCAATGGTGCAAAAAGTGGAATGGATCTTGGGCAAAGTGCTCAAGCGTGAGGCAATGATGAGGTTCCTCGAAATGTCCAACTCTGAGAACCTTCTCTTTTTTATCAACCATTTCCATGGATGATGCCTTTGTCCATGAACCTGAAAAAGGAAAAATAGAACGAAAATTTTTATAATGTATGTATGGGTGCCTTCTTTGTGCCGCGGTTAAATTTAGTGTGCCTAATGCTTGGCCTTTTGATGTCATCCTATTCATATGCATACTTTGTGTGCATCTTGAACATATGGTGTGCATTTGTCAAGGTTGGATTTGACAACCATGGATGCCACACAAAGAGGTTTTAGGCCGTCAATATGTCTTTGCTTTACTCCTCGTCACCTTGAAAATTCTCTTAGGATCATTTTTTAGTTTTGGTTTGATTGCTTTGGATCCTTTACTTGGAAATGATCTTTCTTGAAGATAAAGCGTAGTGGGTCTAGACCATAGATTATGAAGTCTAATATGAGAGGGTTGATTTTTTATAAGGGATTTCTTTGGTACCCATATTATGATACGATCTGGTTGGGCTCTAAATAATTGCTTGGTCAACCAAATTTGCTTGATATAAGAAGGAAGATGGGATTTCTTCTTCTTGATGTAAGGATCTTTTGGGCCTTCTATGTGATTCTTTAGGGAAAACTCATCTTTACATGGGGAATTAAACAAGGTTTGATCTTCTATACATACATCATGCTAATGCAATGGATCACTGCATTGTGTGGTTTGAGATTGATCTAGAGATTCATCCATACATTTATTCTTATTACGTATAGAATCTCTAGGGATACAAATGATTGATGGATTGTCATGATTGACCATAGATTCAATATCATTTTCCATAGCATTGTTACAAAATATTGTTTTATCCTTTTCTTGATGAGCCACGTGTAGCACATCCTTGCTCATGGATTCATAAGGGGAATCCAAGTTTAGAGGAAGAGAGGGCCCTTCCTCATCCCCCAAGCACTTGGAGTCCTCCATTTCTGCATTTGCCAAGGTTTCATGCAACTTACTCAAACAAGGATTAGATAAAAAAGCATGAGTAAAAAGATAATTTTATGGATAAAAAGCACAATCATTGAATAGATGATTATGTCCATAATCCTTACAATGAGGTAATCATTAGGATTTTCAATAGACACACATGTACAGGTGGACATAATAGATGGACAAGATACTTTAAATCCTTGATGATTTTGTTTAACAAACCTTTTAGTGTCAATGATCAAGTATTCATCTAAACCTTCCATGATAAAGAATGTCTCGTAAAATTGCATATCATCCACCATAATAGGCAAAATAAATTGACCCATGCAATCATACTTTTCACCATTCATGAGGATAGAAGAATGATTTGTTGGTTGAATGTTCTCAAAAATAATACTCACCAGATCAATATGAATTAAGTTGCACTCATAGTTAGCATTGATATAAACACTCATCCTTCTATGGTTGTATCCTAGTCTTATATCCACAAATTTATTGTTATATTCTCTTGTTGCAAGTAAGGAGCCGACCCCTTAGACATTTGACCAATTGCACCCTTATCACATGTGATTTTTTCATGCATCTCATTTTTTTCTTTCTTTTCAACTTTCTCCCGGTTGCTTCTCTCTTTTGTTTTTTTTTCTTTTCCATGTCTTGTTGAAACAATTTTTGGTTTGTTCTAGTGTTTTTAATATTTGTTTTGGGCTTTTGTGTGTTTTTTGAATGTTTGTTTAATATGTGTAAAGGAATTCTTAAAGGGGTTCTCAAAAAAGATAGCACAAAAGAGTTTGTACATGATATACATATGGTATTTTAATAGAGAATCATCTTGTACAAAAGAAATCTTTCAAGACCAATTCATGATTGTTTCGTCAATGAGACAACAATGATTGATATGTGAGAAAGATCATAATATCATTCATCAAGAGTGACACCTATCTATTTCGTTTTATTTTTCAATAAGGCTCGTGAAAGTGTAGCTCAAAAAGTCTATGATTCTAAGCAAGTACTCAATTTTATGTGAAGTCCTAGTTACCTCTTGGGTTTTGAAAATATGGTTTTTAACAACTTCGCTCACGACCACTATAAGGAGGACATTCTATGCTCACCCTTAGTCCCATGGAACCCATAGACATCACTTATTCACCATTTCTGAGAGTTTTGCTATTCTACTTCCTTTACTCTTCAAAATCCCCTTGTATCAAACCCCATCCCTTCCTTAATAGGCCCTATGTTTAGAACGAATGTTACTAGTTACCCATTCACCTTTGCTCCATTCATTTATCGAAGATTTTTTTATTAGTCGAATCGTTACCTACCTTGTAAGTCTTTGTGTATGGATCTACTCGCACTTACTAAAGTTACCCACATGTGTCAATTAGTGATTTTAATGAATAGAAATTCATTGGTGCATTTGTGAAAAATTTAGACAATTGTGAAGCATAAGTTCCAGGCTCCAACACATGATGAGCAATTTTGTATTGGCCTAGTTATTGATGGAGAGTTGGCGAGATATAAAAAAGGCAGATCTAGGGCAATCTACTGTTTTAGATCCATGAGCACCAAAATGCTCACATTTAGTCACGGAGCCAACTGAAGGCATAACTACAATGCTTTGAGTGTCCTTCTAGCTAGCTCGACGTAGCAAAAATTCAATAGACAATAGCTTGAATTGCTTAATCACAAATTAATTGAACTGAATAAAGATCGGTCGTCTGCCATGTGAACACCACAAATGGGGGATCCCTTCGCATGTTGGAGTTTCTTAGGTAGGAAATGCGGCGAGGATTATTGAAGCAAGCGGTAGTGTTTTGAGATCGAGAGGGAGACTTTTGCATGAATTTCCTAAGTTAGCCAAGTTCATCTTCCGATTTTGTAGAGGCATCAATGATGATTTGTTTGCTCCAATCTCCTGACATAATTTCTACACTATACTATGCTCTTTAGCAATAATGGCACCAAAGTTCTGATTTTGGATGCATTATCCAAAGGATCACTTCCTTTTTATCATAATATGAATCCAGACAATTTTCCTGATGCATGCACAGGTGATGGGGATGTCACCAAAGGTTTGTAGACCATCAAACCTCCTACTTTTGGCAGTTAGCCCTATAATATATGATGGAAGCCTATTGCTTTAGAAAGATTAGGGGGATTATTCCTTAACTGAGATATCAAGGCCTTTTTAACAACTGCAAAATTTCCACTATTCTGCACAACTTCTTCGAGTGTTGTAGTAGAAGGAGGAACCTGATCCGTTGGAAGAATCTTGATTTGAACCCCACATTCCCCATGCATATGGGACACAATTCTTCCCTTTTTGCCTATTAGACAACCTACTTGATAGTTGGGCACAAGTAAACAAGTCATTATGTCCTTGAGATTTTCTGGTGAACTAGTTCCCCAGTTTGGCATCAACTTCTAGGAATCTTAAGTGAGATCTTAGTAAAGCTTCTTGCATGGGAGTTATTTCCACTTCTTTTAACTCAAATCCACTTCCTTCTTCCTCACGAGCAGTGCCCTCCTTCCCATTTTCTTTAGTCACTAATTACTTTTTTTCAATTTATATTGAGAAGTGTACGTACTATGTACTGAATATAAGGAAAACATAGTAGAAGTGTGATCACCTTTAATGCTCTAAAACATATATAATAATATCCTTAGATATAGTAGCCTTTCTCGAATCACATTGACTCGGAGAGTCTTTCAAAAATTCCCGAAATCAAGTTGGATTCGGTTCTTATCACTTTCTAGGTAAATTATGCAACACCCTTTTTTACCATTATTCACTTATGTAATGGATGTACAAGTAAAATATGAGTGTCTAGAATGGGCTTGAAGAATAGGTGTCAAGTGTATGAAAATGTGAAAATATAATTTTGTAGCAGCTTCAATCGATGAGAACGGTGAAGCAAAGAGGATAAGATACTTGCAAGTTTCCATGGAGGAACTCAAGAAGTCTTATTCAAACTATCGCTCCCAAGGAAGTAGAGGTTACCGCTCCCAAGGATGAATAAGCCATGATTATTTGCGAACTTCATCAATGCATATGAAAGAAAATATAAATTATGCGTACTTGAGTTATAGTGCCATTTCTTCACGTCAGGTTCAAGTGTAGACAAGATGACACACGGTTGGTGGATCAGTTCAACCGCAAAGTCCAATGGTGCATGTAGGGTGCTTCAAGCAAGCTAAGATGATAGAGTAGAGACTCAAAGAGAATATAAAAACTCAAGAGAATTCATAAGATCACTTATAATAAGACATACCATCATATGAGAGAGAAATTGATTCCATGGAAAAATAGATTGCTTGATTAATAATAAATGTACATACAATTGAAATCAAAATAATGAAAAAGATACAAGTTACCAATTCATCATAGATCATAAATTTTGATCATAATGTTGATTCATAATGTTTATCAATCCTTCATCATGAGCGTAGAGCTACCTCCATCATGTCCTTCATGTCCTTCAAATAGAGAAAGCTTCTCCTCCACGTGTAGAGTTCTAGAATCCTCCTTCAAAACATATGCATAGCCTCCATATCCTTCAACTCCTCCATGTCTTCAACCCTTCCAAACCTCAAGTCTAGCTCTTCACAAGATTGGCTCAAGTCTTCAATGATTCAAAAGTGATCATAGGTCTCTTCTTATATACGTATGAGATTTCTTACGAGGTGCTTTTGTGTAAAAGCATAAAACTTCATTCCTTTATTAAAAAGATACGATCACGTTGCTTTTTATTTTATCACGTTTTATCTCCGTAGGTTTTGCCTTACGTTTTAATTTTATTTGTTTGCTTTTACATTTTCACGTTCTCATTGCTTTTGTTTTGGTTTCACTTTTATTATTTTAATGTTTTCTTACTTTTGCAGTGGAACTAAACGGTTTCACACTATTAAGTTTAAGGTTCACATGCAACAACCAAGCATGGGGTTCACATGGGTGTGAACAATTTAATATATGACTTTAAATATGGGTGTATAAACACATAAACATATAGATGGATTTTGTATACAAGAGTAATTCACACATATCAAATGTGCCTGCTCACATTGTTATGGGTGTCATGGACAAAGGAAACCATCCTGAATCTCAAATTACGTGTGAATCCTATATCTCATGATTGATTTTGAACTAGGAGAAACCAATGCTTTCATTGCATCCGGAACATGCCAAAACCCTAAGATGGATTGTCTTCTTGCTTGATTCAGACATCGAGAGACCATGTTTTGAATTGATGACATCATCAATTTCTAACCGCCTTGGAACCACACTTGGAAAACCTATATAATGAGGGTTCGGCCACATTCATTCTCAGTCTTTCCAATACCAGTCTTGAGAGTTCAAGGAGTCCTGACTACCAAGTAAGTACTCTCCAAGTTCTAGTTCCAGTTCTTGTCTTGTTCCTTGTTCCAGTCTTGTCTAGTCTAGTTGTTGGACATCATGTCTCATCCTCTTGTAATCGCATAGTACGAGATCTTGTCCAGTTCTTTCTTGTATCTAGTTCATCTCCTAGAAGGGAGTTCTTGTAATCTAGATATCTTGTTCCATACTTACGATCTCGGGTTGTTGGATCTCTTGTATCATCTCTAGTCCACTATTCCATACCTATCGGTCTTGGGTTGTGGGACATATTGTATGAGTGACGTATTCTTGTATCATTTTCCCTACATGGGTGTTCTTGTAATCAGAAGTGGATTTCTAAAATCTTGTCTAGTGTAGTGAGAGAGCACAATCTAGTGCTCCCATGACATTTTGGCAAGACTAGCTTCTATCCAAGACCATTGATTATGGAGAATGCTTATGAACAGATTGTAGCATGACTTTAGAGTCTCCAACAACAAGTTGAATACCTAACTCATCGAGAGACACAAGTCAAGATGGGACATCCATTGCATGTAGGTGCACTCCACCAAGAATTACAAGAACGAATCGAGAGCCTTCAGACAAATCAAGGGAGTATGCAAGTAAATCAGCGACCTAGTACATCCTTCAGGAGGGAACCCAAGACCTACATCCCAGAAACGTTGGATGTGGATCGCACGAAGTTTCACGGATTTCTCCTGCAACTTAAATTATACATCCGTATGCAACCTGATAGATACCCTTATGAGGCATCCAAGGTCGGCTTTATTGGAGCCTTGCTTTGTGGACAAGCATTATCATGGTTTACCCCAATCTTGGAGAAGAACATTGTCTTACTTCAAGACTATGAGGGGTTTCTTTCAAAACTCACAACCACATTTGGAGATGCACACACTAGTCGAATTGCAGAAAGAAAACTTCAGAAGCTACGTCAAGGTAACCGCCTTGCATCTACCTATGCATCAAAAGTAATTAGGCAATTTATATGTGATCTCACATGGCATGAAGATTATTTCATAAGCCAATTTAGATGGGGTTTAAGAGATGATGTGAAGGACCTTTTGCTCACGATGCTAGAGGTTAAGACATTGAATGAATACCTCATTCCAGCTATTCAATGTGATAACAGACTTTTTGAAAGGAAAGAAGAAAAAAAAGTGGAAGGAACACCTTGCAATTGGAAACCTTTCCAGCCCACTCCTAAAGATGAGTCTATGCCTGAAACTATGCAAATAGATGTAACTAGGTTCCAACCCCTAACACCACAAGAGAAACAGAGAAGCAGAGAGAAAAAAATATGCTTGTATTGTGGAAACCTTGAACATATTGCACTTCATTGTCCTAAGAAGGGATCAAACTCTAGAGTCACAGCCACCCTTGTAGAGCAGGGAAACGAGGAAATCTAGTTGTAAAAGAGACCGTACAACCAGACTATGATATAAGAAAGGGTCTCATAATTCCAGCTACACACATAGAAACATGTCTTGCATCTGTCAAGTTAATCATGCCCAAGAAGACCCTTTTCCTTACAATCATAATAGATTCAGGAGCCTCCTCATGTTTTATCAATGAAGGATTGGTTAAGAAACATGGAATTCCTATACTTTGAAAGAACAAACTAGTAGTAGCTGAATTAGTAGATGGACAATCTTGAGCATCTTGGAATATAACCATGGAAACCACACCATTAAGAGTACAGCTTGGTGACCATGCATCCCACATATGTTTCAATGTTATATCTAGCCCAATACATCTAGTTATCATCGGAATGCTCTAGTTAAACAAGCATAATCGAGACATCAATTGGGAAAAGAATAAAATCACCCCTCGAGATATCCAGAAGAACCCAACATATGTCAGAGCCAAGGCCTTCATACATGCAGTAAGGAAGGAACCGACACATATGATCTATGTTGTACGAGCTCAAGAATCCAAGAAAGACGATCTAGTGCAGCTACCCAATCAGTACAAAGGCTTTGAAGATGTTCTCGAAAAGGAGAATGCAGATATCCTCCCTGAGCATAGAGCTTATGATTTTCCCATAGATTTGAAAGAGGGAGCACAACCACCCTTTGGACCAATCTATGGAATATCTCTAGAGGAACTTATAGAACTACACAAGAACATTGATGAGAATCTACCAAAGGGATTTATGAAACACTCAAAGACTCTAGCAGGAGCCCCTCTTTTATGTGTAAGAAGAAGGATGGATTCCTCGGATGTGTATAGACTATCGTGGATTAAATAAAGTCACTATAAAGAACAGATACCCTCTACCACTCATATCAAAGCTCTTGGAATGCCTTGCAAAACCAAAGCTCTTTATGAAGATTGACCTTCAAGGAGCTTACAACCTTGTCACGATTAGAGAAGGAGACAAATGGAAGACAACCTTTAGAACAAGGTATGGGGCACTTTGAATATGTAGTTATGCCATTGGGTCTCAGAAATGCTCCAACTCTCTTTCAACATATGATGAATGATATCTTTTGAGAGTATTTAGATGAATCTATGGTAATATATCTCGAGGATATCCTGATATTCTCCAAAAATCTAGAGGATCATAAATATGATTTAAAGATAGTCCTAGAGAAACTAAGAGAAAAACAATTATATGCAACATTGGAGAAGTGCTCTTTCCATTAGGTAGAAGTGGATTTTCTTGGATACATTGTATCAAAGAAAGGAATCTTTATGGACCCTAAGAAGATCAAGACAATCCTTGATTGGCAACCACCTTCCTGTGTTCGTGATGTACAATGTTTTTAAGGGTTTTCCAATTTTTACAGGATATTCATAAGAGATTACTCCAAGATAGTGGTGTCTCTTACCAAGCTTAGAGGAAACTCAAAATTCTCATGGACCGAAGAAGTAGAAAAAGCCTTTCATACCTTGAAATTAGCATTCACCACTACTCCAATTCGAGTCCAACCTGATTCTTGCAAGCCCTTCTTCCTATAAATAGATGCATCAAAATTCGCCCTAGGCGCCATTCTATCCGAATATGGAGATGATGGACACCTACATCCAGTTGCATATCATTCAAGGAAAATTTCCCCTTCAGAGATTAATTATGAAATCCATGATAAATAACTTCTTTCCATAGTAGATGCGTTTGATACCTGGTATCACCATCTAGAAGGAGTAGCTCACAGAGTTACTCTGTATAAAGATCACAAGAACTTGGAGTATTTTATGACCACCCGCATCCTAATTAGAAGGCAATCTCGATGGAGTAAGGTTCTATCTAGGTTCGACTTTGGCATCATCCACCATCTAGGACATCAACAATGTTAGTTGGATGCCTTGTCTAGAAGATCTAACCTTGCACCAAAGAAGGGTGGAGTCCTTTGATCAACAAGAGAGTGTATTACTCAAGCCTAAGCATCTCCAATTAGCAGCTATCTCTTCAAACCATCATGAAGATTCAGCTTTGAATCATTTGATTCATGAGAATCTACCACAAGATGAATTGTTTTGTAATATTAAGCAGAAAACTCAAGAACAAAAAGTCCAAGAAGTAAATGAATTTTCGGAAAATAACGGGTTACTATTCTATAAGAACCTATTGTATGTCCCTTCAGGAAAGCCCAGGATCCAAGTACTTCAACAACGTCATGACAACCTTGCATAAGGATATTTTGGAGCAAATAAAACAATAGAACTCATATCAAGGGATTTTTGGTGGCCTCAAATGTGGAAGGAAGTCAAAGAATATATTCGATTCCTTGAAAGGTGCAATAGATCTAAGGTATCACGATATAAACCTCATGGTTCTCTTGCAACATTGACCTCTTCTAGAAAGGGCATGGACTTCATTGTCTATGGATTTCATCACAGTCCTACTAAAGTCACATACCTATGATGCCCTTCTTGCTATTGTGGATAGATTTAAAAAGATGGCGTACTTCATTCCAACTACAAAGGCAATCATAGGTGCATTCACTCTTGGACTTTTTCTTAGATAGATCTTTAGGCTTCATGGATTGCCTGATGATATTGTTAGTGATCGAAGTCCAAAGTTGATATCTAGCTTTTGGAACAGTCTTTGCAAGCTGCTTGGTGTTCAATTCAAACTTTCTACAGCAATTCATCCACAGACTGATGAACAGATAGAATGGGTGAATCAAGTCCTAGAGCAAGATCTCCGTGGTTTGAGTTGTTACCCTTTGTAGAGCTTGCCTATTACAATAATGTTCATGCATCTACTAAGCAGAATCCCTTCTTTGCAAACTATGGACCACATCCAAGGATGGATATACAACTCTCAAATCAGGTCAAGACGTCAACTGCTAAAGACAAGGCCTAGTTCTTGAAGAGATCTATGAAGCTCAAGAACAATATAAGTACTATGCAGATCAACATCGTGTCCAAAATCCATCGTATCAAATTAGGGATAAAGTATGGTTACTCATAAACAAATTGCAAACATCAAGGCTTTGAGCAATGTTAGATCGTCAAATATTTGGTCCATTTACCATCTTGTCCGAGATTAATCGAGTCACCTTCAAGCTCCAGCTACCAAGTACCATGAGAATAAATCATGTTCTCCATGTATCCATGTTGGAACCATATCAGATTTCACCATTGAGGGGGGAGAGACCTCGTCCTTCACTACCTATCGAGATTGATGATCATGAAGAATGTGAAGTTGAGCATGTTCGAGATTTGAGATATCCCGAGGAAGATTCGAGTACTTTGTTCATTGGAAAGGGTATTGACATGTGTTGATCGTACTTGGGAACCTACAAAACACCTTTAGAGAGCACCAATCAAGGTTTGAGCATTCCATTAGAGAAATGTAATGAAGCTAAGACCAGAGAATATGACCGATCCTCGTGGAACTCGTCGCTTGAGGGGAAGGTGATGTCATGGACAAAGGAAACCATCCTAAATCTCAGATTCCATGTGAATCCTATATCTCATGCTTGGTTCAGAATTAGGAGATACCAATGGTTCCATTGCATCTCGAATGTGCCAAAACCCTAAGATCAACTGTCTTCTTGCTTGATTGTGACATCCAGAGACCATGTTTCAAATTGATGACATCATCAATGACATCATCAATTCGTAACCTCCCTGGCACCACCCTTGGAAAACTGATATAAGGAGGGGTTGGCCACATTCATTCTCAATCTTGTCAATACCAATTTTGGGAGCTCAAGGAGTGGTGACCGCCAAGTAAGTACTCTCCAAGTTCCAGTTCCAATTTTTCTCTTGTTCCTTGTTCCAATCTTGTCTAGTTTAGTTCTTGGACATCTTCTCTTGTCCTCTTGTAATCTCCTAGTATGAGATCTTTTCGAGTTCTTTCTTGTATCTAGTTCACCTCCTAGAAGGTAGTTCTTGTAATCCAGATATCTTGTTCCATACTTACAATCCCGGGTTGTTGGATGTCCTGTATAATCTTTACTCCAATTTTCCATACCTATCGGTCCTGGGTTGTGGGATGTATTATATCCTTTACGTATTCTTGTATCATTTTCCCTACGTGGGTGTTCTTGTAATCAGAAGTGTATTTCCAAAATCTTGTCTAGTGTAGTCAGAGAGCACAATCTAGTGCTCCCTTGACAATGGGTTCATATGGATTTACTTGGATTCATAAGCATTTAGGTTGTATACATGTGCACATGAGAATATAATGGGCTCATAGACAAGAGTTTACCAAGCTTTTGAATGTTGATTTCCTTTCTTTTCATGAGGATTCTACATTTAAATTGCACCCAAAAATGGGATTGGCTTTGGAGTATGGTAGAGATGGAATGTCTACGATAGCACCACCTCTACGAGTGTGCTGCATCCATCTTGTCGGTTTAGCCACATGAAGTTAAACTAGCCTATTCTGATGGCACCTTTAGAATAGTTGTGTTGTAACCTAGGATCAATTGTTTATGGAAGCCTATGTTGGTTTATGTAGGGCCGGGACCCTACCGCAATATTGTTCTTCTCGATTTGGCCTTGTTTTATCCATCGATTGTTTGCAAGTAAATTATTCAATTAACACCATACCAAGGTTGTCAATATCACTTTTAGTAATAAGATGACCAACATGACATACTCTGGAGCAGCATAGCCATAAGTCCTATTTTTGAAATGTGTGGGTTCCTATAGTTTTAAAAACACACATGATTATGTGCTCCAACATCATGGATGGGCAGCTCATCTTTTCTCCTTGCCTCAACAAGTTCTTTGGATTTTCAAAATCTACCATCTTGATTACAAATTGTGATCAATTGTTTTTTAAATAATCCTTGTTGGCATAATATTAGACTCCTTCATATGAGAAAGCATTCTCAATGGCTTGGACACATCTTTTAGTTCCATGTATATGTCAAAAAAGCACAGTGTATACTGGAAGGTGAGGAGCAAAGTGCCTCTTTCCCATCTCCGAGTAGATGGCCAGGGCCTCCCTAGGCTTCCCCATATCCAAAGGTGAGATCATGAACATTTGTGACAAGCCGCCATGATGGATGTGTAGTGCTCCAAGCCAAGTTGCACCCGTCCAAAAGACCCCAATTCTTCAGCTACCGATTTCATCTCTTTCATCATGTTGAGAAGGATTGCTAGAAATACCAACTCATAATAGAAGCCTTGTTTGAAGATCATCAAGGAGCACGATATAGAAGGCCATTGACTATGTGCCTTTTATATAGAGCTTCAAATGTTAACAAAGAAGGAGCATAAGAATATTAATGCTTCCACATTGTACCTTCCTCCTCGCCCTCCCACCCCAGCCCCCACTGTAAATACTTGGATGGTTGCACACATCATTCTGTCATCAAGCCACAAGGGCCTACAGTGTTGTTGCCATTGAAAGGCATCAAGTGCTCGACACGCTAGGCCTAGATGCCCTAAGTAATGAATGGTAGTAGACAATGAACCACATATGAGTTGGTATTTGTGTCCTACTAGGATATGAGAAGCACTCATCTGAGGAGGGAGTGAAGTGATCTAAATAGCAAGACTCTTTAGTTCCTCTCCAAAAGCATGTTTGGTTTCTTGAAGTCTCGAGAAATGAAAAATCTTTTTTTTTTGTGTGCAAGAATTCCATGCCCTTAACAGCACAAAGAGCAATCTTTATCCTCATGTCCCTAAAGGCAGGTTGTAACTACTGAAATAGATGAGTTTTAGGTTCCCTTATTGCAAGGACTCACAGACAAGAAGCGATTCTTTCATCCTCTATAGAATCCAATAGCGTTGGCAAGATTTGTGCGACTTGTCCAAGATTATTTATGCCTTCTGCCAGTTACCCTTCAGTTTTATGTACGTGTCCTAGTACATGTGCCGCTCAATCCTCTTAGCTTCTTGTATTTGCGAAGAAGGCAATGAAGCACGCACATCCATATCAACCACCAAATATTTGGTGGAATACTAGCTTCCTCGTACCGTATCTTTTTACCATGTTGTTTTGAATAGGCAGAATCATTGGTGATGTTGAGTCATAGCTATTCAGCAAAGATATAAATAGGAGTCAAAATTCTCCGTGGGAATTAGCCATGCTCTATCCCTCTTGTTGTGTTGTAGTCAAGTCAGCTCTCTTACTCATAGGTTTCCATCCACCTTTACATGCCTACCTCTTTGATCAGTTGAGTTTGCACCCTTCCTCAGAAGGCAAGATCACTATTGTCCCACCTATTGTAGGAATGAATACAATCTACTTCAAAATGATTCTCTTCCTTCGAATTCAGCATACCCGTATGGTCTCTTCTATACTTTAGGCTTTCAATGCCCTTAGCACCATCCCATTTTCCACTTTTATTATTAGAGTAATTCCATCTCTCTATGCTATAATCGACTTGGGACAAAACCAAGTACAAAATTTCTATTTCTTTCAAACAAGCTATTCCAATTCCTAAACTAAAAATTTGTAAAACTAATCTTATTTCACTCATAATCTTGAAGAATCACCACCCATGGTAGATTAGTCACCCAAAAAGGGAACCCCCATCACACTAATAATGGCCCATATCAACGTTATTGTAAATCTTGCAAGCCACAAATGCTCACAACAACATAATGAAATGAAGAACACAAAAAACTATTCTAAAAAGCTTGCATACATGTCACTTTCATGCCAAAAATCATCATGTAAGTAACAAGAGAATGCTCTCCAGAAATGGCACCAAAAGTTATTGACGTTGTAGCATCACAACTCATATTTGGCAAATCCAAAAGCATCTTATGAGAGCCAAATGTCACATAGAAGCATTTAGTAGATGCGATGGTGCTTTGTAAGCACGAGATTAATGACTAAACTATGTGTGAAATAAGAAGAAAGCATCGTTAATGATACACACACTTAATCACATGCATAATAACATCACTAATCAATGAAATAATGCATCACAAGCATGAGACAAGAAAGGAAAAAATACAGAAGCACATCATAACGATAACAAGAGTTCTCCAAGTTTTTACAAACTAGCATGATCTCATTATCTCTAGGAATGCCTCCTTAAATGAGAGCTAGTGACCTCTTTAAGTACAAGACTTGTGAAGCTAAGTATAAGGTACTCTTCATAGCCATGGTAGAGTGTATATGGTTGGGATGCCTATTGATGCATCTTTGCATGGATGTTCATGTTGTTACACATATTCTCAATAATAGTCATAGTGCATTGGATTTTGCATGAAATCTAGTGTTTCATGCATGGATCAAACTCATTGAAGTCTATTATCACTATGTGAGAGAGCCTCTTCATATAGGATATATTGATTCAGTATATGTGCTTACACAAGATAATGTGGTAGACATACTCACCAAAGATCTTTCATGGGAAAATTTTGAAGCTTTTCAGAAAGCTTTTGGCTTATTGCATGGTGGGCTCTGATGTATCACTCTTTTTGTATGTGTTCATGTCACTTGCTCTATGGGGGTTGTTACACGTGTGTTCCTCGAGTAGCTTTGATGTGAAGATTTTCCCTATATATGGTCAATTTTTACCCTTGTGTTGGCTTGAGGTCTTTTCCCCATGTTAACACATACATGATACACTCACATGTGGTGGTACTTTGTACTCAGGGATATTATTCATTTGTAACCTTCGATCATTTCATCATCAATAGAGAGATATATTCTAGTCATAAGTCTGTTAGAGTATGATCAATGTCTACCCCTCATGATTGTATGCACATTTTGTAAGGCCCCCTTTATGAGGAGAAGCCAAGCGTGCATTACCCAATTGATGGGAATCCCAACTTGAATGTTGGATGAAGGTCATATTGGACCATGTAAGATATTATAAGGAAAGGGAGTTACCAGGGTCCCCAATTGTGGGGTCCGGGGCAGCGGTGAGCAGCCCCGGCTGGGGGGTCCAAGGGGGCCAGCGGGCCCCCTGGCTGGGGGGTCCCAGGGGGCCAGCGGGCCCCCTGGTGGGGGTCCGGGGGCAGCGCCCCCGGCGCGACGGTAAAGGGAATATTCCATGGAATATTCCCTGTCGGAGTCAGAAATCATTTATATTTGTTAGGTCGGTTCAACCAGTCTAAGCCGTGTATGGCAATTACGCGGGCGGTGGCCGCCCACGCCCTACCGCCCATGTATAGCCGTCCATGGCAGGCCACCCATGATCCTATATATACATGACTTCTGCACTACCTAAGACATTGAGTTGAGCCAGCATACCTCTACCTTGTATCTCCCTATCTAGAGTTGTCTAGATCACCATTTAAGCTCTACCTTGAGAGCGCACGGGTGGACAACGCCATCATCTTTGTACTTGCTGCTAGTAGAAAATTGTTGAGATTCTCCTATATCTGTTATCTTCTCTGCTATTGCTCCTGTGTTATATTGCGTAACTATTGTCTTACATGGTATCAGAGCTGTAAGGTTCGAATAGCTTGAGAAGTATCATTATTTTAGCCTACTAGCAGACTAGAATATCAGTAGATTATTCGAGTGATTACATGATGGCTTCATCGTCGAACACTAGTCTTGGTGCTTCACCTAATGTTAATGCTGCACCTATTCGAATTCGTCCACCTGCATTCACTGAAGGGAAGCTGGATGGAACCAACTATACACTCTGGAAGTTCAAAATTTCTGCAATTTTGGACTCCTATGAATTACTTGACACTGTCATGGGACCGATGGGATTGGATCCAGAGCCTATACCAGTTGAAGATCCAGCAAATTCAAGATTGATGATTCAGCCAGATCCAGATCTTCTACGAGCTTGGAAGAGGCGGAATGCTGATGCATTATGTGCGATTGTCACTAGTGTAAGTGATTCTGTGCTTACTTTAGTTCAACATACTACTAAAGCACATGAGGCTTGGGGCATATTGGCTCGACAATATGAGACCAAGAACCACACTAGGATACAGAATTTAGAAAATCAATTGGCAAATGAAAAGCATTCTGATTCTGAAAAGGCTGAAGATTTTATCAAACGGATAAAGCATCTTCAAGATCAATTGGCTGCAGTTGGTGTTGTTATAACACCAGAAGAGCTAGCTCGAAGATCTGTACGTGTTCTTCCAGCAAAGTATGATGGATTAGTAACAGCCCTTAACACTCAGGTAAGGCCAACTCCTCTTACATTTGAAGAGTTTTGTGCCATGCTTTTAGAAGAAGAGATGCGGCTGAAGAATCGGCAAAGTACAACTGATGCTGCATTCTCAGCAAATGCAAAAGGTAAAGGCTCTTCAGAGGGATCAAAGAAGAAGCCAAAGAAGAAAAAGTTCACAGGAAGTTGCTTCTATTGTGAAAAGAAAGGCCATGCCATCAAGGATTGCAGAAAGAAGCAAGCTGATGAACGGAATGGGACTGTAAAATCATCATGGAAGAACAAAGAGTCTGCAAACAACACAGAGCTGGAACTTTGGGTAGCTATTGAAGAGGTATGTTCATCTGCTCAAGCTCGTGTTGATGAGCCATGGATTTTAGACAGTGGAGCTTCTCGCCATATGACTAGTAAAAAGGATTGGTATAGTTCCCTAGTGCCTCTGCGGGAATCCATCAATGTAGTGGTGGGAAACGACTCCAAGTGTCCAGCTGAAGGAACTGGAACCATCTCTTTTATCACTTCTCCAGGTGTTGAGAAAAAGTTATCCGATGTTCTCTATGTACCTACACTCAAAAGAAATTTGTTGTCAGTTTCTGCAATAACAGATCGTGGACTCGAAGTTCACTTCAATAAGAGTGGTGCGGAAATCATGGATTCATCAGGTAATGTTGTAGGTAAAGGCACACGACGGGATAACTTGTATGAGTTAAGTGCTTTAACTGCTACAGAAGATAAAGATGTAAGCAGGTTATGGCACCAACGATTTGGGCATCTCGGATTTGCAGTTTTGAAGGAGATGCAACGAACAGGGATGGTTGCTCATTTGCCTGCATTTTCAGAGTTGCAGGAACCTTGTGAAGCTTGTATGATGGGCAAGCAACAACGAAAGGCATTTCCAAGAGAGACCAGCAATCGATCTCAAGCTCCTCTAGAGTTGGTACATGCTGATCTCTGCGGTAAAATGTCTACACCTGCTTTAGGAGGATCTTTCTACTTCTTGCTGTTAGTCGACGATTATAGTAGAAAGATGTGGGTTTATTTCATTCGAGAGAAGGCTGATGCTTTTGAAAAATTTAAAGCGTGGCATAAGTATGTAGAAAGTGAATCAGGAAGGAAACTGAAGAAATTTAGAACAGATAGAGGAGGTGAATTCTTGTCAACAGAATTCAACAATTACTGTAAGGAGCATGGTGTGAAAAGGCAACTTACCACAGCTCATACACCTCAACAAAATGGCGTTGTTGAGCGCAGGAACAGGACAGTAGTTGAAATGGCTCGTTGTATGTTAAAGGCTCAAGACATGCCTGATTCATTCTGGGCAGAAGCAGTCAATACAGCAGTCTACATCCTCAATCGAAGCTACACAAAAGCTCTGAAGGGGATGACTCCTCAAGAAGCATATTCTGGTAAAAAGCCTTCAGTTTTGCATTTCAGAATTTTTGGTTGTTTCTGTTATGCACATATTCCTGATTCAACAAGATCAAAGTTGGATTCAAAAAGCAAAAAGTGTGTCTTCCTAGGATATAGTGAAGAGTCTAAAGCATACAGGTTATGGGATCCTGAGGCAAGGAAGATTTTTGTCAGCCGAGATGTGGTGTTTGATGAACGACCACACTTAGTAGAAGATAAAGGTAAATCTACTATCTCATCAAACGGAGAAATATCTCACCTTGTGCCTATCAAAAGACAGGTTAAAGTTGAGGAGGAGGAAACATCTGATGGAGAAATTTCCTCAATAAAAAGCCAACCAATTGTAGCTGCACAGCGTAAGCCACTACCGAAGTGGGCACAACAGCTCTTTGATGATCACAATCCACATGTAGATGCACCAGAATCATCATCGGATGGATTACGAAGATCAAAGAGAATAGAGGAGCAAAGAAGAGCCTCAGAACACATTGTTAACATGGCTCTAATGGCAGATATCATGGGTTCGATAAAGGAACCTACCACCATTGAAGAAGCCATTGATGATCCAGATTGGAGAGCGGCAATGCAGTCTGAGTATGATAGTATACTCAAAAATGATACATGGGATCTAGTCGACTTGCCGCCAAAGAAGAAGGTAATAGGTACTAAATGGATTTGGAAAGCTA
>CM035427.1:43040258-43142758 GCA_020310875.1 Ceratopteris richardii
GGTAACGGAAGACGTCTTAGAAGAATGCGACCGCGCATTCCTTTAAGCGTACTTGTATGATAATCATTTTAGCCGATCTTTTATTAGAATAAATCTACCTATTACGAAAGAGTTTCCAATTGGATGACCCTCTCATGCTGCTTCTAATCTTGACAGCATGAACAAACCATCATGTTGTTTCTGAGTTTCAACATGAGTCAACCATGAAAAGAGCAGCCTTCCTACTCTTCTATTCGTTTTCTGATAAGAACTGCTGACCAGTCCCTCGAATTTAAGGAAATGTATACTAGTGAATACCTAACACAATAGTAGCTGACACGAACTGATCCGTTTTACATAACATATTGACATGAATCGATTCTCTACAAAGGAAGTGAGCTAAGTATACGAGAGAAATCTCTGTCGTCGCAACAGAGAACCTCCTGGAGGTAGCAGTCGTCGTTTTCGCTTAACCTTTGATGTGAATGAAGAGAGCCTGAGAACAAAAGGCCAAAATCTTCATATTCCTGGGGAGACGAATTCCCTGATATGAACATGGCACCATATTCTCCGTACATGGAGCTCATAGAACTACCTGCAACTCCGACGAGCAGGGCGCCACTCCCTCTGAATGTCTCGACGAGCTCTTCCTCTAAGAGCTCGGGACGGCAATCATGTACGTTGGCTGAATCAGAACATGCCGCATTTGTGACGGAATTCTCGACTCTCAAGGTACTTGAGAATCGTTGCTCAAACCTGCAGTCCTGCATTTTAGTAAGGTAGGGATCCTTTGTTTGCCCTACTGGCGCAGCGCTGTAAGCTCTTCCGCAACAGTCGTTAATAATGGACAGCGATGGGGATTGAGGCGACGACGGAGACAGCGTAGATGATGGCGAGGATGATGGTGACGGTAAATGTAAAAATGAGCGTGATGGAAGTGCGGTTAATATGCTGGTAGTGTTAGCGCCCATTCCTCGGATCTCCCACCGAAGCCGTGTTTCGTCACTGCCCGTCAAGCTCTGCACAACTTGCATGAAACACGAGGGATCCACGGCAAGCACGGGAGCGCTAACCGTTCAATTATCAGAGGTAGAATTCTGTCGATTGTCCACGCAGAGCCTGTCCCTAACGTTCCTGCAGTCATCTTGTTTTTGTGCGTTTTCGTCACCTTGAGGCTCTTCAGCATCGGCGCCATCATTGACTCCCTCTTGCCATGTCCAACTCCATCTAGTGTGCAAGGCCTATCCATGCCTCCGCAGAGGTTTGGTTTTGTACCTTACGCGTCAGAGTGTCCATGTACTGTTCTCATCCCCACAAAACTGTTCGTCTTTCTTTTGCCTTACAGGAAACCTTACACTCAAATCTGTTCATTGTGGTCCCAGTCCGGGTAGATGGTGCCTTGATCTGTTTGCTGTCCAAACGACGAAGCTTTATCCACCTGAGACCAAGTGAAAATCCAGTAGATATTGAGGATCACGGTAAACAGTGACGAAATTAGCATCTCCAGTAATGTTCTTCATACAACAATGTATCTCAAAATCAGAGAGCCCCAATAATTAAGAACACAAAAAGCCGAGGACGACCAACAGAATGACAGAGCGCCCATATCTGATGACGAAGAACAAGTATAGCGACTCACCGAGTTCTCATCACACCGTTCACAGATGAAATTGAATGCACCTCTCCAGATAGCGTAGTGTGATACTCACGACGAAACGATATATCCCTTTATAGGGATATGGTATTAATCAAGTAATCGAGGCTACTCAACTCTTTTACGAAACGGACTCTAGTTATATTTGTGGTCCTCGTTGATTTGAGCAGCTATATATACAGGCATAAAGTTGGGAGGAGAGTCATCTCTCTAGCATATGGTGGTCATAATTTCTTAGGTTGTTGCATTGGTATCAGAGCCTAGAAAGTAGGCTTGGGAAAGGTGGATTGACCTAATGGCCTCTATAAAAGGCGCTTGGGCACTCTATCATGTGAAAGGGTAGGAATTGTCGAGGCGGTGCTTTGAGCATTGGACCTAACAAAGAATCAAGTGTATCTCTCAATCCATAGGTCGGATTGAGGCATATAAGATACCATTGGAAAGCTCTTAGAACCAGCTTTCCAAATCTATTGAGCTAGCTTCTAACTGTTTTAAGAATATCTGGGAAGTTACTTACTTCATATCTTCTTACGAACTTGATCTTGAAGTATCTTGAAATCATACTTTTATCCTCCTTGAATTAAAACTAATACTTGGAAGTCTTAACTCCCTTCAAGATCAAATCTAACTTCAAAATACATTCTCAGACTAAAAGATAATTATCCTTCCATGGTCCGATATCCCATACCATCTTTCCTACATCAGTCTGTGTATAAAATCTGGTATCCCATACCACCCTCATTTGTATTCACATTAATGTGTGGATGATACTAATGTGTGGATGATACTTATCCTAAAGTCTAAACATAGAGTACCTTTTCACTTCAACATTTAAAAAGAATTTTGAAGTTTCAGGCATTATCTCTAACTGAATATTCTATTTTTGTATCCCTTCATAGGATCGTTTCACGATCTTGTGCTTTCCTTTGGGAACTGGAAAACCTTTGATATAATATCGAATGTAAGTAATTGAACTCACAACCTGTTGGTTAGGAATGTGATGGGCTAACCGCTTGCCCCGAAAGCCATGGTTGAGGATTAGTTCCTAATCCTCCCTCTTAGGGTGTATTTCAACCATCTCCTATCTATCAAGGGTGTGGTTCAACCATCTCGTACCTATCACTTTATTAGAAAAATCAATATACACATTTTGGGGAAAATATGATGTAGCATCCTAGGGGAGATTGTATCCATTATTGTGTAAGTTGTCTAACTCTATCAGTGTGATCCTAAAATAGTGGTACTAGAGTGGCATTAGAGTAGGCTATATGTGTTGTCAAACATATGGGTATGATTTGTAAATATATACACACATAAAAATATGTAATGATACTTAATAAAAGTAGCTTGATCACCCACACATCCAAATCTACTCTCAATATGCTCTCAATACTCAACTAAGCTCATGAGGAAGAGAACGGGCCTCACATTATACTAGTCATTTCCTGCACCATGGAAATTTTTTCATCCCTAGCTCCATTCATGCATTTGCTACACACATCAAAAACTTCTTCAACAATATAGAAACAAAAAGGAATTCTATATCCACTTATGGAGAATTTGAATGTAACATATGTTCACCCAAAATGAAATACTTTTTCCACTAAAAGTATCTTTATTTTTTAATCATAATTTTGTTCTCTTGGAGTTTGAGGTCTACAAAAGCACATTGAAAACACAAGGAATAAGAAAAAGCTTGGAGAACAACACAAAACATAATGAATTACTAGCTGAATGTAAAAAGACAAGTAAGACTTAATGCCATAGGGAAAAAATATCCTAAAGAGGGGAAAAAGTGCTCGAATGATCCTAGCTTTGATCACACATATCACTACCAAAATATATCAGCTAATCCCCCTAGGAGTGATTTCATGAATAAGAAGCTAGAATTCATGTTTAAGGAATTGCCAAGCTATGTGAAAAGAGATAAATCCACAAAATTAAGTAAACTTAAAACTTTGTAGAAGGCTTCAAACTTCCCCAAAGGTATATCCTCTATGAAAATGTATCCAACATTATCCTTTGTGGGCACATATGCCAAAATGATCTCTCCATCAGAGAACCTCTCCCTTACATAATGATAGTGCATCTCCATGTGCTTTCTACGAGTTCGGAACAGAATGTTACTCACAAGTTCCAATCCACTTTGACCCTTAGTGAAGCTGCTGGTGGCAAAAGAATCATAACACCCAAATAAAAAAAAGCCAGATGAGTTACACACACTAAAAAATCATTGTGAAAGTTCCCCTATACTCAACCTCAAAATTAGAAATGGCCATAGTGGGCTGCTTCTTTCTCAACCAAGATATGCATGAGCTACCAAGAATCAAGCAAAAAACAATAGTAAACACACAAGTGTCATAGGTACTAGCATAGAAGGAGTAAGAAAAAGAATCCAAATCCAAGCATAACAAATCCCCCTTGAGATAGAACAATCCAACTAGGTCCGTACCACCCATGTAGTGAAATATTTGCTTCACCACTATCGGGATGAAATCCTCCACTACTTGAATATCATGGAAATTCTAAAATTCTATTTTAAGAATCTTTTTTCTTTTTAAATTATTTTGAAATAATGTTTAATTTTTCATCTTCAGAAGAAATTAAAAAAAAAAAGTCTATATTAGAAGTAATTAATTGCATGTATGCCTGATTGTGCCTTTATGATTTCCCTAAATGTGTTGTGTCTATGAAGCCATACATTTGCTTGTGTTTATGCCCTAAATACTAATGTGTTCGTCTTCATATATACAAAATCTACAAGTATAAACCCCATTCCGGAAAAAGGCTAAGTGTTTCTACAATTGTGAACCTAGTTGTAACACCCTAACTATCTGTGCTAAACCTAATTGTAACACCCTAACTCTATGTGCTAAACCAAATTATAACACCCTAAATCTATGTACTAAATCTAATTGTAACACCCTAACTCTATTTGGTAAACCTAATTTTAGCAGCCTAAGTACTTGTGCAACCCTAAAATTGAACCCTAATTTTAGAACCATATGTGTGTAGTAAAACCCTACGAGAATGTATTTGACCATAGGTGCCTAAGGGGATGGTTATCACCCCTATGAAAATTTAGCCTAATTGTAAAATTTGTAAAAACCCTATGTGCACATGAAAACCCTAAAAGTATGTTTTGTTTACATTAAGTGGTTTACATAACCCAAACATGATTATCGCTAAGTGAGAATTACCTTAACTATATGTGAGTCAGTATGTGGGTATGTGGGTGAATATTTTCCTAAATAGTAATGTGCGTGTATATAAATAATTATCATTTATTTAAATGAAAATTAATCTAAACCTCAATAAATGAAAGATGAATTAAGAACAATAAAACAAAGAGAAAAAATATGTGTGTATATATCCATGTGTGTGTGTGGGGTTGGTGGTGAGTCAAGTGCATGAAGTGGAAGCTAGTGTGCATGTGAACATGTGCGTTTTGTGACATATGGATGGTTAGTGTGCATGCACAAAAGATGTTATGTGTTAGTAAAATAAATGAGAATGTGTGCATGCATGTGACGTTTTCTATGTGAGAGAGAGAGAGAAAGGGAGATCGAATAGTCTAGAAGAATTGGGTCACTGGTGTAGAGAAAAATATGGAGGAGAGACAAGGGGAGGGGGCTAGAGCATGGTATTTTTACACATACTATCAGACAAGACAAGATCTTGGTCCACATGGTTTTAGGCAGAGCAAGGAAATGTTGGAGGTTGTTGGCATTGAAAGATAAGAGCAAAAGGATTGAAGCTTGTGGGAGATAGAAGATGGATGAAACCACAATAGAGAATGGCACTACAACATATGAGGGGCATACCGATGCTGCATATACCGACGGTCACACTCGGCGTCCGTATGGGCATTGGAAACTGTCACTTAGAGATCGCGACGGTCAAGTGACCGTCCCTATGACCGTTTTAAATGGATCATCGGCGTGGCCCCCCGCCGTCGGTGTAAGCGTCAATATAAGCGTCGGTATAAGCGTCGGTAATTTACTGGAAGTTATCGACACCCATACCGACGTATATACCTACGGATATACCGAGGGTGAGTTTTAAACATACCGTAAACCCGAGAGCAAAACTTCATATTTTTGCACGTGTTTGAGTACTATTGGTCTTCTGTCGAACTTCCATGCGCAAACCGAATTGTGACCTGCATTGTATTGTGCACACACACACACACACAGATCTCTCTCTCTACGCACACACACTCTCTCTCAGCTTAGATCTCATATCTTGGTAAGTGTTGCACGTACTGTTAGCATTTGTGTTTCTCTATGCTTTAGGTTTTATATTTCTCTTTTCTCTGATTTTGCAGAAGTTCTTTGGCGTCAATTTCTTGGAATTGGACAATGGGCGACATACATTATGCTTTGACGACAATGATCCAAAAGAGGGGCATAATTGTAAGTGATTGTTTTATTCTCTATTGATAGAGAGAGAAGGAGAGAGAGAAAGAGAGAGAGAGAGATGAGAGAGAGAGAGAGAAACAGAGAGAGAAAAGAGAGAGAGAAAGAGAGAGAGAGAGACAGAGAGAGAGAGAGAGATAAAGAGAGAGAGAGAGAGAAAGTGAGAGATAAAGAATAATGAAAGATAGGAAAATAGAGATAGCAAAATAGAGCATACATACACACACACATACACACACACATACACACACATTTACACATTTACACATGCATACATACACACATACATGTACACACGTGCATGCTTACATACACACACCTATACACACATGCATGCTTACATACACACACATATACACACATGCATGCATACACATACATACAAATTTACACACATGCATACATACACACACATGCATACACACATACATACACACATATATATACACATATGCATACATACACATACATACACACATATACACACATACATATACACACACACATATATACACACATGCATGCATACAAACACACACATACACACATGCATGCATACACACACACATGCATGCATACACACACACATGTACACATGCATACATACACACATATATACACACATATACACACATGCATGTATACATACACACACACATGTACACACATGCATACATACACACACATGTGTACACATGCATGGATACACACATATATATACACACATGCATACATACACACATATACACACACATACACACATATACACACATATACACACATGCTAGTGTTTTAATTAAATATATAAATTTTTTATTTTGAAGTTTTTTTTTACATCAAATATATAAAAATAGGATTAGGGTTTTTAGGCTATTTACACATACATACGCACACATATAATAGATATATACATGTATATACACATGTATACAGAAATATATATATTTTAGGTCTAGATATTTAAGATTAGGATTTTAGGGTTTAGGCATACATATAACTCAATTATATTTATATTAAGAGAAAATATAGAAAAAAATAAGAAAAAAAATCAGGATATATAAATAAATATATATATAAAATATGATTAGGGTTTTAGGATTAGGGATTTAGATTTTTATAGGTGTTTAAGTATTTAGGTTTTAGTATTTCATATTCAAGTCTAAGTCTTTCTGATGAGGGTTTTAGGGTTTTAATACCTACATAACATATATACACAAACACATATATACATATAATACATACATACATGTAGATACACATGCATACAAAAATATATATATATTTTAGGTTTAAATCTTTAAGATTAGGGTTTTAGGGTTTTAACACCTACATAACATATATACACACATACACATACACATATAATACATGTATACATGTAGATACACATGCATACAAAAATATACATATTTTAGGCCTATATCTTTAAGATTAGGGTTTTAGGGTTTAGGCATACATATAACTCAATTATATTTATATTACGAGAAAATATAGAGAAAAATAAGAAAAAAAATCTGAATATATAAATAAATATATATATATAATATGATTAGGGGTTTATATTTTTGTAGGTGTTTAGGTATTTAGGTTTTAGTATTTTAGATTTAAGTCTAAATCTTTCTGATTAGGGTTTTAATACATGCATAACATATATACACAAACACACATATACATATAATACATACATACATGTAGATACACATGCATACAAAAATATACATATTTTAGGTTTAAATCTTTAAGATTAGGATTTTAGGGTTTTAACACCTACATAACATATATACACACATACACATAGACATATAATACATATATACATGTAGATACACATGCATACAAAAATATACATATTTTAGGTTAAGATCTTTAAAATTAGGGTTTTAGGGTTTAGGCATACATATAACTCAATTATATTTATATTAAAAAAAGATATAGAGAAAAATAAGAAAAAAATCTGAATATATAAATAAATATATATATAAAGTATGATTAGGGTTTTAGGATTAGGGATTTAGATTTTTATAGGTGTTTAGGTATTTAGGTTTTAGTATTTCAGATTTAAGTCTAAGTCTTTTTTATTAGGGTTTTAGGGTTTTAATACCTACATAACATATATACACAAACACACATATACATATAATACATACATACATGTAGATACACATGCATACAGAAATATAGATATTTTAGGACTAAATGTTTAAGATTAGGGTTTTAGGATTTTAACACCTACATAACATATATACACACATACACATACACATACACATATAATACATATATACATGTAGATACACATGCATACAAAAATATACATATTTTATGTCTAGATCTTTAAGATTAGGGTTTTAATTAAATATATATAAGTAAATATATAAAATTAAATATATAAAAATAAAATTACGTAAGAAAAAAATTTGAATATATAAATAAATATATATACATAAATAAATATAAAAAGAACTAGTGTTTTAAATAATTTATTTAAAAATATAAAATTAAATATATAAAAATAGGATTAAGTAAAGAAAAAATCTGAATATATAAATAAATATATATATAAAATAAGATAATCATATACATAAATAAATATAAAAAGAACTAGTGTTTTAAATAGTTTAATTAAATACATATAATTAAATATATAAAATTAAATATATAAAAATAGGATTAAGTAAAGAAAAAACCTGAATATATAAATAAATATATATATAAAATAAGATAATCATATACATAAATAAATATAAAAAGACCTAGTGTTTTAAATAATTTAATTAAATATATAAAAATAGGATTAATTAAGAAAAAAATCTGAATATATAAATAATATATATATATATAAAGTAGGATAATTATATAGATAATAAAATATGATAAAATATAGATATACATATACACATGTATATACACATGCATACATATATATACATGTTTTAGGTCTAGGTCATTTTGATTAGGGAAGGGTTTTAACACCTACATAACATATATACACACATACACATACACATATAATACATATATACATGTATATACACATGTGCATAGAAATATACATAATTTAGGTCTAGATCTTTAAAATTAGGATTTTAGGATCAATTAAGAAAAAATCCGAATATATAGATAAAATAGGATAGTTATATAGATTAGGGCTTTAAAATTAGGGTTTTGAGTTTTTTTAGGTATTTAAGTATTTAGGTTTAGTATTTCAGGTTTAAGTCTTTAAGAGTATGATTTTTAGGTTTAATAAAAAAACAAATGTTCTAAAATGTTCATATTGTAGCAGATGGCTTCTTTGGATCCTGAAGAGAGAATGGCATGTCCTTGCACACAATGCAAGTATGAAATTTATCGGAAACAACGGATTTGTATTGCACATGTTAGAGAGTATGGATCCTTTGATAGGAGTGGACTGGAAAACCTACGCTATCATTTGCATGGTCCCCCAGGTGAGCAAATGGACCCAAACGACATTGCATCAGTAACCTCTCATGGACAAAAGAGAGCAAAAAGCGACTTAGACGTACAAGCAAGTACTAATAATATTACACATAATGAACATATGGAAGAGATGCTTGAAGCATTTTATGACATGGACGAAGATCATGATGGTGGAGAAGGTGTCGAGAGTTTCATGGATACAATAGAAATTCCACTATCAGAAGTCGATGAAGAATATGAAAACATCCAAAGAATAGCTCATTTACAACTTTACAATGGAGCAAAGATATCTGTACTACGTGCGTCACTCGCAATGCTCAATCTGCAATCCATTTATGGATGGTCAGATACTAGTGTCACTGAATTGTTCAGCTAAGTGGAGAACAAATTGGATTTCATTGTTGTATCACAATAACTTTATTTAGTGATATCATTTTAATTACTTATTGCAGGCTTCTTAAAGATCAATTTTTGCCAGAGAGAAATGACATGCCTCCAACACGTGGAGATGCAAAAAAGCTTTCACAGTCCATTGAAATGGATTATACTAAAATTCATGCTTGTCCGGATGAATGCATTCTCTTTCGGAATGAGTATGAGCGCTTTATCAATGCATTAAAAGGGTTTGTTCGACAGAGATCACGTCGAGAGGGTAGCATGGAAGAGGGATGGCTTGTACAAGAATCTCTTGTATTCATAACGGAGTTTCTACAAACGTCGGATCCCAAAATGCCTCGTTTATGGAGCGATGATGAAGATGTTCGTCTCGTAGGCAATGAACCACAAGGTAAAGGATTGCAAAGAAAAATGGATGCAGCTTTCAGAGAGAAGGCAATGAAGTTTTGCATAGTTAACTCTGAGCCTATGCAGAAGTGGTTAGAAAGCCTCTTCTAGAAAGTCTTCGACCTCTTCCACCTTTTCCAACGAGGAGATGGCTAGATACAGTGGTTTCACAAGAAAAAGCAATGGGTGAAGATATCTCTGAAGAAGAAGAAGAACTTGCAAAAGGATGTGATTGGGAGTATATTAAATACGGTGCACTATGGTCTCATGGACGACACTTTTGAATCGCACGAATCGATCAAAATAGATCTACTTTTGATAGTGGAGTGATGGTGAATTTTTTGCAAAAAAGTAGAGTGAGTGCAAGAGATGATAATGCTCTAGAAGGCGAGCTAGATTATTGTGGTGTGAGTCAAGACATCTTGAAACTATCTTTCAGAAAGTTTGATTACTTTGTTTTTGATGTGAAATGGTCCAAAGTAGTCACCTCTGGAAGAAACGCAACAATGAGACGGGATAAAAGCGGTTTGCTTCAAGTCGACTCCACAAGATTATGGACAGATGAAAGGGATACATTTGTACTTCCCGAACACTCTGAGCAAGTTGTTTTTATACCAGATTCAAAAGAACCAGAGTGGTTATTTGTTTCACAAGTTGCTCCACATAGTAGACAAATTTTGAAAACATAGATGTAGAGGAAAGTCCATCTCTAGTCGACTCAGAGATTCATTCGATAGTCGAGGAGGAAGAGATCATTGTTCGAGAAGAAGAGGTCATTGAAGAAGAGGTCATTGTTTGAGAAGACGAAGCAATAGAGGATGATCGGGAAGAAACCAGCATAGCAAGCGATTTAGAAGCCATCAATATAGAGATAGATATTCTCGGTGCATCGGATCCTCAAGAGGATGCTAGACTAGAGGACTTTTGTGTAAAATACTTGTACGTACTAATTTTTGTTTTTTTGTTATGTTTATTCTCTAAATTACTTTTATTATGGCATGCTAATTATTTGAGTTCTTTTATAAGAGAGCACGATGGGAGACAGTCCTCCAGTCACTCCATATTCCATGACAGAGGAGTATTTTTTGGAGTTCATCTCTCAGGTTCCTCCCGCGTATATGGCCGCTGCATCACAATATTGGATCGCTCGTGGTAGCACTCTTCGCGGCCTCACTCTTGGCAGCCTTACTCCTATCGAACTCACTCCCGTTGGCCTCACTCCCGCCGGTGTCACTCCCGCCGGTGTCACTCCTACCGCTGTCACTCCTGCGGGTGATGCTACTCTTGTAGGAGGTATGTCTGCTAGCTTTCTGACTCCACCACGACCATCTTTTCAACCATCTCCTACTGGCTCTACTAGTAGAGATGTATGTTTGACGCCTCAGTGCGATACAGGTTCTATCCCGTCTCGTAGATTGACGTCACGCTCTAGAGCAGGAGGTTCTAGGAGTGGATCTACAAGTAGGTCTAGAGGTGGAGGAGGTGGCTGTTGTGGAGGCAGTGCGATAGACATTATGTCGCCCGCTTCTACTCCTAGGACGAGTACCTCAGATGTAGGTACGCCATGCAGTACACCACGTGGAACACCATGTACACCTTGGGGTGCTCATGACCATGATGAGACCAAGGTGTCTAGTATCCGAGATGGAGCTCCGATGATGGATGCAGCTGGCAAAGCAATGCGTGCATGCATACGATAGCTTTGCTCCATCCAATTCGGACACTCTATCATGTTGAAATGGAGTGAGAAGGATAAAGATTGAAAGCATTATACCACACAAATGATTTATCAGGAGTTCCGACGAGCTGATGGAAAGTCTCTTATCAGTTCAGAGTGGATTCTCCACACCGCACGTGAGGTTATGTCCCATCGACAATCCGAGGCTCATGATGCTTTCAGAGCAGGCTTACCAAAGCCTGTATGGTTAGATGCTGAGGAGTGGGACGTGATTCGTGACGAGCAGCAGCACACTCCTGACCGATATCGCTAGCAGCAAGATGCCGTAGCCACACGTTTAGATACGTTTGGACCATCACATTTGGGCAGCGACGGATATGACACGATGGGTCATGAGTTTGTAAGTACCATTTCATTTGTTGAATTTATTTGTATTAAATTTCTCATGTATGTTCTTCTAATCTTTTGTATATTTGTTTCAGGAGCTGGCAATGGGTCATCCTCCAACACTAACGGAGGAGTCTTATGGATATCTTCATGGGTTGATTGCACTATTGGAGGACTTGGAGGGACGCGGTGCAGTCGTTTCATGGGAGCATTTGTGATGAGGTAATTAATTTATAAACTTGGTTTTTACTTGTTTGTAATTTTCATGTGAGTTTATCTCATTCCGTTAATGTTGTTTGCTGCAGGACTGTTGATATGGAACGTCCTTTGCATGTGTATGGCACTGGAACACCAAAATTTTGTATTTGATTTTCATATGGCAATGCATTGCTTTGCCACATTTTGTAAAAGCGTCATATATGACAGTGGTTTTCCACACTCTTGTACATGCTTCATTATTGAAATATATAACTTCTTTTGTACATGGTTCATGGTTCATTTTGATTATCTCTTTTGTGTCCAATAATACTCTGTTTCATGAAATCATATTTCAGTTCACATTAGAGTACACATCACATATACTTGGTTTTTTTGGGGACATTGTATTGTCTTTTGTTAAGCAACACCATGGTAATGTTGCTGTAGCAAAATACAACACACTCTGCCCAAAAAACAATTTGCAGGTATGGTCATCAGTATATGCGACGGTACTCCCAGTAATGTCATCGGAATAAGCATCGGTACACCTAGCACGCGACGGTATATGCGATGGTATGTCCAATAGAGGCCTCGGTATGGGCACCGGTATTACTGACGGATATACGAACGCTTATAACGATGCTTATACCGACGCACATACCGATGCTTATACCGACACTTTGGTACCGATGCGCATACCAATCTTTACACTAGCGTCGTGGCAAATAAGGTCGCGTTCATTTCCCTCGGTAAAAACCTCGGTATACCATCAATCTGTTGTAATGCGAGAGAGAGAGAGAGAGAGAGAGAGAGAGAGAGAGAGAGAGAGAGAGAGAGAGAGAGAGAGAGAGAGAGAGAGAGAGAGAGAGAGAGAGCGAGAGAGAGAGAGAGAGAGAGAGAGAGAGAGAGAGAGAGAGAGAGAGAGAGAGAGAGAGAGAGAGAGAGAGAGAGAGAGAGAGAGAGTAGGGAGAACCAAACAAAGAGAGAGAGAGAGAGAGAGAGAGAGAGAGAGAGAGAGAGAGAGAGAGAGAGAGAGAGAGAGAGAGAGAGAGAGAGAGAGAGAGAAAGAGAGAGAGAGAGAGAGAGAGAGAGAGAGAGAGAGAGAGAGAGAGAGAGAGAGAGAGAGAGAGGCAAAGAGAGGGGGAGAGAGAGAGAGAGAGAGAGAGAGAGAGAGAGAGAGAGAGACAGAGGCAAAGAGAGGGAGAGAGAGAGAGAGAGAGAGCAAGGTTTTCACTCCCAAAGGCTCTAGTATATTAACTCATTCTACTTATATAATCTTTGGTGTTTCATGAATCACACAAAATCATAATAGACGTATGATATTCTAAATCTACCTTATTCACTTAAATTCATAAGAATTCCAATACATCCATCACATACAAGATGCAATGCATATTTGCATCCATTTATATAAAAACAAAAGAAGTTATAATGGAAGTTTTTCACCTGATTTACATTTGAAAGCTTAGAGACATCTACATTAGAAATAATGAAAGAAATTGTACCTTCATCCTATGCAGGACATCATGTATTATTGCCTACCTTTATTTTGATGTTTTTCTTTAGAGGTTGTATGTAGATATAAAGGTCTTTTTACTCGTCTTGTGGGGAGATGCACCATTGTCCAACACCCATGAGTCATCTATTTATGAATATTCAACTACGGAGCATGCCTCCTCTATCATAAGCAATAAATCAAGCTCTATTTCTATAGTGTTGGTAGGTTTCTTGCCCTTGCCACCTTTCTAAGGGCTATTATTCTTCTTCCTCTTGATATGATAGTTTTGAATTATATGGCCTTTCTTCTTTGGAAACACTCTCCCTTGAACTTCTTTTTTTCTCCATCTTTTATAGAGTCTGCTTTGCCTCCTTTGGAATTTTCTACCCATGTAGCATCTGCTTTTTTATCACCACTCCATGCCTTGAATTGTAGCTCCTCGGCCATGAGTAAGGCACTAAATTCTTCAAAAGTTAGAGGTTGAGGTCTCATTTGTATATTAAGAGCCATCACCAAACCATCAAACTTTGTTACACATATTCGAAGAAAATGTTGATCTAGCTCCTCACTTGAATTTCATACACATGCTCCTTCCATTTGATCTCATAGATTCTTTATGATAGTGATAAACACCTCTGTAGTCTCTCCATCAATAAATTTTTATGTTGTCATTTGATTTCCTAAGTTTTGAGCCGATGTCTGATTACGAGTTCATATTGAGTTCATAAAGAATGAGAGTCAAAAACTATCCATAGTACTTGTAACCAGTGCACAAAGTGCATCTACATTTCTATGTTTCCAAGCACATAGAAGATCAACATCAAGAGGAATCATTTGACTTGATGTTCCATACTTTATGGCTTGGTAGTATAACTAATGAGAGTTAAAAACTATCCATATTTCTTGTAACTACCATATTTCTTGTAACTAGTGCACAAAGTGCATCTACATTGCGAAGTACGTAGAAGATCAACATCAAGAGGAATCATTTGACTTGGATTTTTTTTATCAGGTATCTCTTTGGGCTCATCATCATTCCCAAGAACAATCTCTAGAAGCTCATATATATCAAGGAGAGAATTGATTTTAAATTTCCATAATGTGTAGCTACACCATCAATCTTAGCTTCTATGAAGGATGGTGGTTGTATACACAAGGTTTGGATGACTGACATAATTGTTGCTCTTGCTTGTGCTCCACCTACTCCTATTGATGAACCACCTTCATTCCCAATCAGAGATGATGATTCAAAACATGACATCTTCTCTCTTTTGTCATTGAGGCTCTACAACTTATGTTTTTTCTTCTGCACTATTCAAATCCTCTCGAGCTCTTATACCATGTAAGAAATAAGAGCACAACAAATGGACCAATAGATAGTTGATGACAAAATGTAGACAAAGAGAGATGCTAACAAAGAGAGATGGAGATTAAGAGATAGAGAACTGAAATTCTTAAATTTCCAAGAGCGATGCAACTACAAAGTAGTGCTATCCATCCATGAACTCCCAATGTGAAGCTTAGATGGTGATCTAGATAGATCCCTGATGATTGAATTACTAGTGTGCAATACTATCTAGAGCTACATAAGGGCCATGGTTATAGAGCACTAAAGAGAAAAAATAGTCACCAAGATATTTAATCCAATAATATTTCCATGTAGAGACATCCTAACATCTCAACCCTATGGACAAGGGGGGTAGCCCTCCCCCTCTTGCACTCTATCCATTAAGGTTCTACGTAGAAACTCCAAGGCACTACAAGTCCTTTATTTTTTCCAAGAATGGCAAACCAATGGCCCACACATTTATGCCCTTCCTAATCTTATGTCTACGCTCATAAAGCACATCTATTACCATCAACAATCACACACTTACCTCATCTAACATGGAAGTTAGGGTTCTACAATTCTCTAGGATCTCACAATGGCTTCCCCTCATAAGAGAAGCCTTACAACTTAGAGACCCATGGATCATTTGCAATAACTTAGAGTGGAGTATTGAGTATATCTAACAAGGTTAAATCGACACTAGTGGACTCTAGAGAATAGAGACACTTAGGGAGATTTGCTTGAGCATGCACATGCCAAGTTGAGATAATTGAATTCTTCACACCTAAGACAAAAACTATAATAGAGATGGTTGGGAGGAGAGCTTTTTATCATCCTTTGCATGGTCAAAACAAACATGTTATTATATTTTTAATAAAATAATTTACTTTCTTTCTCCGCTTTGAGACCTCTTAATGAAACTATACGAACAACTCCAATGTGTACCTATTCATCCAAATAATGATCTTTGATATTCTTTTGGAAGTTTGATCATTGAAATACACTTGTATTAGACAATGCACATAATCAATGACCTCCTTTATTCGCCACATTGAAAGGCTAAAGTTAGGATGATTTATATGTACTGAATCCTAGACATCCAAAGATCGACATGCTTACCACTACATGATCCAGTCCGAAGGATCACATTTGAATGCTTTATGTGCATTTGACTCAATCCTTTATCATCCTTCTAAGCGGCACCTTAAATTTAAGTCTTTTTCTTATGAATACACTTTCAAGGTTAACTAATGTACGAGTCTCCTTAAACCAAGTATGACAATTTGATTTTGGAGCTCATGTCTAACATGATTTGATTACCTCATCTTTATAATTAGAGAAAGCCTACCATAGAATCCTTGTGAATAATCTGTTGAAATTTGTTTGGACGTTCCAGCTAGATACAAATTCCCTAAACAAGTTTCCTTTTTTGAAACAACTTTTATTAGATTGAAAAACAAAGTAAGCACTAAAGAATTAAAAGGCGATACAAAACATGTTAACAAACCCATCATCTCTTTCTTATATACTTTTGCAATCATGCTCTAAATTATAGAAAAGAGAATAAAATACAAGTAGAGACAATTATCAAAAAGGTATATCATCTTTTTGTCCATTTCATGAGGAATCACTTCTCTTTTAACTTGTGGAAAGGGATGGTGGGTTGAGAGTGGCAGGACGTGTGAAAGGAAGGGGTGAAAGGGGGTGAAAAAGGGGGGGGGGGGGGGGGGGGGTCTTACTATTACACATTTTTCTAGCTATAAAGATTAGGGTCTTCTCAATGAACCACTCTTTCCACGGCTTTCCCAAGTTGATCATGCATGTTTTCTTCTAAATATTTTAGAGCACTTCACTCCTTACGATATTCTAGAGAGTAGAAGAGCAACTGATGGCTTCACTAAGTATTTATTATTTTGAATTAACTTGATCAGGCAACAGAAGAAGCTTGGTGATGAAATGCCATGTTTGGATTCTTATAGGAAATAAATAAAAGTACCTAATTCTTACATACCACCGAAGCATCCCTTGCACCATAGGGGAACACCACAAATTTCCTCCTCCTCAATAGTGGTCCAACTTTTAGTTTCATTGGGAGGACACTAGGAAATGCATGGGTAGCCTTCTATATAACTTGCTATTGTTGGGCTTGGTCACACTACTATGAACTAGAGGTAAATTCATAAGATAGGTGGAGGTCTTGTTCAACATTGAGTCCTTCTTCTTTATCAGTATCTGTTTACAGGCAAATGATAAAGAATCAATACTCAAGATATCCTTATTGTTGACAACCATATTGTTTCTATACAGAGAAAGTGAATTAGAGTAACCAACTCTCCTAAACTTGTTGTTCTTGATAGATAGAGGGAGAGAGGAAGAAGAATCAAACCATCCAATCCACATAGAGTGCAATAGAATGAAAAAAAGGTTGTTATCAAAATAAACAAATAAAACATATCCACTTTTCATCCACATCCAAGTATTCCAAAAACAACAAACAAGGTAGCTACCTTTAGGAATAAAAATGTAAGGAGACACAAAAACATCCCATAAACTATGATTTTTTCAACTCTTAAATTCTTTGATATGAAAGTTGTGAATATCTCTCTTGATTAAGCATGCCAGTAATCATGATCCTAAGTAGCCCTCATAATCCAGTTAAGAGCCATCTGGGTAGCCATTCTAGTAGAACAAATGAGACCAAGCCACCCCTCCTCTTTCATCATGCAATAAGTAAATGCAAGTTTCACACTCATTCTATTATGTTTCAATCTTTGTACACAGACAAGCAATCAAATGAATGAATCACAAGATTCGTAGTTCTTTTTTTCATTCAAGCTAATGAGATTCAGCAGCTTATTCCAAGCACTTTGCATATACCAATCCGTAATAGCTTAGTTTGTGCAACTATTTTCTTTTTCCCCTATTTATCTCTTACCACCCAAACTCTCTATTAGATTTTCTTATTTCTTTTACCTTTTATTATTTTCTTTTCCACTTCATTCAAGCTCATCTCTTTTTCTTTTATTTGTATTTACACAAGTCACCCTTGTGTAAATCAAGTGCGACTCATGGGCCTTTCCACCCATCCAAGTTTATTCCACTTGTGCACCAATTCGACATAATGCATGACACACAATCCCAGCCCCATACAAAATTGACATTAGCTCGTGGTTGTAAACCCTCAGCCAGAGTGAATGTCGATAAACCCATATAGATGCATAACAACATACAAGTGAAGCCACAGGACAAGACTAGCATTGCCTTGTGGCCTTGATCACCTAACTAGGGTAGCTCCATCCACCTACTAGCCGATCGCAATGCACTTACATTACACACACCTACATATATAGCTTACTGGTGTATGAAGATGTGTTTGAATAATAATCAATCTAGAGGTAGGATCTTGCAAGGATTAATAATAAGAATCAAAGAATCCCACTCACCAAAATTTCATAATTATTACCATATACATGCACTTTATTTAAAAGTTTTCACTCTGGAAGGCTCTAGTATACTAACTCATCGTTCTTATATAATCTTTGGTCTTTCATGAATCACACAAAATCATAATAGGCGTATGATGTTTTGAATTTACCTAGTTCAGTTAAATTCATACAAATTCCAATACATCCATCACGTACAAGATGAAATGCATATGTGCATCCCTTTATATAAGAAAGAGAAGTTAGAATGGAAGTGTTTCACCTGATTTACATTTTTTTTATTTTGTATCATGACATTCTTCATCATCATCGTCCTCTTCTTAGAATTCTTCATCTATAGTTACTACTCAACCTTTCTTTGAATTGCTCGATTATTTTCCTTGCAATCATAGTTCTCAAGGGAGTGCCATTAAGTTCACATAAAGCATATGTACCTGTATAAAAAATAGAAACAACAACATAAGGACCGAACCATTGTTCTATTAATTTTCATCTTGCATCTTATTGGCCATCAAAGGTACTTTCACTTATAAGTACCCAATCCCTTGACTCTGTTGATCGTGGAGTAATTCCATGTCTCTTATCAAAATAAATCTTACTTTTTAGATATGAATCCTTTAATTTTTTAATAGCTTCTTTAATATTCTCATTCCCTTGTTTGAATTGTTTAATTCCTAATATTCATAAGTTTTTTCATGAAAATGGTCTTCCTAGTCTAAACTTATCCATTTTATTATCTATGTTTCCCACATGAGTTTAGCTAGCATAAAATGAGTTAATCTCGTATATGGCATCTCATTTGCACATAAAGCAAATGCTTGGTATTTTGGCCATTGCTTGATATCTCCATCACATGCCTTTGAGACTGCCTTCACTATAGAAGGATGAACTTGCTCAATCTTCCCATTTACTTCTCGATTATAGGATATCATGAGAGATAAGTGAATTCCATGATGATCAAAGAATTCCTTTACCTCTCTAGCATCTACTCTCCTCAATCTGCTACTACTTTTACATCATATTCAAGTTTGGATATTACTTCTTCCAAAAGGAATAGGCATCCATTATAAGTCATATTAGATCAAAGTGCACAAGCTTCCACATGATTTGTTAAGTCTTCACGTGCAAGTACTATAAATATCATGCCATCATTCCTTTAAGGCATAGTCCCAAGATCAACTACCCACTTGTAATGAATATAAGGTGGATACATTGGGTATAAGGCATCTCCATGTTTGACTGAGGAATGCAGCTAACATGTGGCACATGTGGTCCTAGTCTTTAACATTAAAGTTTATCTTTGGCCACCAATAGCTTTCTCCAATTTTTTCATATGTTGCCATGAAACCCTTATGACCTGCCCATAAGCTTTCATGCATGGCTCTCATCACTTGCACATGAATATTTATTAAACCTAATAGTCATTGTGCACTTTTCAACTTTCCTCTAGCATGTCGCCAAGGATATCCATCTTTCACAATGAAGTTAAAAGACTTCCTTCTAGTGTTCTAAAATCAATTTGTCGACATGCTTGGGATAGGTTGTAAGGTACTCAGATAATACCCTGTCTTTCCATTTTCCCTCATAATCCTCATCTCTTAATCATTTATAAGTAAAAGTAGATGGATCATGAGGGGAATAAGAGAATGATGAGAAGAACTCCATGATACCTTAAAGCTAGCCTAATGATGGCGAGACGGAATCAGTTCGATTGTTTCCAAACAAGATGTGGTTGTCTCTTTCACTCTTCTTTTATAATCAAGTTGAACTTCTCCTAACTTTCTTGGAAGAGCATCCTTGAGATACTAATACTCTCCGTGACTAATTTCTTTTTTAATCGAAAATGTTTTTACTAGTTATTTTCAAGCTACCTTCTTCTAAAGTGCAGAGAAAATACAACAGTGAGATTTCTAATGTGTTGAGGGAAATGATGTGGAGCACAAAAAGGAAGACTTAGTGAAGACGAGCAAAAATAAAAGAATCAAAGACTTAATGAAGGTGAGCAAAAAACAGTCTTTCTGCTTTCTCCAATCTTTCTAAGAGCACTGTAAGGAATGACTGACACAGTCTTTAGTAATGTTAGTATCACAACAACATCAATAGACTTGGTTGTTTACAGACGAAAAAGTGTGTCTCTTCTTCGCATGTGTCACTATATGAGCTCTGCGCATTGCGCCAAGCCCAAATAAGACCACTACCTTGATCTAGTTTCCATGTGTTTCTTTGAAGAGTTCTTTAATATGATCGCATGCTCAGTGACTCCGAAAGATAAGAACAAACAAGTAGTAGCAGCGAGGCTCAATTTCAAATCTTATGATCCTGACATTAAAGATGTTTTTTGACGACTTTCAACCTTCATTCTTATAATCAGCCATGTGAATAAGTATAAGAGAAAGAAAGAGAAAAAAAACCCGATATGCGTATGAACATGTCACGTGTAGCATATCTCGCACGTTTGAGAATGACCCTTTGCTACTCACATGAGTGATTTTGTTCAAGAAACACACATCAAATTATAGTATATATGAAGGTGAGCGCATACATACATAACATGATATCTGTAGATGCAAAATCAAATAAATGAAGTTGTGAAAAGCCCCGTTTGAACACGTTGTGAGAACTCACTCAAAAGTGAGAATCATCTTCATTGAGCGCCTATTGATGCATTTCTTCATCGTTCTTTTTCTGATGCAATTTCTCATATGGTAAACTATATACATATGTACATAGGCAAAACAAGTATAAACTCTCAAGTCAATTCAACTCACAGTGGATTGATCGAAGTCATGGCTCAAAGATTCATCTATTTTTACTCAAGCGTCGACACAAATTAAAGTCAGGAGACATTATTAGGAAATAGTTGTTGATATATTTAGGTAGTGATGTGTGTGAACACACTAGGACCGCTAGGGCACTTTTTTCCCTCTTAAAGAGGTTTTTTCCCTCGGCTTGTATATACGCCTATTGCCCTAATGGGCTACTTATCTTTGTACATTCTCTAGTAATTCATTCAGTCTTGTGTGTTGTGCTCCAAGCTTCTTCTTCTTCCTTGTGTTGTTCGCGTGCTTCCGCAGACATCTATCGCCAGCAATTGGTATCAGAGCAGGTCGTCGTTTCATCTAGGGCGCCGTCGACACTCCTCCGTTTGCAGTCTCAGACTCGTACGAATTTGGGTGAGCATACTGAGGGTGTTTTCGAGATCAAAACATCTTCGCTTTTTGGTGCCGAAATTGCAATCTGAGCTCGTTTCAGCCTCCGAATGCACTATTGCAGCGCTTGTGCAGGCTTTTTTATCTTTTTGTGCCAAAGGTATATACCACTTTCTGTTCGCTAGTATAAGCGTCTCGAAGTCTGCTACAGGTTTAGCACAACTCGTCTGGGCAGTTCCGTTGAACTTTTTGAGATACAATCAATTTTCTGCATCAAGGTATTTTAGTCACCGGCCATGGCTGAAAGCAGTGATGTATTCCGTATGTTGGCTGTTGAGGATAAGTTGGATCGTACCAACTACCCATTATGGGCTTATATGATGCGACATGCATTGGTTGCAAAAGGATTATGGAACATTGTGCAGGGTGTTGAAAGACGTCCTGTTACACCTGTAACAACAGGTACTACGAATACAGGTGCTGGAGCTGATGAAGATGGTGTCGAAGATGATATTGTGCAGATTCCTGTTCATGTTGTTGTTTCTACTACACCTACTGCAGAGCAGATTCGTTGGGATGGCAGAGATGCCCAGGCATATGCATTGAGAGTTTTGTCTGTCAAACGTGCCATTATTCCTCATATTCGCTCTTGTAGAACAGCTAGGGATGCTTGGGATACACTTACCACATTGTAGCAAGCTAGGAATGAGGCTCGTGTTGCTTACCTCCGAAAATAGTTGGAGAGTGAGCACATGAATGAAGGTGATTCTATGGAGAGTTTCCTAACGAAGATCAAAGATTTGAAGGAACAGTTGATTTCTGTTGATGAGGTTATACCAGATAGCTCACTTGTGCAGACCATTCTGAATGGTCTTCCTGATTCATATCAGAGTTTTGCTTCTTCTCCTCGGTTGATGATGAAAGGAAATCCGAATGCCTTATCATTTGAGGAGTTAGTCTCTATTCTGTTGCAGGAAGATCAGTCCAGGCAGAACTGGTCCATTATGCGTGTTGCAGATCAAGCTTTCCTGGCTAGTCAGAAGGGCAAACGAAAATGAAGCTCTTCTACAAGTAAGCAGAAATCTGCAAATGCTGCACATTCGAAGAACCAGGATAAAGATGAGAAGAAATCAGAAAAGCAGAAATTGTTTTGCAAGTACTATAAAGGGAAATGATCATATCATTAAGAACTATCCAATACTGGCTGCAAAAGAGGCAAAGAAAAAGGAGGCTGGAATGGTTGTTGCAGAAGCCTCTACACAAAAAACAAAGTCTGCTAATCTTATGCAGGAAGAAGAATTGGTGTTTACTATTGTTTGCAGTTTTGACCCATCTTCTCATGAGCAGTGCATATCTGCAGTGGACTCGGATGTTTGGTACTTTGAGAGCGGGGCGACCAAACATATTACCTCGCAGCGCAGTCTCTTCTCTTCACTAGAGCCTGCCCCTACAGGAAATACTGTCACATGCGCCGATAACTCCTCTTATCCTGTTATGGGAGTTGGTAAGGTCATTCTGACTACTGCTGATGGTAGTTCTTTATCTTTTTCAGATGCTTTATTTGTGCCAGGGATCAAGAAGAATTTGTTATCAGTTTCTGCATTAGCCAAGATTGGCTTGGTTGTGAAATTTGTTGATGACAGATGTACAGTTCATGATCTGTCAAATGGCGATGTTATTATTGCTTCTAGCAATTTATGTCGTGGGATGTATAAGCTCATAGACTATGAAAGATCTGTGAATGATTCGGCATGTGTAGTTCATGATTCTCAGGCTATGTTAGATGCAAAGCTTTGGCATGCACGCTTTGGTCATCTGAATTTTGCTAGTTTGCTATACCTGGAGAAATCTTATATGGTGTCTTCTTTGCCCAAGCTTGAGGCACCTGGAAAACATGTTTGTGAAGGCTGTATTTTGGGTAAAATGCAGCGTTACTCCTTTCCAAAAGATGGTTCACTTCGGGCTACACAGAAATTGCAGCTTGTACATAGTGATGTCTGTGGTCCTATGCAGACACCCTCTTTTGGAAATTACCTTTACTTCGTAACTTTCATTGATGATTTTTCCAGGCATGCATGGGTATATCCACTCAAAGCAAAGTCCGAAGTGTTCATGTGCTTTAAACAGTTTTTGGTCTTGGCTGAAAATCTGTCAGCATGTAAAATGGGCACCCTCCAATCTGATCGAGGGAAGAAATATATGTCTTCTAATTTTACTGCATTTTTGGCTGAACGTGGGATAAAACATCAGTGTACAATGCCGTATACACCTCAACAGAATGGAGTTGCTGAATGGAAGAACAGGTCACTCATGGAGATGGCGAGGTGTATGGTTAAGAGTCAGGCTTTACCACATAGTTTCTGGCTTGAGGTTGTCATGTGTGCAGCATATGTACTTAACAGGTGTCCCACTAAAGTGCTGCAGTCTATCACTCCATATGAGGCTTAGCATGACCGCAAGCCATCTATTGCTCATCTGCGTGTTTTCTGTTGTTTGGCATATGCATTAGTGCATGAACAACATCGCAGAAAATTGGATGATAAGGCAGTAAAATGTATTTTTGTTGGGTATAGTTCTGAAAGTAAAGGCTATTGTCTGTATCATCTATAGACTAAACGCATTCTGGTTAGCTGTGATGTTGTTTTTGTGGAAGATGCTATTCAGCCATTGCTTTCATGTACCAAGGAGACATCTGTCGGCTCCAAAGACATGTATGATACTTTGATGCCTCTTTTTAGAGGTGGATAGTCTAGTGCTGGTCCTAATGAGGCAACTTCTCAGCCTTTGCAGGTTTCATGTGATGATGTAGATAATTCTATTTCTAATGCAGATGTACATGATGCACTTATTGATGAGAGAGCTGATATTGAGGAGGCAAGAACTATGCCAAAATGGCTGGTGCAGACTTTGCGTGACAGCAAATTAGATGCATCTCTATCATATCGTACTCGTTCAGGCTCTCATAGTGTCTCTTTTGCATCAGATAGCTATGCTATGGCTGCATCTAGTCTCTATGATGAGAATGAGCCTGTTCGTTTGATGAAGCACAAAATTCAGAAAAATTGGATGGCTGCTATGCAATCTGAATATGATGCTATAATGAAGAATGGTACTTGGTCTTTATGTGACTTGCCTACTGGCAAGAAGGCCATTGGCACTAAGTGGGTATATAAGCTGGAGCATAAACCTCATGGTACAGTGGACATGTATAAGGCTAGGCTTGTTGCAAAGGGTTATGCATAGGAAAGAGGCATTGATTTTGATGAGACCTTTGCAGCTACATGTCGTATGACTACTGTTCGGCGCATTTGTGTACTTGCAGTCCATCATGGTTGGAATGTACATCAGTTGGACATTAAAACAACATTTCTGAATGGTGATTTGCATGAAGAAGTGTATGTTTTTCAGCCCTATGGCTTTGTGCAGAAAGGGCATGAAAACCAGGTGTGCATGTTAAAGAAGGCATTATATGGTTTAAAGCAAGCACCACGTGCTTGGTATGAGAAGATACATGCCTATCTGGTTGCACATGGTTTTGAGAACAGTCCAACTGAAAGCACCTTATATGTTAAGCATGCTAATGATGTGCTTCTAATCATTGTTGTCTATGTTGATGACATGTTGCTCACTAGTCCTATTGAGAAGCATATTGCTGATTTCAAGGCTGATTTGCATGCCTCATTTGAGATGTCTGATTTGGGGCATTTGCATCACTATTTGGGCATTCAATTTATGCAAGTTGATGATGGAATGGATTTGTGTCAAACGAAATATATTGACACATTATTGCAGCGTTTTGGCCTTGAAGACTGTAAGCCTATTGCCACTCCTATGGAGACAAGTTTACGATTGAGTCTTCATGATGCCGTAGATGCATTTGATGCTGTTCTCTATCAGCAAGTTGTTGGATGCTTGATTTACTTATGCATTACTCGGCCAGATATTCAGTTTTCTGTCTCACAGATGAGCAGGTTTATGCATTGCCTAGGAGTCATGCATTGGAAGGCGGTTAAGCGCATCTTTCGCTCCTTGAGTGGTACTCGGATACTTGGGTTGCTTTATCCCAAGGGGGGATCAGTACCGAGATTTGCATGCTTTTCTGACTCAGATTGGGCTGGTTGCTATGACACTCGTGTGTCCACCAGTGGTTTTCGCTTCATGCTTGGTAGCTCATGTATATCTTGGTTGAGCAAGAAGTAGCCTACTGTTGCCACTTCTAGTTGTGAGGTAGAGTATAGGGCAGCTTTCATAGCGACTGTTGAGTGTGTGTGGCTCAGATGCCTTATAGCTGATTTGGGTGTTGGCTAGTCTTCTGCCACCACCATCTTCAATGATAGTGAGAGTGCATTGGCAGTTGCGAGGAACCCTCTGTTCCATGCTCGCACTAAGCACATTGAGGTGCATTATCAATATGTCAGGGAGAGGTTCTCTGCTCGGGAGATCAGCTTGGCATATGTGCCCACGTAGGAGAACATTGCAGACCTTTTCACGAAGGCTCTGCCTAGGGAGAAGTTTGAACACATGAGTGATTTCCACATAGCTTGGCACTTCCTTATAGATGAGTGCTAGCTCCTTGTTCACCGCATCACTCCCAGGGGGGATTTGTTGATATATTTAGGTAGTGATGTGTGTGAACACACTAGGACCGCCGGGGCACTTTTTTCCCTCTTTAGGAGGTTTTTTCCCTCGGCTTGTACATACGCCTATTGCCCTAATGGGCTAATTATCTTTGTACATTTTCTAGTAATTCATTTAGTCTTGTGTGTTGTGCTCCAAGCTTCTTCTTCTTCCTTGTGCTGTTCGCGTGCTTCTACAGACATCTATCTCCAACAATAGTGAAGCAGAGGAATGCTTAACTTTGTTTATTAAAAACCTTCATTTAAGAACATAATTTCCATCTTTGCGATCAAGCTGAGACACACACAACTAATACTTTCCATTCAAACCGTTTCTGCAAAATGGAAAAACTTCAATTCGTAACACTGCAAACCGTTCTATACATAGACATTAGAGTGTATGTATGTATGGAACAAAAACAAAAGTCTATCATCACTAATATGTAGAACTTGATTGTATTAATGATTCTATCTTAAAGTAAATTCATAAGCAAACAGCAAAGTAAAAAAATTACCCGTAGCTTGATTCTATGCTCTGTTCATCTTGTATTGGTACTGAACTGCTTGATTTCTGAGGATGGATTAACCCATGTTCAATTGTTGCTCACATGGGACCTTTCTTCAGTCACATGAATGCCTTGTCCCTTTTGTCGATGCTCTTCTGTTGCCCGTATGTTGTAACCGACCTCCACAGTCAACAGATAAGCGGCCTTCTGTGCATTCTTTTCTTACTTCAGGCGTAGAACCAGGGGTAGCGCAGACACCGTCACTATATGCCACGGTATACCCATCCCTTCCTTTGGATTGATCTTGTTTCTTATAGAAGCTCCCACCTTCGACCCTTGCTTACCTTCACGCACAATGATCTCTAACAGCAGCAGACTAGTTTGTACCTTCCTTAGAAATTCGTTTCCCTTCGCTGGTTCAAAGTGATTGCGCTGAAAGTTGTCGGTCCTCCTTCTTGCCCTGCCTTTATCCTTAATTCGCCAAAAGAGAGCCGCTCTAGAGCGTAGCCTTTCCCCTGTTAGTAGTACTTTTCCAGTAGAGATTAACCGTTGCTACCAATAGTTTTCTACTTTCCTTACTTCCTTTTTTCTCATTTCTTCTGCTTCTATCTTCAATCCCCGTTTGACTTCCAGCTGCCCTTCCTATTTTTCTCCTCATCTCCAAGGAAAGAACTAGAAGGAAAATCGCTTCACGTATACATTCTACACGCACCTTCTTTTTTTGTACAATTAAAACATCTCCCATGGTATATATGCTCGTACATATGGATATAACTCCTAAATATGTGCATACAATTTTCCATTCTAGATGCATATACGCACATACATCCATGAACACATCATGCACACACAAATGCCCATGGAAGTGAACATATATGCACTTGTGCACATACATACATTCGTACATATTAACACACACATGCACAGAAATTGTTTCCCTTGAATTTACACACACATATGTTTATTTTATGAGGACTATTACGTATGCACTTCCACATTCAACCATAATTACGAAACACACATGCACAAAAACATGAACATGTACAAACACACACACTCATGAAGCATCCACATGGATGCATGCAAATTGCAAACATACACTTAAATGTACATACATACAAATATTCTTGGAGTTAAAAGCGAGGATGAAAGGACATGAAATCAATCTTACATACTTTCAATTATAAGTGGATGTGAAGCATGCATCTCAAGTACCACAAACGATCAAAACTCTTTCAAGTGTAGAAATCATCCATATCCATTCATTTTATTATTGCTCATTTTGGATGAATGTTCTTGCTAAAGCTTTGAATTTTTGCTTCTAGTTTGATTTGCTAGCTTAATTTTCAAATCGCGACCACATCCACCCCCTCTGAACCTATACATCCTCTAGATGCGCCAACCTGCATACATAACAATAAACACAAACGAGCATCAAGTAGTCATGGCAGTTAAACTCAACTTAAAGAAAATTCAACTATATGCATGAAATTTGAAAGTGCATTAACCTTGGCATAAATTAAGAAAAAAAGGTAGACACAAGCATCACAAATAGCATATCAAGATACACTAATGCATTCAAATTAGCAATCTCATGAGTGAATCGCAAACTTCTTAGCTCTCCCATTAACTCGACCTTGTCAGATCTAGTAGTCCATCCTAAGCATACGCATATACCAGCCCTTACTAGCTTGATTTATGAAACTTCAATCTCGCTTTGCTATTGAACTCCATCATTTGGACCCCCACTAGTTCTTTTCTTATTTTGCTTTTACTTTTGTTTTTCTTCACTTTATTTCTTCATCGCAGCTAAGCCTTTATATTTTTGTTTTTACTTTTATTTATTTATTATTATTTACACATGTCATGCTATGCTGAAATTGAATGTAACTCGTGGACTTGACCACCCAGTTAGGTTAAGCCCACCAATCTACCAACCCGACATAGTGCATGATGCACATTGTCAGCCTCATATGAAATCAACGTCAGCTCATGGCTCTAACCAAATAGTCAGGGTAATTCCAGCTGCCTATCCACCCGTATGAGGGCATAACAACATTTAGGTTGGGCCATACGACACAACTAGCATCAGCTCATGGCCTTGATCACCCGACCAAGGTAGTCCCACCTGCCTACTCGCTCATCATAGCGCCCAACAACACATACACATAGATAACTGGTTGGTATATGAAGCCTTTTCATGAGTCATAATCTATCTAAAGGTTAGATCAGACGACATATCAAAAGCACAAGTCAAAGCATCTCACTCATCAAGTTTTCATGAATACTAGTATATACAGGTACTTAATTTAGGTTCTTCCTTCACCTCTCTAGGTCTTGTTCTCAAAAGTTCTAGTCTGCTTTCTAATCCTACTCACATAATCCCGGTCCTTATACATCACATGTAATTTCAATAATTATACAAGACCTTTGGTCTACATAATTTTTGTATTTATGCATTCCTTTACATGCCATATGCCCAAGTCATGTAGTCTTTTCATATGAATATATATACATATATACAAGAGAAAAGAAAACTGAAGTAGTAACATCTCACCTGTATGAAGTCAAAAGCCACTTGAACTTGTGGCCTCCAATCACCTCTTCTTTCTTCAATGCGAGTTGCTATCTTCTATTTATTGATTTGATTCTTGTTTCTTCTAAAAAAACGCATTGAAAACCGTTAGACACTTTATTGCATTATGTACAACTTACTTTCTTTAATCAATTCTCTTATAACCTGTTCCTCGAAGCTCAATGCCGAAACAAAACATGATCATGAAACACACATATATGCATACCTCAGATCATAAGTTTAAAAGATATTAATCACCCTTATCTATGTACAGTAGCAAACACTGACTCCTAACTCATAATCCTTTGGTCTTATTCAATTTAACTCTCAAGGATGCTCATATACCAAAGCTCTTGTTTGATCCACCAATTCAGGAAGTAAGTAATCACGAATATAGATAACAATCTCTTCTTCACTTAATGGATCATCTTCAAATTGTTCTCGAACCATTTCCCGATATATTCTCACTAAAACTCTTTCTTCTTCTTCTCGAATATCTGTAGGCATAGGGAATAGATAGGTGGACAAGAAAACATAGTATGTGGATGGGTCATGAGGCGCACTCTTGTCTCAAGCCTGTTCCCTATTTGTAGCCTCATCCATAGGTCTAGACCTAGGCCGCATTGGGCATGTATCCTTGATATAATTTCCTGCTATTCTAGATGGTGGTCCTTCCTCAGTCACTTTTCTCTCTGCTAACGGATTCACAAGCATGGGAGGTAAGCACTCAAAAATAAAGGCATCATCTAAAGATTGTTCTGAACACGCATTTCTAAATGAAGTTAGAGCTCTATTTCTAGCTGAATTTAAATTTGCATTCCTATCTCGAGCTCAATTCCTTCAAGATGATGTATCTGCCTCATCAGAAAAGTTCCTTTCCATAGTTGAATCACAATCCTTTATTTGTAACTACAACTGCACCTATAGGGAAAAACACGTTAGAAATGATCGTACATGTAATCTTTATTTATGTACCCCAACATGCATTCATGTTCACATACTTAAATTACTTAATATACAATCATGCCTTTGGACACTCATTATTTCATATTTAGCTACTCTTCTTATTTATTTACACTTTTGATATTTACATATCCAGATATTTATATTCTTTGGTTTTCATTTTAGTTTATCTCTCTTCTTCATCTTGGGTCTCTTCTGCAAGCTTCTCATCTTCTTCATCATCTTCTTCTTCTTGAACTACATTTGGAATTTGGGGCCCCAGGATCGTTCCAAACTAAAGCCTTTTGAGCATACACAACTTAATTGACAAGATGATATGTGAGATATAGAAAGAAAGATCTTGATACAAGGATAGGGAACGTAAGCTGGATGCTTACTCACTAAAAATAGATGTCCAAGTTACAACATGGGAGTACTACTCAACCATATAAAGTGGTGCACTCACTAATGGAAGAATATCCAAGAAGATGATGATAAAAAATTTAGATTATGTCGAAATAATCAAAGTGTGTCAAGTGGACGAAGCAAGGAAGCTAACCTTATTCCCACAAAATAGTGTAACAAAATTGTAAATCAACCACAAGGTTAACTCACAAAAGATAGCTACCACCACCTTGTAGAAGACTTCTTGCTCCAAGAGAGTAGCCTCTCCTTCACCAAATCTCCACCTCCTCAAGAGTGTGTGAACACTCTCTCTTCAAGAAGATCTCCAAACTCTAGATCACTGAGTGAGTGATAAACAATTAGCCAAGCCTCATATTATATAGTTGTTGTATATCTCCCAAAAATCTCTTCAAAAAGCTATGATCAAATGTCTATCGAGAAAAATAAACGCTAACAGAATCGCGATATCAATGTCTATGCTTTTCAAAAAAGATTTCCACGTTGTTGTGCCCAGTGGGGATCGAACTCGGGCAGATTGACTTTGTTTATACTATATTTGAGCTAGACTAAGTCCGCGCTCACTTTTGTTGTGGAGAAGAGTCTACAAGTATATACTTTATCTATTGTTGCGTAGTTTTGGACCACAAGACATTGACTTCCAACAATCCCTCCTTCAATATTGTATTGGTACAAGCTTCAATGTCCCATGACTATCTCTAGTCAATGCGTTGGTAAATATATCTGCAAAATTCTCACGAGAAGGAACATAAACTAGCTCAATGTGCTTCTTAGCTATCTTCTCTCGTATATAGTGGTAGTGTACCTCTATATGCTTTGTCCTTGCATGATGTACTGGTTTCTTAGCTATAGCTATAGCACTTTGGCTATCTAAAAATATCTGAATGGGTTGATGTACTCTCACATCAAGAAAATTGAAAATCTTCTACAACCATACTGACTCTAGAGTGGCTGTAAATGCTGCACGATATTCAACTTCACATGATGAAGTGGCAATAGTAGGTTGTCTCTTCGAAAGCCATGAGATAAGACAATCTCCAAGCTAATAACAAAATCCACTAGTACTTCTTCTTGTGTCTCTATCACCTGCCCAATCAAAACCTGAAAATCCTTTTAGTAACAAATGTGTAGATTTCAAAAAAACCATAGCAAAATTTGAAGTTCCCTTCAAATATCAAAAGATTCGCTTTACTGCTTTCCAATATAACACTGTCGGATTCTGCATGAACCTTGATACTTGAGAAACTCAAAAATGTATATCAAGATGTTGTCGGAGAGATCCTCTCTCCCTTCATTGATCCTCTCTCCCTCCATTGATCCTCTCTCCCTTCATTGATAAGTAATGAAAGAAAAATTTGTTGAAAATATTTCTTCCAATATGGTTATATATATACTCTCAAAAATATATTTTATATGAGCTTTTGATTTAATCAAACCAACTCGAGTATTTGCACGTTGAAAAAGATGGAGATGTGCATTGGGCAAGAACTTCATATGGAAATTTTGTTTTTTGTTGATTCACATTTACAACTTGAATTTCATATGCATCAATTGACCCTTTTAAATTTATGTGTGTTGACTAGGAACCCAGAATTTGTGATACTCTATATATGATCCTCCATTGACTTTCTGATATTAACTCTATAATTGATCCAAAAGTATGCTATTTAAGAGTTATTTTTCCTCTTTAAGATCTTAATTATTTTAAAGGAAGTTTGATGATTTTATTTCTAACTTTGTAAGAAGTTCCTACTTGGAGAACTAGCAAGGATAACTATATGCCACAATTATCATCTGTATTTGTAATGTGTGTTAAAAAAGATAAAGCATCTATTGAAGTTATAATTTAATGATGATATTGAAGCTATAAAAGAATTAAAATAAAACAAAGAAAAACAAAATACGTGTGTGTATTACTAGTTAAGTTTAAGTTTAAGTTTATATGATTGTGTGTTAACTAAAGTTTTGTGGTGTGCATGTGTGCATGTGTGCATGTAAAGAATTTGCCGTGTGTAGACTTATGTTTACATATGCATGTGTGTTTTTGTGTAAGTTATGCATTTCTTTCTCATCCCTCAAGTTTTGCTAAATGTTTCTTTTGAGATGATAAGAACTGGTTCTACTCTGAGGCCTGCAAATTTAACTAAAAAAACTATGTGGGTTGAAGTTTCTGCATATTGAGAGAATACTCTGATAAACATAGTGAATGATTGAAAATATTTCTTTTAATGTGAAATCATAAGTGATTTTAATGGTTTCAATATGAAGGGTCACGTAAGTACATAGGTTTGAAGATTAAAGCTTTAATTCATGCGCGCTACCAATATTTGAAGACAATTGTTCAAAGAGAATTCCTCAATTGGAATAGTTTGAATACGTTAAAATTAACATTTTCCATGATTAGTTTTACTTAGTACGTTCTCTTGAAACGCAACTCTTATTTCAAACAATTTTATAGATCGGTACCATTCGAATACAATTAATAAAAACCCTTTGGGTTCCCCTTTTGTATCACGAAAATCATGAATTATAGACTTCTCTAAAATATCTTTTCAAAGTTTTTTTTTATGTATCGAAAATCTATTACTATTTGAATTCATATTCAGATGACAAGCAAATCCATGGAACTTCTTCTTTCTTTTTTTACGAATGATATGTGAGAATTTCCTTTGATGAAATTCCTTTTGAGAACTGGAAATGATGATCTGGTATGAGGGGTCAAAAATTTTTGAGTTTTTCTTGAATTAAGATAAATGTGAATTTAAGGAATGATAAAAGCTAATGCTAAAAAGAAAAAGAATTTCGTACATTGTGACTTGTATTCGTAAAGGTCATGTGAGTTTACTAAAGTTTTGCAAATTCAACTAATCAAATTTCTTGAGTTTCTATACTACCTGAGTTGCTTCAAGCACCCAACGTACCCCGTATTATTGACGGTTGAACTGATCCACCAGCCGTCGCTTTCGCACCTACATATAGGTATTTATATGATGAATCTTGTTCTTAAATGATGAATTTCATGAGATCTGATGATGCCCGCCTGATGACTAAAGAATTTTGTTGCGCTCCTGATGACTGAAGAATTTTATGTCATGACGACAAGCTAACCGAGAAGGAGAAGAATGGCGATTCCAAATTGAATTGACAGTTGACTGTTTGAGCAAAACCAAAGGCTACACTTTTGCTGCTAGGAAGATATTGAAGAATTTGACACTGTCTTGCATATACGAAGATCAACATTCACGTAATCAGAGAAAGGTCTTATGAAGGAAAAGTTTAGCACGAAATATTTCATCGCCAAAAGGGTGAATCCGAATTGTTTTCATTGAACTGTCGAGCTTGATAAGTTTTACAGATAAGAAATAACATTTCTGTTAGTTTTATTTAAAATGTTTTTTGTTATGAAGTTTCGTTAATATCACTTGATCCAGGCTTCAATTACTCTCTCTCATCTTCGAAGTTCGTCATTCTTATTGACCTCACATATGTTTCATTAATACCAAACGTAGTCACGTCCATCTTGGATGAAAAACGAGAGTAATATTTCACTCGTAGTTGCTTTCATATGAAACTCATACTTTAAATTCTACAGCCAAAGTGATCATAGCGAATGAATATGATTTGACTTACTATGTCAAGATCTGTTATGGGAATAGAATGACATAACTGGAAAAATGTCCACATCATGTATAAATTGAACCTTCTGTAATTATATGATGCTATTTCCATTAGCAATTGTCTTTAACACTAAATATATTGTCTTTTCGATAAGTGAATAGCCTTCTAGTTAAGTTATTTATATTTCTCAACTAAATTTACTATGTGAGCGTATCTTTTGCAGGTAAATACAAGCAATGCAAGCGGAACTTGAATTTTACAAATATCTACATGCTTTAAAAAAAAACTGATTTTCTATTTATTTTATTGAATTGATTATAAGTAAACAATTCAATTTTGAGTTAAAAGGTCTTTTCCGTTATCCAGGAATCTTAGTGTAATGGGTACATATGACTATGATTTCTCTATGGATCACTGAAACTAGAAGTGTTAATTTATCACGTCACTCGTGAACTTTATTCGCTTTATGTGTTTGCTTAAAAGCCAAAGGTTTATGTTCAAAAAATCGAAAGTGAATGTTTTTTTTGAACATTTGATTTTTTGATATGAAGCTTCAAACTGCAATTTGGTTAATTTCCATTGAGCTTCAGTGGCTTCATTGAGAAACCCAAGGCTTTGATTTGATTTGTTCAGCATGTCTAAGTTCATATTTGCTCTTTGAGTCTTTATCGCACCTGAGGTTGCCTGAAGCTCCCTGTGTGCGCCGTAAATCCAAAGGTTGGCTTGATCCACCAGCCATCGCTGAGGATTTTTCTCCCTCATAATTTAAAAAAAAAAAATGATTAAGAGTTTTTTATTTTTCTTCCTCACAATTAAAAACAAATATATGATCGGGAGTTTTCTATTTTTCTCCATCACAACTAAATAAAAAATATATGATCGAGAGTTTTGTATTTTTCTCCCTTACAATTAAAAAAATATGAGCACGGGAGTTTACCATCTCCCTCATCAAAAGGTAATTATGAGCACGGGAGTTTACCATCTTCCTCATCAAAAGATAGTTGCGAGCACGGGATTTTACCATCTCCTTCATCAAAAGGTAATTACGAGCACGGGAGTTCATTATCTTCCTCATCAAAAGGTAATTATGAGTACGAGAGTGTACCATCTCCCTCATCAATGTTGAGACTTCACTCACTAATTAGACATGAATATATGAAGATATATGAAGGAAAAAGAAAGACAAGGAGAAGTGAAGACAAAGCACTCAGAAAATTAAGCCTAAGTGAAGGGACAAATTCACTCTTGTAATTTAGTGCAAAATTAGAAGTCTAGTCTTGACATAGAACTTGAAAACTTACGAATTAAAGTCTAGGAGTATGTAAACTAGATGTACATAGGTTAATTTGAGTTGAAAAATAATAGAGGAACTCAATTTTGTAATCCTTGAGTGAATAGAGAAAAAGTCGGGTTTTTTTGAGAGAGATGTTGAGGATGAACTACTCAGTATATGAGAGTTTTCTGTGGCTATGAGCAGAATGAGGCCAAGCCATTTTGTACACATTCTCTCTGATAGTTAATACATGTTTGTGTAAAAGGAATTGATCGAATTCCTCTTGTACATTGAGTTCTAAGTGATTTCACATCTGTGTGTAAGTTAGTTGACAGTTACAAGTTTTCTGGTGCACTTTTCCCTGATCTTCTTAAGGTCAGATCTGACAGTACAGTGTAAAGTTTTTAATGAGTGATAGCTCATTTTAAAGCTACTATCTTCAACTACAATTGGTCAAAAGATCTTTACGAAATGGGACGCATACTCGGAGAAATGAGTCTAACAGTGAAGGTATGTCAAATCGATGAAGTCATTTTTCAGATTTGAAGTAATAACTTTAAATTCAGAAGAATTTGAAGTTATTACTTGAAAGTTTTTCTTGGTATGTGTTACTTAACATTAGCAAGAACTTCTATTAGCAAGTTAACAAAAGAATTTACAAAGATCAAGCTAATACAGATCAGATTTGAAGCTTGAAGAAAAGGAATGGATTTCTGAGAAGTAAATTTTTGAAATTCACTAAGTTCATTGGTAAAGTTTTTCAAGTTCAGAGTATTTCTAAGCTAATGATGGTTATGGAGGTATTCTAATACCACTTTAGCTTAGTTCTTGTGATGTTTCACACATCAACAAGTGGTATCAGAGCGGAAAGGTCCTTGTGAGTGAAAGGAGGAGCAGATACAAGAGGAATTAAAGAGTTCTCCATTAAAGAAGGTGAAAGCTGAGGTGTTCAACAACAAAAGACATCAGAGGAGTACTTCGAAGTTATTCTCAAGGGTAAAGATCTACAAAAGGTACCATTCTTTAACTGTATACTCACAGGTTGAAGCAGAAGCAAGAAGACTATGGCAGATTATGTATCTATTGACAAATTGGACAGAGATAATTATCGTGCTTGGGTTATGAGAATGGAAGCCTTACTTATGAGTACGGATCTAATGATATATGTGACAGGTGAAGAAGAAAAGCCTAAATTTGAAGATGAGAGTCAACCAAGGAAAGAAGAACTAGAAGCTTTGAAGCTATGGCAGAAGAGAGATGCAAGTGCAAGGGCTTATATATATAACACTATCACAGATCATTTGTTACCACATATCAGAGGATTAGAAACAGCTGAAGATATATGGAATGCCTTGGAAGATCACTTCCAAAACACTACTAAAGCTAGGAAGGCTAGCTTATGGTCAGAATTCACCACATTTAAGAAAAAGCAAAATCAGAGTATTAGTGATTATTTCACTAAGATGAACGACTTGGCAGATAGCCTTGGATCTATTGATGAGGATATTGAAGATCATAGGTTGATAGCACAATTACTTGCAGGGTTGAGAGGAGATGAAAGGTGGAAGCCTTTTGTAATCTCAACTGAACTCTCATTAAATCATTATGTGCCAAAATTGAATCAATTGCTTGGACTAATGCTCACATTTGAGCAAGACTTGAAATCAGATGGAGATAAAGGATATAGTTCAGCTATGTATGCAAAGAATAAGAAGAAAAATGAGAAAGGTAAAGCAAAGGATGAAGAAGAGGTTACTACTCAAGCAAATTATGCAAGAGGAAGAGGTATTGGCAGAGGTAAAGGTCGAGGAAATGGAAGAGGTAGAGGTAATCAGAACAATAACAAGAAAGCATGCTGGATTTGTGGATTGAGCAATCATCTAGCATATGATTGTTGGCATAACCAACAAGGGTCGAATCAAAATCAAAGCAATAATGGCAGAGGAAGAGGTGGAAGATTTCAGAATCAATTTCAAAGAGGAAGACAAAATTCAAGAGGAGGTTTTGGTAGAGGTGGTGGAAGAAATTGGAATCAGAATCAGTCTTATAACACTACCTATTATAATTATGCAAATGATACACAGAGTGATAGTCATACAACATTGATGATGAATTCAATAAGTACATCAGAGAAGGAGGATCTCAAGGTATTTTATATTGATTGTGGTTGTTCAAATCATTTGTAAGGTAATATAGAATTCTTTTCAGAATTGGAAGAAGGTAATTCAAGTCATACAGTACAAACAGGTGACAATACAAAACATAATGTACATTCAATTGGAAAAGTGAAGTGCAGGAGTGGAGCTGATTTGTTAACAAATGTTTTATATGTTCCAACAATACCAAAGAATCTGATTAGTGTGGGACAAATAGTGGAAAAAGGTTTTCAAGTCAGATTTCAAATGAAGGGGTATTTGTTGAAGATCCAGAGGATGGATACAATCAAATTGTTTGTGGTAAGAAGGAATGTAGACTTTTTACTCTCAAAGTGCAAGGGAATGTTGGCCAAGCCTAATCACACATGATGATGGAGTACTTACAGAGTTAGATCTTTGGCATAAGAGGTTAGGATACTTCAATGAAAGAGGAATTAAAACCATGGTGGAGAATCAATCTGTAATAGGGCTACCAAATGTAAAAGTCAACATATGATCTACAAGTGTGAAGCTTGTCAAATGGGAAAGGCACACAGATTATCATTTCAGAAGAAAGGTTTCAAGCATGATGGTTTGCTAGAGCTCATACATACAGATGTATGGGGACCAACAAAAGAAGGATCAATCAATGGGTCTAGATATTATGTTCTTTTCATTGATGATGCTACAAGGTGGATAACCATTTATGTTCTAAAGGAAAGATCAGAAGTATTTGGAGCTTTCAAACATTTTCATGCTTATGCAGAAAGAGTTACAGGTCAAAAGCTCAAGAGGATAAGGTCTGATGGAGGGGGAGAATACTTTTCTCAAGAATTCAATGATTATCTTTGGAATGTAGGTATCAAGAGAGAAATAACTTGCAGGTATACACCTCAACACAATGGGGTTGCAGAAAGAAGGAATAGAACATTAGTTGAGTTTGCAAGAGCAATGTTAAAAGAAAAGAATTACCCTAATTATCTTTGGGCTGAGGCTGTAAATACAGCTACATATCTTGTGAATAGGTTACCATGTGCAGCTCTAAATGGAATGACCCCTTATGAAGCATGGTGGGGTAAAAAACCAACACTTGATCATTGTAAGGTGTTTGTATCAATTGCCTATGCTTATGTACCATCACAACTCAGACATAAGCTTGAACCAAAGGCTGAAAAATATGTATTTATTGGGTATGATGAAAAGCAGATGGGTTATAGGCTATGGAATCCTCTAACTAAATAATTTATTGTTTCTAGAGATGTGATATTTGATCAACAGAAGAGTTGGTATGCAGATAAAGATTGTAACCTTGAAACATTTGAAGAAGAGGTAAGAAGAAGTGAAAGAGGTAAATCACATACGCAGATAGATGGAGATGAAGATCATATGCAAGCAAGCACATCTAGAGTTGGATCATATAGAAGAAATGAAGATGAACCAAGATTTGATGAAGAAGTATATCCAGATACACATGAAGAGTGTGAACCAAGAAGATCAACCAGAATGAGGAAACAACCTACAAGGTATTCTTATGATACTTCATATTTTACTCAAAAAAACTATGCTTACTTGATTAAGGAAGATGAAGAGCCCCAAAGCTATGATGAAGCAAAAGGTAAGAGACAATGGGAAGAATCAATGAAGGAAGAGTTTGATGCACTTGAAGAAAATAAAACTTGGGAACTTGTTCCAAAACCTAATGGTAAGAAAGTGATTGGAGATAAATGGGTTTACAAAATAAAGAAGCATGTAGATGGAAGAATAGCCAGATACAAAGCCAGATTTGTGGTTAAAGGCTATGCTCAAACTCATGGCATAGATTATGATGAGACATTCAGTCCTGTGGCAAAGATGTCAACCATAAGGACAATCATAGCTATTGCAGCATCAAAAGGATGGACATTGAGTCAATTGGATATAAAGAATGCATTTTTGAATGTGTATATATCAAATGAGATTTACATGGAGCGACCTCAAGGGTTTGCAGATTACAAGTTTCCAAATTATGTTTGCAGATTGAGAAGAGCACTTTATGGTTTGAAGCAAGCTCAAAGAGCTTGGAACTATAGACTTGTCAAGTATCTTAATGATCTTGGATATCAAAGTTCAAAGGCAGATGCAAGTTTACTTATCAAGAGAACAGATGAAGGTATGATCTACATTTGTATTTATGTAGATGACATTATAGTTACAGGTACCTCAAATGAAGGAATCAAGGAGGTGAAGAGGTTACTTGAGAAGGAATTCAAGATAAGTGATCTAGGAAAATTGTTATATTTTCTTGGAATGGAAATATCTTATGCAAAACATGGCATATATGTATCACAAGAAAGGTATCTATTGAATCTTTTAAAGAAGTTTAACATGGAGAATTGCAGAGAGGCATCAACACCATTAGAGTTCAATCATAAACTCAGTAGATATGATGGTGCATAGTTCAAAGATATGAGGAAGTATCAATCTTTAGTGGGAAGCTTGATTTATGCTACACTAACAAGACCTGATCTTAGCTATGCAGTACGAGTTCTTTCTCAGTTCATGCATTGTCCAAAGGATCCACATTGTATTGCAGGTCAAAGAGTTCTTAGATATATCAAAGGAAGTTTGAAGGAAGGATTATATTATCCTTTTACATCAGATATAAGGTTGAGAGCATATAGTGATTCAGATTGGGCAGGAAGTTAGGATGATAGAAGATCAACTCATGGCTACATGATATACATTAGAGATAAACTTGGGAGTTGGTGTTCAAAGAAGCAACATACAGTGGCTTTATCATCAACAGAAGCTGAGTACAAAGGACTTGTGGAAGTAGCAAAAGAAGTGATATGGATGCAGACTTTGTTCAAAAGTTTAGATATTGATCAAGGCATACCTATCATACATGGAGATAATATGAGTTCATTATATCTTGCAGAAAATCCTGTATTACATGCAAGAACAAAGCATATAGAGATACAATATCATTTCTTGAGAGAAAAGGTAATGGAGAAGGAGCTTGAAGTGGTGTACACTTCTACAAAAGATCAGATTGCAGATATTATGACAAAGAGCTTGGATGGAGTGAAGACAAGTAGATTCAAAGAGATGGTAGGAATAAAAGAGAAGAAGACTACATGAAGAAGTCAGAGCATGCTAATTAGTGATTGAGGGGAAGTTGTTGAGACTTCACTCACTAATTAGACATGAATATATGAAGATATATGAAGGAAAAAGAAAGACAAGGAGAAGTGAAGACAAAGCACTCAGAAAATTAAGCCTAAGTGTAGGGACAAATTCACTCTTGTAATTTAGTGCAAAATTAGAAGTCTAGTCTTGACATAGAACTTCAAAACTTACAAATTAGAGTCTAGGAGTATGTAAACTAGATGTATATAAGTTAATTTGAGTTGAAAAATGATAGAGGAACTCAATTTTGTAATCCTTGAGTGAATAGAGAAAAAGTTGGGTTTTTCTGAGAGAGATGTTGAGGATGAACTACTCAGTATATGAGAGTTTTATGTGGCTATGAGCAGAATGAGACCAAGCCATTTTGTACACATTCTCTCTGATAGTTAATACATGTTTGTGTAAAAGGCATTGATCGAATTCCTCTTGTACATTGAGTTCTAAGTGATTTCACATCAGTGTGTAAGTTAGTTGACAGTTACGTGTTTTCTGGCACACTTTTCCCTGATCTTCTTAAGGTCATATCTGACAGTACAGTGTAACATTTTTAATGAATGATAGATCATTTTAAAGCTACTACCTTCAACTATAATTTGGTCAAAATTTCTTTACGAAACGGGACACATACTCGGAGAAATGAGTCTAACAGTGAAGGTTTGTCAAATCGATGAAGTCATTTTTCAGATTTCAGACATAGTGCAAATGTTGGAGTAAATTCAGAAGAATTTGAAGTTATTACTTGAACATTTTGCTTGGTATGTGTTACTTAACATTAGCAAGAACTTCTATTAGCAAGTGATCAAAAGAATTTACAAAGATCAAGCCAATACAGATCAGATTTGAAGCTTGAAGAAAAGGTGCAGAGTTCTGAGAAGTAAATTTTTGAAATTCACTAAGTTCCGTGGTAAAGTTTTTCAAGTTCAGAGTATTGCTAAGCTAATGATGGTTATGGAGGTATTCTAATACCACTTTAGCTTAGTTCTTGTGATGTTTCACACATCAACAATCAAAAGGTAATTACGAGCACGGGAGTTTACCATCTCCCTTATCAAAAGGTAATTATGATCATGTGAGTTTATCATCTCCCTCATCAAAAGGTAATTATGAGCATGGGAGTTTACCATCTCCCTCATCAAAAGATAATTACAAGCATGGGAGTTTTATCTTCTCCCTCATAAAAAGGGAAGTATGAGCACAGGAGTTGAAAATTAAATTGTTTCTTAGATTAAATGATTATAAACACTTGCTAATGTGTTTTTGAATAGTTGCTTTGACAAGATAGGTACATAAACATAAATTGAGGATCAAGTTTGTTTAGGTTAAAGTTTTTGATGTCTTCATGAGATCAAGAAGATCATCAAGACAAAGCACTAAATGATGAGTAAGAACTTTATGGGTTGTGTTTTGATGTTATGATGAATTGAGTGTCTATTCTAGTTGAGTTTTACAGAGGTTTGAAACAAAGGATGAAGAACTGAAGTTATGTTTTCTCGAAGTTGCAGGTCTAAAGAGGATTGAAGAAGCATAAAGAAAACAACTTGCACTAAGTTTTTTTTAGGAATTCATACCGAATTTCCATTTCTTTGCAACATGTGGTTTTACTTAGCATCTCAAGTATGCATGATTCATCTAAATGAACACGAGAGTGGCCTATCCCATAGGTGCATGTCCACTTGCACCAATTTAAAATATAAAATGCATCATAAAATTTTGAAGTAATGCTTAAAAATTGGGAGCCTAAACCTCTTCCACAAATGCTCTTACCTTGTCTATGCACCATAATTTATTAAAAAATGCACTTAGAGTATGCATGGTGGGGTCTCATTGCATGACCTTGCAATAAAGGCACAATGTTTTCTTACCCATCCACACGAGTGCTTCTGTAAGGTTTTGTGTATTCTCACATTGCTTGTATGGGAGGGAGTGCACAAGCCTCATCATCAAAAGCCTTCCACCGTAAATAAATTGTGCCATAATTTTTATACATGCATTTTAAAAAGCATGCATTTTATAGGGCTTACTACATGGCCTTGCATAGGCACTTATTTTTTTTTTTAACCCATGCACATGCAATATGTTATAAAGCTCATAATTTATTTTAGAAGTGGAAAACAGGTCTTGGTTGCTGCATCCGAAGGAAGCACAGGTTTGGTAGGGGTGAATGTCATAGAGAATATTGATCTCTACTTCTTGAGGAAGGACAAAACTTATTGGAATGTCAACATCAAAGAAGATACGGATGGTATTTTTATGGAAAAGTAGGAAATTTTATAGAACAACAGAAATCGGTGATAAAGGTGCTTCAAAAGATTTGCTCAAATATGATTACAACATCAATAGTCACAAGCCAAGTCTTAATGCAGATCTTCCTTTACATGTTGAAGTTCAAGCTTCTTGCTCGCAAAATCTAAAGGGAGGATGGTGAATATATTTATCTGAAAAGCATGAAAAATATTATGTATATATATAGTTGGATGATAGAGCGATTGTGGGTTCTTATTGCTCAAATAAGATATATTATAATTTATCATTGTGTTGAGCTTGATATATTTTGCAAACAATGTTTTCATGCGGGAGAAAATATAATAGTCGATTAACAGAGGATGGATCAAAGGCTGAAAAAGGATTGTGCACGTGGCAGACATGGAAAAACAAATAAGGAAAAGAGGCGCACACATCTTGATCTGAGAGTGGCGCTTGCAAACCCTACCCGAGAGGTGACAGACCATAGAAAAAGGGGCGCAGACCATTTTAGGAAGGGAGGAGGGGAATTTGCCGAAAAGAGAGGCAGATCAATAGCACTAAAAAAGATCGAAGGAACGAGCGTATGAGGGAGGAGAGACGGCTGTCAGAAGAGGTGATCGTAATGGAATTCTGATGTTCTTGAGGGGCGACTGTTGCAGAGAAGAGGGAACGCGTTAGTGAAGGAGGACAGAGAGGTTTTTCTTTTTTGAAGGAATTCGTCTGAAGCTTCAAGGGAGAGGCCTTCTGTCTCTACTCCCTCTGAGCAGATCAATTGATGGAAATTCTGGCGGCGTATGAAGACGAGGAGTGCAGATGACCTCTGCGAGAAATAGTTTCTTATGAGGAGGAAGCTGCGCTAAGGAGGACATATTCGAGAAATTGGATCCGCTTCAATTCCTCTCTCTCATCTTCGAAGTTCGTGACTCTTATTGACCTCACATATGTTTCATTAATACCAAACGTAGTCACGTCCATCTTGGATGAAAAACGAGAGTAATATTTCACTCGTAGTTGCTTTCATATGAAACTCATACTTTACATTCTACAGCAAAAGTGATCATAGCGAGCGAATATGATTTGACTTACTAAGTCAAGATCTGTTATGGCAATAGAAAGACATAACTGGAAAAATGTCCACATCAGCTATAAATTCAACCTTCTGTAAATATATGATGCTATTTCCATTAGCAATTGTCTTTAACAGTAAATATATTGTCTTTTCGATAAGTGAATAGCCGCCTAGTTAAGTTATTTATATTTCTCAACTGAATTTACTAAGCGATGCAAGCGGAACTTGAATTTTACAAATGTCTACATGCTTAAAAAAAAACTGATTTTCTATTTATCTTATGGAATTAATTATAAGTAGACAATTCAATTTTGAGTTAATAAATGTTTTCAGTTATCCAGGAATCTTAGTGTAATGGGTACATATGACTATAATTTCTCTATGGATCAATGGAACTTGAAGTGTTAATTTAGCATGTCGCTTGTGCACTTTATTCACTTTATGTGTTTGCTTAAAAGCCAAAAGTTTAAGTTGATGCCTTTGATTAATTGAAAGAGAGTAAACACATTCATGTTTTGATATAGAAAGTGAATGTTTTTTTTTTGAACATTTCATTTTCTGAATTGAAGCTTCAAACTGCAATTTGATTAATTTCCATTGACCTTCAATGGCTTCATTGAGAAACCCAAGGCTTTGATTTGATCTGTTCAGCGTGTCTAAGTTCATATTTGCTCTTTGAGTCTTTATCGTACCTGAGATTGCCCCAAGCACCCTCTGTGCACCGTCACATATATCCGAATCATCTGGTAGCTTGAATGAGGGTAAACTCTCAACCATACCTCTGTCTTTGATACACTTGAGAGCTCCAAAACTAATATGTCCAAATCTTTCATGCCATAGCTTCATATCTTCTACCGGTGATAAGGATTTGATTACATATGCCTGACTGATTTCGGACAAAACAAAGATTCCTCCTCTATGCTCACCTTGTAAAAGGCACTTGTCATCTTTATGTGATAATTAAGATCTTACAACTATCTCTCTCAAATACAACTTTAAAACCATCACTTAAACATGCAGATACAGATAGCAAATTCTTACACATTTCAGGTACATAAAGGACATATGAAATCTAAAAATTACCACCTTCTCTTGACTATCTACAATAGTAACTCTTCTACCTGACGAATATGAAAGAGAAGAAAATACAACTCTGCAACCTGTCATATGCTTAGTAGCACCTGAATCAAATTTCCAAGGACTTGCTGAAAGAACTCGTAAAGTAGTCTCATCAAAACCTACTTCCTCAGTGGTGATACAGGCATAAGAATCACCTTGAGATTTCCCTTTTTTATCATCTTCTGCAACATTACCTAATGCCTTTTTCTTTTCTGCTGCAATCCTTTTATAACATGCTGCTTTTAAATGTCCAAGTTTCTTGCAATAATAACATATGACTTCCTTCTTTTTAGAAGACTTCTCTTTAGATGTAGTAGATACAGTATCTAAAGTAGAAGGTGAGAGGGACCTACTTTCCTTCATGGATTGTTTTGCCTTCTTCTCCTTCTTCTTCTCCTTCTTCTTCTTACCCTTTGATGAAGATAAAAGTGCTTCTTTGTTCTCTTCCATTCCCTTCAGTTGATCTTCATCTCGAAGTAACAAGAACGCTAGGTCTTCAAATGTAACCTCTCCATCTCTTATGGTAAGGGTAAGAGTGGTTATGAAAGATCGATATGAAATAGGAAGTGAATTAATCAGCGTATTTACCATTTCTTCATCTGATATCTCAACTCCTATATTTAGAAGTTGATCTCTCAAGCCAAAGGTTCTTGTAATGTATGTTTGAATTGACTCACTAGCTTTCATCCTCAAGTTAGCTTTCCTAGCAGGATTTCTGCTCTGAAAAAGATTCTCAAGCTTTAACCAAGCTTGTCCAGAACATTTGCAAGATCTAATCTGTGGTAGAATATGCTTTTTAACACTCATTGCTATGAATAAAAGTGCTAAAGCATCTCTAGCATCCCATCTTGCTTGATCTTCAGTAAGAGGAACTCTAGGTAAAGACCTAGTAGTGACCCTGGATATAGAAGTGGTTACCTCTTCTTCAGTTGGTTCTGCAATTGTGATTCCATCAACTCTTGAAGTTGTTGTATCCCCTTCTTCAGCTTCTCATCTTGGTCTTGTTAAGGATCCATCGACAATACTCCATACATCCTTTGTCACTAAAATATTCCTCATCATGAAACTCCACATAGGATAATTAGAAGATCCATCCAACTTGTCTTCAATCTCAATTCTAATCTCACTCATCTTAACTAAGTGTGTATGTCAAATATGCTCTGATACCAAGTGTTGGAATTTGGGACCCCATGATCATCCCAAACTAAGACCTTTTGAGCATTCACAACTTAATTGTCAAGATGATATATGAGATATAGAAAGAAAGATCTTGAGACAAGGATAGGGAACCTAAGTTGGATGCTTACTCATTGAAAATAGATGTCCAAATTACAACATGGGAGTACTACGCAACCATATAAAGTGGTGCACTCACTAATGGAAGAATATCCAAGAAGATGATGATACAAAATTTAGATTATTTTGAAATAATCTAAGTGTGTGAAGTGAAAGAAGAAATGAAGCTAACCTTATTCTCACAAAATAGTGTAACAAAATTGTGAATCAACCACAAGGTTAACTCACAAAACCTACTTACCACGACCTTGTAGAAGACTTCTTGCGCCAAGAGAGTAGCCTCTCCTTCACCAAATCTCCACCTCCTCAAGAGTGTGTGAACAGTCTCTCTTCAAGAAGATCTCCTAACTCTAGATCTTTGAGTGAGTGATAAACAATGAACCAAGTCTCTTATTATATAGTTGTTGTATATCTCCCAAACATCTCTTCAAAAAGCTACGATCAAAGGTATATCTCCAAAAATAAATGCTATCAGAATCGCGATATCGTTGTCTATCCTTTTTAAAAAGGATTTTCACATTATTGCACCCAACGGGGGTCGAACTTGGGCAGTTTGACTTTGTTTATACTATATTTGATCTAGGCCAAGTCAGCGCTCACTTTTGTTCTGGAGAAGCGTCTACAAACTATATACTTTATCTACTGTTGGGCAGTTTCGAACCATAGGACATTGACCTCCAATAATCTATCACCGCCTCATAATCCTTATTCTCTTTTCTTTTAAAGAGCTTAACTGTTTTTCCAGCAATCAATTCTTTTAACTTGGTTCCATCGAATTCCCTGAGCGAGTATGTACCATTGTCGAATACTTTACATATCACATAGGAACCAAACCATCTTTTCACCAGTTTTCTTTGGGCTTCATATTGCGTATCCAATGAGCTATTATAGACAAGTACCGAGTCTCCTTCATTTAACGTTTTAGGTCTAACCTATGGAACTTGTCAAATGGAACCTTATTTCTCTCTCTACATGCTATGAGCTTAAATGCTGCCTCTTCTACCATATTTCTTCCTCTCTCTAATTGAAGAATCCGCACTGCTAGAAGATCTTCTCTCGACATCTCATCCTCCCAAGGCAAGGAAGTCTACACTATAGCATGTGACCCCATGTGTAAAATAGATTTCTGACAAGACATTAGTTCTACGGGCATATATCCAGTAGTCCTAGTGCATGTTTTCGTGTCCACCCAAAGGGCAAAGGGAAGGTATTTTGGTCAGTTCTTTATCTTTCCCTCATAAGCCTTAGCCAATGCCTTAATAATAGATGGATGTTCTTGCTCAATTTTCCTACAGGCTTCAGGATTGTAAGCACTGGTGAGGAACAAGCGAGTCCCATATTTTTCAAAGATGTCTTTGGCTTCCTGAGCATCAAGCTCACCTCTGTCGGCAATTATTTTCTTGACATAGACAAATCTACCAAACACGTCGTCTAGTAGAAACTTGCATACATTTCTCATAGCTTTTGTCCTCAGAGCTCTTCTTTCAACATGATTTGTTAGATCCTCTCTTTCTAGCACAATATATCTCATCTGTTGCACCCCTAATGGCATTGTAACCATATCAACAACCCACTTATAGTGGATATTAAGAGGATATGTCAAATGAAACTCGTGTCTTTGTCTAACATTGGAGTACACCTAGAAAGGTTTACAAGTGACTACATATTTCTGGACATTGACATACATCCTAGGCCACCAGTATCTTTTCCTTATCTTTTCATAAGTCCCTTGAAAGCCTTTATGTCTAGCACATAGTGAGCTATGAATTTCGCACATAATATTACCTTTCATTTCATTGCAACCTACAACTCACTGATGTATCTTACCTATTCTAATCTTTTGCTTCCAAAGTAATCCATATTTTAGGAAGTAATTGCTTGATTTTCTCTGAACGGTATGAAACTTCTCTTTGCTCCAACTAGGATCAGGAGACTTTATGCTTGAGTATCTTCCGATTTCCTTCCACTTGTTTTCATATTCATCTTCATTGAATCTTTCTGTTATTCCTACTTGAACATCGTAAGGTTTCTCTTCTTTCATCCTATTTACTTTTTTGCTTCCTAATCTTTTTTGAGTTCCTTCTCTTGAAGACTCAATACTAGTCTCATCTCTCTCAATTCCATGCATTGACTCTTTTATATTCAATCCTATGGATGCTTCATCTAGGCTTGAAGTATGTACATGCGAAGCAGAAAGGGTCGAAGCCAGTCTCTTCATCATTAGAAATAATTGAGTATTCATTTTCATATATAGCTCGTGATAGCATATCGGTAACCAGATTATTTCTCTTGGCTATATGAATAAACTCTAGGTTTAGCGACTTGATGTACACTATCCACCTTATCATGGCAATGTCTATAGTGGAACAATTCAAGATCATTCCCAACAATGGTAAGCAATCTATTCCCACCATCACATTGCCCCTATTAAGAATTCTTTATCATTCTTTTATGCGGTCACTATTCCCCAAAGCTCTCGTTTGATCTACGGGTAGCCTCTCTAACGAACATTTAATACTTTAGCTCCAAATTGAATCACATAACTTTTCCCCTCATCATCCTCTTGGCCTCACCCACCCTATACTCATCAAACTCATATCTATGGTGATGTAAATTTGTTTATTATCACTGTAATCGGCTTTTCTAAGCAGTGGGTCTGCAATATGGGAAAAATTAGGAATCCAAATAACCTAGAAAACGCATGCCCCAAGAAATCTCCTCACCTCAGTGATCGAAGAGCAGACTTCTTTCATGTGTTGAATGGTATCTACTTTCTTTGGACATGGATTTCTTCCTTTAAGACCACATAGGCTTTCTACAATCAATACCTCTTGCACTCCAAATACTTACTTCTCTACAGACAATGTCAAATGAGCCTCTTCCAACTGACTAAGAATGGATTCGCAATCATTTATGTGGTTTTTAACAAGTTTCCAATATCCATGATTGTCAAGAGCCTCATCTATATCTTTTTCCTCGCAACATTTAATAGGGACATCGTCAATGAATGGCATGGTCAGATGTAGAATAAAATCGCTGAGCACCATATGCATATGATTCATCATATGTGCCACGAAATTCGTGGCACCTTATGGCAAAGTGCACATGCGCACGAGCCCAAGTGCACTACAACATATAAGGGGCATAGCGACGCTGCATATACCGACGGTCATAGTTGGCGTCGGTATAGCCCTCGGAAAATCTCACTAAGAGATACCGACGGTCAAGTGACCATCGGTATGACCGTTTTAAATGGATCGTCGGTGTGGCCCGCAGCCGCCGGTATAAGCGTCGGTATAGACTTGACCGTCGGTATGACCGTTTTAAACGGATCGTCGGTGTGGCCCGCAGCCGTCGGTATAAGCGTCGGTATAGGCGTCTGTATATGCGTCGGTATGAGCATCGGTCTAAGCGTCGGTAAATTACTAGCAACTACCGATGCGTATACCGACGTCCATACCGATGCCTATACTGGCGGCGAATTTTTAAACATACCGCGAACACGAGAGCAAAACTTCACATTTCTACGCGTGTTTGAGTACTGTCGGTCTACTGTCGAACTTGTGCGTGTGAACCTGCATTGTCTTGTGCACACACACACACGGATCTCTCTCTCTACACACACACTCTCTCTCTCGGCTTAGCTCTCACATCTTGGTAAGTGCTGCACGTACTGTTAGCATTTGTGTTTCTCTATGCTTTAGGGTTTCCAATGTCTCTTTTCGTTGATTTTGCAGAAGTTCGTTGGTGTCGATTGTTTGGAATTGGACGAGAGACGACCTACATTACGCTTTGACGACAACGATTCAAAAAGAGACATACTTGTAAGTGATTCTTTTATTTGCTATTGATAGAGAGAGAAGGGGAGAGAGAGAGAGAGAGAGAGAGAAAGAGAGATAGAGAGAGAGAGAGAGAAAGAAAGAGAGAGAGAAGAGAAAGGAAGATACATATTAATTTACACATGCATACATACACACATACATGTACACACATGCATGCTTACATACACACCTATACACACATGCATGCTTACATACACATACCTATACATAGATGCATGCTTACATACACACACACATATACACATATGCATGCATACACACACACACATAAATTTACACACATGCATACACACATACATACACACACATATATACACATATGCATACATACACATACACACACACATATACACACATACATACACACACGCATATATACACACATGCATGCATACATACACACACATATACCGGTATGCATGCATACACACATATATACACGCATGCATAGATACAAACATATACACACATGCATGTATACATACACACACATGTATACGCATGCATACACATACACACATACACATACATGCATGCATACATACACACACGTACACACACATGCACACACATGCATGCCTACATACACACACATATACATACACACACATGTATACACATATATACATACAAACACACACATGTAAAATGCATACATACACACACATATATACACACATGCATACATACACACATATAATCCTATTTTTATTTTGAAGTTTTTGTTTTACATCAAATATATAAAAATAGGATTAGGATTTTAGGGTTAAATATTTAAGATTAGAGTTTAAGGGTTTTAAATACGATTAGGGTTTTAGGGTTAAATATTTAAGATTAGGGTTTTAGGGTTATAACACCTACATAAGATATATGTCTAAGTCTTTCTGATTTAAGTCTAAGTCTTTCTGATTTAAGTCTAAGTCTTTCTGATCAGGGTTTTAGGATTTTAATACCTAGATAACATATATACACAAGCAAACATATACATATAACACATACATAGATGTAGATACACATGCATACAAAAATATACACATTTTAGATTTAAATATTTAAGATTAGGGTTTTAGGGTTATAACACCTACATATTAGGGTTTTAGGGTTTTAGGGTTTAAGATAAATGCACATATACACATGCACATGTAATACATATATACATGTATATATACACGTATACAGAAATATACATATTTTAGGTCTACATATTTAAGATTAGGGTTTTAGGGTTTAGTATTTCAGATTTAAGTCTAAGTCTTTCTGATTAGGGTTTTAGGATTTTAATATGTAGATTACATATATACACAAACACACATATACATATTATACATACATACATGTAGATACACATGCATACAGAAATATACATATTTTAGATTTAAACCTTTAAGATTAGGGTTTTAGGTTTATAACACCTACATAAGATATATGCACACATACACATGCACATGTAATACATATATACATGTATATACACATGTATACATAAATATACATATTTTAGGTCTACATATTTAAGATTAAGGTTTTAGGGTTTAGTATTTCAGATCTAGAATTTTAAGATTAGGGTTTTAATTAAATATATATAATTAAATATATAAAATTAAATATATAAAAATAGGATTACGTAAGGTAAAAAAATCTAAATATATAAATAAATATATATATAAAATAAGATAATTATATACATAAATAAATATAAAACGAACTAGTGTTTTAAATAATTTAATTAAATATTTATAATTAAATATATAAAAGTAAATATATAAACATAGGATTGTGTAAGAAAAAAAATCTGAATATATAAATAAATACATATATAAAATAAGATAATTATATACATAAATAAATATAAAAAGAACTAGTGTTTTAAATAATTTTATTAAATATTTATAATTAAATATATAAAATTAAATATATAAACATAGGATTACGTAAGGAAAAAAAATTGAATATATAAATAAATACGTAGATAACATATATACACAAGCACACATATACATATAATACATACATACATGTAGATACACATGCATACAAAAATATACATATTTTAGATTTAAATCTTTAAGATTAGGGTTTTAGGGTTATAACACCTACATAAGATATATGCACACATACACATGGACATGTAATACATATATACATGTATATACACATGTATACAGAAATATACATATTTTAGGTCTACATATTTAATATTAGGGTTTTAGGGTTAAGTATTTGAGATTTAAGTTTAAGTATTTCTGATTAGGGTTTTAGGATTTTAATACGTAGATTACATATATACACAAACACACATATACATATAATACATACATACATGTAGATACACATGCATACAAAAATATACATATTTTAGATTTCAATCTTTAAGATTAGGGTTTTAGGTTTATAACACCTACATAAGATATATGCACACATACACATGCACATGTAATACATATATACATGTATATACACATGTATATAGAAATATACATATTTAAGGTCTACATATTTAAGATTAGAGTTTTAGGGTTTAGTATTTCAGATCTAGAATTTTAAGATTAGGGTTTTAATTAAATATATATAATTAAATATATAAAATTAAATATATAAAAATAGGATTACGTAAGGAAAATAATCTGAATATATAAATAAATATATGTATAAAATAAGATAATTTTATACATAAATAAATATAAAAAGAGCTAGTTTTTTAAATAATTTAATAAAATATAAATAATTAAATATATAAAATTAAATATATAAAAATAGGATTACGTAAGGAAAAGAAATTTGAATATATAAATAGATATATATATATATATATATATATATATATATATATATATATAAATAATTATATACATAAATAAATAGAAAAAGAACTAGTGTTTTAAATAATTTAATTAAATATTTATAATTAAATATATAAAATTAAGTATATAAAAATAGGATTACGTAAGAAAAAAAATCTGAATATATAAATAAATATATATATAAAATGAGATAAATTATATACATAAATAAATATAAATAGAACTAGTGTTTTAAATTATATAATTAAATATATATAATTAAATATAATTAAGTAAAGAAAAAATCTGAATATATAAGTAAAGATATCTCTGAAGAAGAAGAAGAACTCGCAAAAGGATGTGATTGGAAGTATATCAAATACGGTGCACTATGGTCTCATGGATGACACTTTTGAATCGCACGAATCGATCAAAACCGGTCTACTTTTGATAGTGGAGTGATGGTGAATTTTTTGCAAAAAAGTAGAGCGAGTGCAAGAGATGATAATGCTCTAGAAGGCGAGTTAGGTTATTGTGGTGTGATTCAAAACATCTTGAAACTATCTTTCAGAAAGTTTGATTACTTTGTTTTTGACGTGAAATGGTTCAAAGTAGTCACCTCTGGAAGAAATGGAATAGTGAGACGAGATAAGAGCGGTTTGCTTCAAGTCGACTCCACAAGATTATGGACAGATGAAAGGGATACATTTGTACTTCCCGAACACTGTGACCAAGTTGTTTTTATACCAGATTCAAAAGACCCAGAGTGGCTATTTGTTTTACAAGTCGCTCCACGTAGTAGACAAATTTTTGAAAATGTAGATGTAGAAGAAAGTCCATCTCTCAGAGATTCATTCGATAGTTGAGGAGGAAGAGATTATTGTTCCAGAAGAAGATTTCATTGAAGAAGAGGTCATTGTTCGAGAAGACGAAGCAATAGACGATGATCAGGAGGAAACTAGCATAGCAAGCGATTTAGAAGCCATCAATTTAGAGATAGATATTCTCGGTGCATCGGATCTTCAAGAGGATGCTAGAATAGAGGACTTTTGAATAAAAGACTTGTATGTACTAATTTTTGGTTTTTTTTTGTTTATTCCCTATATTATTTTTTTAATCGCATGCTAGTTATTTGAGTTCTTTTATTACAGAGCACGATGGGAGACAGTCCTCCAGTCACTCCACAGTCCATGAGAGAGGAGCAATTTTTGGAGTTCATCTCTCAGGTTCCTCCTGCGTATATGGCCGCTGCATCACAGTATTGGATCGCTCGTGGTAGCACTCCTCTCGACCTCACTCCTAGCGGCCTTACTCTTGCCGGCCTCACTCCCGCTGGCCTCACACCCGCCGGTGTCACTCCCACCGGTGTCACTCCTACCGGTGTCACTCCTGAGGGTGGTGCTACACCCGTAGGAGGTATGTCTCCTAGCTTTGTGACTCCAACACGACCATCTTTGCAGCCATCTCCTACTGGATCTACTAGTAGACATGTGCCTTCGACACCTCAGCGTGATACAGCATCTGGCTCGTCTCGTAGATCGAGGGCACGCTCTAGAGCAGGAGGTTCTAGGAGTGGATCTACAGGTAGGTCCGGAGACGGAGGAGGCGGTTGTTGTGGAGGCAGTGCGACACACGTTGTGTCGTCCGCTTCTACTCCTAGGACAAGTACCTCAGATGTAGGAACGCCACGTAGTACACCACGCAGTACACCACGTACACCTTGGGGTGCTCATGACCATGATGACTCCAAGGTGTATAGTATCCGAGATGGAGCTCCGGTGATGGATGCGGCTGGCAAAGCCATGCGTGCATGCATACGACAGCTTTGCTCCATCCAGTTTGGACACTCCATCATGCAGAAATGGAGTGAACAGGATAAAGATCAGAAGAATTATATCACACAGACGATTTACTAGGAGTTCCGACCAGGCGATGAACAGTCGATTGTCAGTTCAAAGTGGATTCTCCATACCACATGTGAGGTCATGTCGCATCGACGATCCGAGGGTCCTGATGCATTCAGAGAATGCTTACCAAAGCGTGTGTGGTTAGATGCTGAGGAGTGGGACATGATTCGTGATGAGCAGCAGCAGACTCCTGATCGATATCGCCAGCAGCGAAATGCCGTAGCCACACGTCTAGACAGGATTGGACCGTCACATTTGGGTAGCGGCGGATATGACACGATGTGTCATGAGTTTGTAAGTACCATTTCATTTAAAGAATTTATTTGTGTTAAATTTCTCATATATATTTCTCTAATCTTTTTATATTTGTTTGAGGAGCTGGCAATGGGTCGTCCTCCAACACGATCGGAGGACTCTTATGGATATAGTCATGGGTTGACTGCACTATTGCAGGACTTGGAGGGACGCGGTGCAGTAGTTTCATGGGAGCGTTTGCGATGAGATAATTAATTTATAAACTTGGTTTTTACTTAATTATAATTTTCATGTGAATTTATCTCATTCCATTATTGTTCTTTGTTGCAGGACTGTTGATATGGAACGTTCTTTGCATGTGTATGGCAGTGGAAGACCAATATTTTGTATTTGATTTCCATATGGCAATACATTGCTTTGCCAAATTTTGTAAAAGCATCATATATGACAATGGTTTGCCACACTCTTGTACATGCTTCATTATTGAAATATATAACTTCTTTTGTACATGGTTCATTGTTTAGTCTGATTATCGATCTGTTTTGTGTACAATAATACTCTGTTTCATGAAATCATATCTCGGTTGTCATTAGAGTACACATCACATGTACTTGGTTTTTTTTGGGCAGAGTGTATTGTCTTTTGTTCAGCAACATCATGGTAATGTTGTTGTAGCAAAAGACAAAACATTTTGCCCAAAAAAAATTTTACAGGTATGGTCGTTCGTATAAGCGACGGTACTCCCAGTAGTGTCATCGGAATAACCGTTGGTACACCCAGGAGGAATGTAGCAGAAACCGGTTACCGACGCGAATACCAATGTTTATACCGACGCATATACCGACGCATATACCGATGCTTTTACCGATGTCTAGACCGATGCCTATACCGACTCTTTGGTACCCAAGCGGAGACCGACCTTTACACCGGCGTCGCGACAAATAAAGCCGCGTTCATTATCCTCAGTAAAAGCCTCGGTATACCATCGATCTGTTGTAGTGGTGGTGTCCTCATAGCTATCAAGTAACGAATCTCGAGGGCTAGCTGGAATTGGTCATACCCATAGTGCAAATTCCCAATCAAATAAATAGATCTTCCTGCAAAGGCTTCTGTGTACTCATGTACGATAGGCCCAGTTCCCATATTTTTTATTGGCATCATATTTACTGATTGTAGATCCTGAATAAATCTCAGTGACTCATTTTGCTTTGGTATTATGAACCAATGGTTAGAATACTGAGCACTTGATGGCTCAGAAATTCCCATTCTAAACTTTTCATTCAACAGGTCAATTATCTTTGAAATGTGAGCTTTTCGTACCGGAATCAGTCGAAGATTCCAAGGTACATGTGGTATTGTAAAAATTATCATAGGTGTCACCACAGATGTATCTGCACATCCAATTTCTTGGGCATTAAAAGAAAAGTCTTTCGATGCCTAAATATCATTGAGCAGAATACATTCTTCTCTTTTTTCACTGAGGAAACCATCTTTTCCTAATTGAATTTGCACAAGTGTTCCTTTAGTGAATTCGTGACCTATTTTTCCTTTATATGTGAGAGATGGCCGGGTTTTTGCTCCATTGATAAGTTTGTTACTATCTTGAGGAAGCGAAACTACAATTGGTTTAATCTTTTTATCGATCGTTTTGTATTTTGTTTCAACAAAATCTTCTTTCCCTTTTTCATCTTGCTCAAACTTTGCTATTTCCTTCTACATCGAAATAGAGTACCTTTGAATCACATAATCACTCCTTTCGTCAATCAATTCTTGCAAATTGAACAATGTGTCTGCAAAAGATATCTCATCAAAAACTTTGGAAATCTCCTCATGGAAGTCGAGCACTCTACATCCATAAAAGTTTCTCTGAAGATCTGCTATGTATCATTTTTCCTTGTTTTTTAACTTAGAGAAAACACGAAACTGGAATGAACTTGTTGAAGAAAGTGCTATGAAATTTGATATGAACATATTTACATTTGGGATATTTTCACTTTCCAACAAGGGATCAAACTCCAGAGTCACAACCACCCTTGTAGAGCAGGGAAACGAGGAAATCCAGTTGTAAAAGAGACTGTACAGCCAAACCATGATATAAGAAAGGGTCTCATAATTCCAACTACACACATAGAAACATGTCTTGCACCTCTCAAGTTAATCATGCCCAAGAAGACCCTTTCCCATACAGCCATAATAGATTCACGAGCCTCCTCATGTTTTATCGATTTAGGATTGGTTAAGAAACATGGAATTCCTATACTTTGAAAGAACAAACTAGTAGTAGCTGAATTAGTAGATGGACGATCTCGAGCATCTGGGAATATAACCATGGAAACCACACCATTAAGAGTACAGCTTGGAGACCATGAATCCCACATATGTTTCAATGTTATATCTAGCCCAATACATCTAGTTATCACTGGAATGCCCTGGTTAAAGAAGCATAATCCAGACATCGATTGGGAAAAGAATAAAATCACCCCTCAAGATATCGAGAAGAACCCAACATATGTAAGAGTCAAGGCCTTCATACATGTAATAAGAGTGACGAGAGAATGCTCTCCAGAAATGGCGCCAAACGTTGTTGAGGTTGTAGCATCACAACTCATATTTGGCAAATCCAAAAGCATCTTATGAGACCCAAATGTCACTTAGAAGCATTCAGTAGATGCGATGGTACTTTGTAAGCACGAGATTAATGACTAAACTATGTGTGACATAAGAGAAAGCATCCTGAATGATACACACACTTAATCACATGCATAATCACATCACTAATCAATGAAATAACACATCACAAGCATGAGACAAGAAAGGAAAAAAATGCAGAAGCACATCATAATGATAACAAGAGTTCTCCAAATTTTTACAAACTAGCATGATCTCATTATCTCTAGGAATGCCTCCTTAAATGAGATCTAGTGACCTCTTTAAGTACAAGACTTGTGAAATTAAGTATAAGGTACTCTTCATAGCCATAGTAAAGTGTATATGGTTGGGATGCCTATTGATGCATCTTTGCATGGATGTTCATGTTGTTACACATATTCTCACTAATAGTCATAGTGCATTGGATTTCGCATGAAATCTAGTGTTTCATGCATGGATCAAACTCATTGAAGTCTATTACCACTATGTGAGAGAGCACCTTCATATAGGATATATTGATTTAGTATATGTGCTTACACGAGATAATGTGGTAGACATATATACTCACCAAAGATCTTTCATGGGAAAATTATTAAGCTTTTCAGAAAGCTTTTGCCTTATTGCATGGTGGGTTCTGATGTATCACTCTTTTTGTATGTGTTCATGTCACTTGCTCTATGGGGATTGGTACACATGTGTTTCGTGAGTAGCTCTAATGTGAAGATTTTCCCTATATATGGTCAATTTTTATTCTTGTGCTGGCTAGAGGTCTTTTCCCCATGTTAACACATACATGATACACTCACATGTGGTGGTACTTTGTACTTAGGGATATTATTCATTTGTAACCTTGGATCATTTCATCATCAGTAGAGAGATTTATTCTAGTCATTAGTCTTCTCTATGTGTTTCTACATTTGTGCTCCTTGGGTGTGCTTCTTGTGTATCTCTAGCACTTTGACACACATCCAACACAAGAAAATAGATGAACTAATATAATAATAAATTGCTCAACATCATCCTCCAAGATTTATGCACTCTCTCAACATGCGCTCAATAAAAAAAATAAGCAGAGTGTCATTAGAGAGTGATGAATCCATTCACGAGTTTCTACTAGAATCTCCCAAGGTTGGATGTTTCTCCCTCTAACTACATATGATGAACTAGAAACCACCACACACTTCTATGCATTTTAAAATATCCTCTTTGTCTCTATCAGATGTAGTAGGAAATCTCCTCTCTCTCTCTGTCTCTTCATCATATATATATATATATATATATATATATATATATATATATATATATATATATATATATATATATATATATACACATACATACATACATACATACATACATACACACACACATATATACATATATATATATATATATATATATATATATATATATATATATATATATATATATATATATATATATATATATATATATATATATATATATATATATATATATATATATGTATATATATGTGTGTATGTGTATGTGTGTTTATGTATTTCTCTCTCTTTCTCTCTCTCTCTCTCTCTCTCTCTCTCTCCCTCTTGTTCTCTGCCTCTCTCTCTCTATTTCTCTCTCCCTCTTTTTCTCTCCTTTCTCTCTCTCTCTCTCTCTCTCTCTCTCTCTCTCTCTCTCTCTCTCTCTCTCTCTCTCTCTCTCTCTCTCTCTCTCTCTTTCTTGACCATATTCAAGAGCATGCAAGAGTTCTTCCTGCCATTTTTCTCTCTCTTGCTCTCCACCTCTCTCTCTCTCTCCCGCTCTCTCTCATTTGTTCTCTCTGTCTCTCTCTCGCTCTCTCTCTCTCTCACTCTCTCTCTCTCTCTCTTTCTCTCTCTTTCTTTCTCTCTCCCCCTCATTTCCATAAAAGAAACATACCTTTTAACACTCCCTATCAATCTCAAGCTTGTTTGGTTTCAAGTGTGGGGGTTGATTCCTTCATACTTGTCATGCCTTTGATCTTTTCCATCCTCTTTGCATTGAAGAACTTTGTATGAAGGTCTACAATTTGCTCCTTGGTGTTGACATGCTGAATATCCACTTGTTTATCAACAATTTTTTAATGTAATCAACAAGCCTTGGATTTCATGCCCTTGGTGCTCCCTTGCGTCCATACAAAGCTTTCTTATTTTTTCATACAAAATTAGGGCTAAGTCTTCATATCCCATGGGTTGTTGCATATAAATAGTCTCTTCAAGATCACCCTTTATGAAAGAATTTTTAATGTCTAATTAGAACAATTTCCACCTTTTAGAAGCCACAATACCAATCAATGTCCTAAGTGTACTAATTTTTGCAACATGACTAAATGCATCTTCATAATCTATCCCATGTGTTTGAGTAAAAACCCTTATCTTCAAATGAACATGTAACAATACATTTAAACTACTAATGTGGCATAGCATTGTTTATAACAATAAATGTAACAAACTGCACGCAAGACAAGATATGAAAATTCATATAAACAAATACATGAATGCCAACATACATGGATGTAACGACACGCATAGAGATGGGTGTACTGATGGACATGCCCAATACATGTACCTTCAGAATGATGTTTTTTCAATGGAAAACAGACAGCAGTCATCAAAACAGTTTCAATATTATTAAATTAATCCATAGTAGTCAATGTGTAAATCCATATGCACCTAAATAGATGAGAGGAAAAACATGTCTCACGAAAAAGGCAAGATGCATGGCCAAACCGAAGTGTTACCTCATACTAATGTTCTCAATAGCTGTGCCACTAATTAGTTGCAACCTATCACTAATAATCAAACCTAACACGGAATAAATCCACCCTTTGTATCAGACTCAAAATGGTCAGTAATTATAATAACAAACACGGACTCAGAACATCTCTTCCTGATTTTTTGATTTTCGGCTGTTTCACATATGCATTATCGTCTGAGGAAAAAACAAGAACAAAAGGAACTGGATGATGAGGTTATGAAATGTATCAGTTCTGAAGCAAAGTCAAACATTTGAAGCGTCCTCAAAATAGAGACATTTTGGTTAAAGACATCAATGAGCGAAAAGGCTATTTTTGGTAGCGTGCAAACAAATGCATCATGGCTCAATAGATGAATGCATTCCCATTGCTAATCTAAAATATCAGTGATGAAGACCATTGATTATGTGTCTAATAATGTGACATGCAATCTTTAGCAATGTCTGAACAAGTTTACGAGAAGATTGAAGCTTCTCAGGATTCCTCGATGTGGAAAAGAGGGACTAGAAAGGGACCGCTTAGCACTACTAAATTTTATTACTCGAACTCTAATTCTCTATTCGTTTATAAAGAAATTGACGCGAGCAGTTCTTCATGTTCAAGAAGCTGCCATATGGGTAACGGAAGACATCTTAGAAGAATGCGACCGCGCATTCCTTTAAGCGTACTTGTATGATAATCATTTTAGCCGATCTTGTATTAGAATAAATCTACCTATTACGAAATAGTTTCCAATTGGATGACCCTCTCATGCTGCTTCTAATCTTGACAGCATGAACAAACCATCATGTTGTTTCTGAGTTTCAACATGAGTCAACCATGAAAATAGCAGCCTTCCTATTCTTCTATTCGTTTTCTGATAAGAACTGCTGACCAGTCCCTCGAATTTAAGGAAATGTATACTAGTGAATACCTAACACAATAGTAGCTGACACGAACTGATCCGCTTTACATAACATATTGACATGAATCGATTCTCTACAAAGGAAGTGAGCTAAGTATACAAGAGAAATCTCTGTCGTCGCAACAGAGCAACTCCTGGAGGTAGCAGTCGTCGTTTTCGCTTAACCTTTGATGTGATAGAAGAGAGCCTGAGAGCAAACGGCCAAAATCTTCATATTCCTGGGGAGACGAATTCCCTGATATGAACATGGCACCATATTCTCCGTACATGGAGCTCATAGAACTACCTGCATCAACTTCGTTCGAAGGAGAAAAATAATGCCCATTTTCCAACTCCGACGAGCAGGGCGCCACTCCCTCTGAATGTCTCGATGAGTATCCAGGCTCGACTCTGTCTTCCTCTACGAGCTCGGGACGGCAATCATGTACGTTGGCTGAATCAGAACATGCCGCATTTGTGACGGAATTCTCGACTATGAAGGTACTTGAGAATCGTTGCTCAAACCTGCAGTCCTGCATTTTAGTAAGGTAGGGATCCTTTGTTTGCCCTACTGGCGCAGCGCTGTAAGCTCCTCCGCCACAGTCGTTAATAATGAACAGCGATGGGGATTGAGGTGACGACGGAGTAAGCGTAGATGATGGCGAGGATGATGGTGACGGTAAATGTAAAAATGAGCGTGATGGAAGTGCGGTTAATATGCTGGTAGTGTTAGCGCCCATTCCTCGGATCTCCCACCGAAGCCGTGTTTCCTCACTGCCCGTCAAGCTCTGCCCAACATGCTTGAAACACGAGGGATCCACGGCAAGCACGGGAGCGCTAACCGTTTGAATTATCAGAGGTAGAATTCTGTCATCTTGTTGTTCTTGTGCGTTTTCGTCACCTTGAGGCTCTTCAGCATCGGCGCCATCATTGACTCCCTCTTGCCATGTCCAACTCCATCTAGTGTGCAACGCCTATCCATGCCTCCGCAGAGGTTTGGTTTTGTACCTTCCGCGTCAGAGTCTCCATGTACGGTTCTCATCCCCACAAAACTGCTCGTCTTTCTTTTGCCTTACAGGAAACCTTACACTGAAATCTGTTCATTGTGGTAGCAGTCCGGGTAGATGGTGCCTTGATCTGTTTGCTGTAGAAACGACGAAGCTTTATCCACCTGAGACCAAGTGAAAATCCAGTAGATATTGAGGATCACGGTAAACACTGACGAAATTAGCATCTCCAGTAATGTTCTTCATACAACAATGTATCTCAAAATCAGAGAGCCCCAATAACTAAGAACACAAAAAGCCACGGACGACCAACAGAATGACAGAGCGCCCATATCTGACGACGAAGAACAAGTATAGCGACTCACCAAGTTCTCATCACACCGTTCACAGATGAAATTGAATGCACCTCTCCAGATAGCGTAGTGTGATACTGACGACGAAACGATATATCCCTTTATAGGGATATGGTATTAATCAAGTAATCGAGGCTACTCAACTCTTTTACGAAGCCGACTCTAGTTATATTTGTGGTCCTCGTTGATTTGAGCAGCTATATATACAGGCATAAGGTTGGGAGGAGAGTCATCTCTCTAGCATATGGTGGTCATAATTTCTTAGGTTGTTGCATTGGTATCAAAGCTTAGAAAGTAGGCTTGGGAAAGGTGGATTGACCTAATGGCCTCTATAAAAGGCGCTTGGGCACTCTATCATGTGAAAGGGTAGGAATTGCCGAGGCGGCGCTTTGAGCATTGAACCCAACAAAGAATCAAGTGTATCTCTCAATCCATAGTTCGGATTGAGGCATATAAGATACTCTTGGAAAGCTCTCAGGACTAGCTTTCCAAATTTATTGAGCTAGCTTCTAAGTGTTTTAAGAATATCTTGGAAGTTACTTACTTCATATCTTCTTATGAACTTGATCTTGAAGTATCTCGAGATCATACTTTTATCCTCCTTGAATCAAAACTAATCCTCGGAAGTTTTAATTCCCTTGAAGATCAAATCTAACTTCAAAATACATTCTCAGACTAAAAGATAATTATCCTTCCATGGTCCGATATCCCAAACCATCTTTCCTATATTAGTCTGTGTATAAAATCTGGTGTCCCATACCACCCTATTTTGTATTCACATTAATGTGTGGATGATACTTATCCTGAAGTCTAAACATAGAGTACCTTTTCACTTTAACATTTAAAAAGAATTTTGAAGTTTCAGGCATTATCTCTAACTAGATATTCTATTTTTTATCCCTTCACAGGATTGTTTCACGATTTTATGCTTCCCTTTGGGAACTTGAAAACCTTTGATATAATATCCAATGTAAGTAATTGAACTCACAACCTCTTGGTTAGGAATGTGATGGGCTAACCACTTGCCCCAAAAGCCATGGTTGAGGATTACTTCCTAATCCTCCCTCTTAGGGTGTATTTCAACCATCTCCTATCTATCAAGGGTGTGGTTCAACCATCTCCTACCTATCACTTTATTAGACAAATCAATATACACATTTTGGGGGAAATATGATGTAGCATCCTAGGGGAGATTGTATCCATTATTGTGTAAGTTGTCTAACTGTATCAGTGCGATCCTAAAATAGTGGTACTAGAGTGGCATTAGAGTAGCCCATATGTATTGTCAAACATATGGGTATTATTTGTACATATATACACCCATAAAAATATGTAATGATACTTAATAAAAGTAGCTTGATCACCCCACACATCCAAATCTACTCTCAATATGCTCTCAATACTCAACTAAGCTTGTGACGAAGAGAACGGCCCTCACATTATACTAGTCATTTCCTGCACCATGGAATTTTTTTCGTCCCTAGCTCCATTCATGCATTTGCTACACACATCAAAAACGTCTTCAACAATATAGAAACAAAAAGGAATTCTATATCCACTTATGGAGAATTTGAATGTAACATCTGTTCACCCAAAATGAAATACTTTTTCCACTAAAAGTATCTTTATTTTTTAATCATAATTTTGTTCTCTTGGAGTTTGACGTCTACAAAAGCACATTGAAAACACAAGGAATAAGAACAAGCTTGGAGAACAACACAAAACATAATGAATTAACAGATGAATGTACAAATACAAGTAAGACTTAATGCCATAGGGAAAAAATATCTTAAAGAGGGAAAAAAGTGCTCGAATGATCCTAGCTTTGATCACACATATCACTACCAAAATATATCAAATAATTCTCCTAGGAGTGATGTCATGAATAAGAATCTAGCAATCATGTTTAAGGAAGTGCCAAGCTATGTGAAAAGAGATCAATCCATAAAATTAAGTAAACTTAAAACTTTGTAGAAAGCTTCAAACTTCCCGCTAGGTATATCCTCTATGAAAATGTATCCAACATTATCCTTTGTGGGCACATATGCCAAAATGATCTCTCCATCAGAGAACCTCTCCTTTACATAATGATAGTGCACCTCCATGTGCTTTCTGCGAGTTCGGAACACAATGTTACCTTAAAGAATCATAACACCCAAATCACAAAAAGGCATATGAGTTACACACACTAAAAAATCATTGTGAAAGTTCACCTATACGCAACCTCAGAACTAGAAATCGCCATAGTGGGCTACTTCTTTCTCAACCAAGATATGCATGAGCTACCAAGAATCAAGCAAAAACCAATAGTAAACACACAAGTGTCATAGGTACTAGCCTAGAAGGAGTAAGAAAAAGAATCCAAATCCAAGCATAATAAATCCCCCTTGAGATAGCACAATCCAACTAGGTCCGTACCACCCATGTAGTGAAATATTTGCGTCACCACTATCGAGATGAAATCCTCCACTACTAGAATATCATGGAAATTATAAATTTCTATTTTAAGAATCTTTTTTTTAATTAATTGAAATAATGTTTAATTTTTCACCTTTAGAAGAAATTAAAAAAAGTCTACATTAGAAGTAATTAATTGCATGTGTGCCTGATTGTGCCTTTATGATTTCCCTAAATATGTTGTGTCTATGAAGCCATACATTTTCTTGTGTTTATGCCCTAAATACTAATGTGTCTGTCTTCATATATACAAAATCTACAAGTATAAACCCCATTTGGGAGAAAGCCTAAGAGTTTCTACAATTGTAAACCTACTTGTAACACCCTAACTATTTGTGCTAAACCTAATTGTAACACCCTAACTCTATGTGCTAAATCTAATTATAACACCCTAAATCTTTGTACTAAACCTAATTGTAACACGTCAGCTCTATTTGGTAAACCTAATTTTAGCAGCCTAAGTACTTGTGAAACCCTAAAATTGAACCCTAATTTTAGAACCATAGTTGTCTAGTAAAACTCTACGAAAATGTGTTTGACCATAGGTGCCTAAGGGGATGGTTATCACCCCTATGAAAATTTACCCTAATTGTAAAATTTTAAAAAACCCTATGTGCACATGAAAACCCTAAAAATATGTTTTATTTACATTAAGTGGTTTACATAACCCAAACATGATTAACCCTAAGTGAGAATTACTTTAACTATATGTGAGTCAGTATGTGAGTATGTGGGTGAATATTTTCCTAAATACTAATGTGCGTGTATATAAATAATTATTTAAATGAAAATTAATCTAAACCTCAATAAATGAAAAATGAATTAACAACAATAAAACAAAGAGAAAAAATATGTGTGTGTATATATCCAAGTGTGTGTGTGTGTGTGTGTCTGTGAGTGGTGGTGAGTCAAGTGCATGAAGTGGAAGCTAGTGTGCATGTGAACATGTGAGTTTTGTGACATATGCATGGTTAGTGTGCATGCACAAAAGATGATATGTTTTAGTAAAATAAATGAGAATGTGTGCATGCATGTGACCTTTTCTATGTGAGAGAGAGAGAGAGAGAAAGGGAGATGGAATAGTCTAGAAGAATTGGGGCACTGGTGTAGAGACAAATCTGGAGGAGAGACAAGGGGAGGGGGATAGACCATAATCTTTCTATACATACTATCACACAAAACAAGATCTTGGTCCACATGGTTTTAGGTAGAGCAAGGAAATGTTGGAGGTTGTTGGCATTGAAAGATAAGAGCAAAAGGATTGAAGCTTGTGCAAGATAGAAGATGGATGACACCACAATAGAGAACGAGAGAGAGAGAGAGTAGGGAGAACCAAACAAAGAGAGAGAGAGAGAGAGAGAGAGAGAGAGGCAAAGAGAGGGGGAGAGAGAAAGAGAGACAGAGAGCGAGAGAGAGAGAGAGAGAGAGAGAGAGAGAGAGAGAGAGAGAGAGAGAGAGAGGCAAAGAGAGGGGGAGAGAGAGAGAGAGAGAGAGAGAGAGAGAGAGAGAGAGAGAAAGAGAGAGATAGAATGAAAGAGAGAGAGAGAAAGAGGGAAACAAAACACAGCAAGAGAGGGACAGAGAGAGTCTTGACATAAGGTTTTCACTCCCAAAGGCTCTAGTATACTAACTCATCCTGCTTATATAATCTTTGGTCTGTCATGAGTCACACAAAATCATAATAGGCGTATGATATTTGAATCTACCTTATTCACTTAAATTCATAAGAATTTCAATACATCCATCACATACAAGATGCAATGCATATGTGCATCCATTTATATATAAAAAAAAGAAGTTATAATGGAAGTTTTTCACCTGGTTTACATTTGAAAGCTTACATACATCTACATTAGAAATAATGAAAGAAATTGTACTTTCATCCTATGCAGGACATCATGTATTATTGCCTACCTTTATTTTGATGTTTTTCTTTAGAGGTTGTATGGAGATATAAAGGTCTTTTCTACTCGTCTTGTGTGGAGAGGCACCACTGTCCAACACCCATGAGTCATCTATTCATGAATATTCAACTAAGGAGCATCCCTCCTCTATCATAAGCAATAAATCAAGCTCTATTTCTATAGTGTTGGTAGGTTGCTTTCCCTTGCCACCTTTCTAAGGGCTATTATTCTTCTTCCTCTTGATCTGATAGTCTTGAATTATATGGCCTTTCTTCTTTGGAAACACTCTCCCTTGAACTTCTTTTTTGCTCCATCTTTTATAGAGTCCGCTTTGTCTCCTTTGGAATTCTCTACCAATGTAGCATCTGCTTTTTTATCACCACTCCATGCCTTGAATTGTAGCTCCTCGACCATGAGTAAGGCACTAATCTCTTCAAACGTTAGAGGTTGAGGTCTCATTTGTATATTAAGAGCCATTACCAAACCATCAAACTTTGTTACACATATTTGAAGAAAATGTTGATCTATCTCCTCGCTTGAATTTCGTACACATGCTCCTTCCATTTGATCTCATATATTCTTTATGATAGTGATAAACACCTCTGTAGTCTCGCCATCAATAATTTTTTATGTTGTCAATTGATTTCCTAAGTTCTTAGTCAATGTCTGATTATGAGTTCATATTGAGTTCATAATGAATGAGAGTCAAAAACTATCCATAGTACTTGTAACGAGTGCACAAAATGCATCTACATTTCTATGTTTCCAAGCGCATAGAAGATCAACATCAAGAGGAATCATTTGACTTGATGTTGAATACTTTATGGCTTGGTAGTATAATTAATGAGAGTTAAAAACTACCCATATTATTTGTAACTAGTGCACAAAGTGCATCTACATTTCGAAGTACGTAGAAGATCAACATCAAGAGGAAACATTTGAATTGGATTGTTTTGATCAGGTATCTCTTTGGGCTCATCATCATTCCCAAGAACAATCTCTAGAAGCTCATATATATCAAGGAGAGAATTGATTTTAAATGTCCATAATGTGTAGCTATACCATCAATCTTAGCTTCTATGAAGGATGGTGGTTGTATAGAGAGATGATGATTAAAAACATGACATCTTCTCTCTTTTATCATTGAGGCTCTACAACTTATTTTTTTGCTTTTGCACTATTCAAATCCTCTGGAGCTCTGATACCATGTAAGAAATAAGAGCACAACAAATAGACCAATAGATAGAGTTGAGGAGAAAATGCAGACAAAGAGAGATGCTAACAAAGAGAGATGGAGATTAAGAGATAGAGAACTCAAATTCTTAAATTTCCAAGAGCAATGCAACTAAAAAGTGGTGCTATCCATCCATGCACTCCCAATATGAAGCTTAGATGGTGATCTAGATAGACCCCTGATGAATAAATTACTAGTGTGCAATACTATATAGAGCTACATATGGACCATGATTATAGAGCACCGAAGAGAAAAATTAGTCAACAAGATATTTAATCCAATAATATTTCCATGTAGAGACATCCTAACATTTCAACCCTATGGGCAAGGGGGGTAGCCCTCCCCCTCTTGCACTCTCTGCATTAAGTTTCTATGTAGAAACCTCAAGGCACTACAAGTCCTTTATTTTTTCCAAGAATGGCAAACCAATGGCCCACACATTTATGCCCTTCCTAATCTTATGTCTACGCTCACAAAGCACATCTATTACTATCAACAATCACACACTTACCTCATCTAACATGGAAGTTAGGGTTCTAGAACTCTCGAGGATCTCACAATGGCTTCCCCTTATAAGAGAATCCATACAACTTAGAGCACCATGGATCATTTCCAATAACTTAGAGTGGAGTGTTGAGTATATTAACAACGTGAAATCGACACTAGTGGACTCTAGAGAATAGAGACACTTAGGGAGATTTGCTTGCGCATGCACATGCCAAGTTCAAATAATTCAATTCTTCACACCTAAGCCAAAATCTATAATAGAGATGGTTGGGAGGAGAGCTTTTTATCATCCCTCGCATGGTCAAAACAAACATGTTAGTATATTTTTAATAAAATAATTTACTTTCTTTGTCCGCTCTGAGACCTCTTAATGAAACTATACGAACAACTCCAATGTGTACCTATTCATCCAAATAATGATCTTTGATATTCTTTTGGAAGTTTGATCATTGAAATACACTTGTATTAGAAAATGCACATAATCAATGACCTCCTTTTTTCGCCACATTGAAAGGCTAAAGTCAGGATGATTTATATGTACTGAATCCTTATAGACATCCAAAGCTCGACATGCTTACCACTACATGATGCAGTCCGGAGGATCACATTTGAATGTTTTATGTGCATTTAACTCTATCCTTTATCATCCTTCTAAGCGGCACCTTAAATTTAAGTCTTTTTTTCATGAATACACTTTCAATGTCAACTAATGTACGAGTCTCCTTAAATCAAGTATGACAATTTAATTTTGGAGCTCATGTCTAACATGATTTGATTACCTCATCTCTATAATTGGAGAAATCCTACCATAGAATCCTTGTGAATAATCTTTTGAAATTTGTTTGGACGTTCTAGCTAGATACAAATTCCCTAAACAAGTTTCCTTTTTCGAAACAAGTTTAACTCAATTGAAAAACAAAGTAAGCACTAAAGAATTCAAAGGAGATCCAAACCATGTTAACAAACCCATCATCTCTTTCTTATATACTTTTGCAATCATGCTCTAAATTATAAAAAAGAGAATAAAATACAAGTAGAGATAATTATCAAAAAGGTATATCATCCTTTTGTCCATTTCATGAGGAATCACTTCTCTTTGAACTTGTGGAAAGGGATGGTGGGTTGAGGGTGGCAGGACGTGTGAAAGGAAGGGGTGAAAGGGGGTGGAAAAGGGGAGGTGGGTGGGGGAGGGGGCTTTACTATTACACATTTTTCTAGCTATAAAGATTAGGGTCTTCTCAATCAACCACTCTTTGCATGGCTTTGAAGTTGATCATGCATTGTTTATTCTAAATATTTTAGAGCACTTCACTCCTTACGATATTCTAGAGAGTAGAAGAGCAACTGTTTGCTTCACTAAGTAGTTATTATTTTGAATTAACTTGATCGGGCCACAAAAGAAGCTTGGTGATGAAATGCAATGTTTGGATTCTTATAGGAAATAAATAAAAGGACCTAATTCTTGCATACCACCGAAGCATCCCTTGCACCATAGGGGAACACCACAAATTTTGCCCTCCTCAATAGTGGTCCAACTTTTAGTTTCATTGGGAGGACACTAGGAAATGCATGGGTATCCTTCTATATAGCTTGCTATTGTTGAGCTTGGTCACACTAGTATGAACTAGAGGTAAATTCATAAGATAGATGGAGGTCTTGTTCAACATCCAGTCCTTCTTCTTTATCAATATCTGTTTACAGGCAAATGATAAAGAATCAATACTCAAGATATCATTATTGTTGACAACCATATTGTTTCTATACAGAGAAAGTGAATTAGAGTAACCAAATCTCCTGCACTTGTTGTTCTTGATAGATAGAGGGAGAGAGGTAGAAGAATCAAACCATCCAATCCACATAGAAAGCAATAGAATGAAAAAAAGGTTGTTAGCAAAACAAACAAATAAAACATATCCACTTTTCATCCTCATCCAAGTATTCCAAAAACAAAAAACAAGGTAGCTACCTTTAGGAATAAAAATTTAAGGAGACACAACAACATCCCATAAACTATGATTTTTTCAACTTTTAAATTCTTTGATATGAAAGTTGTGAATATCTCTCTTCATTAAGCAGGCCAGTAATCATGATCCTAAGTAGCCCTCATAATCCACTTAACAGCCATCTGGGTAGCCATTCTAGTAGGACAAATGAGACCAAGCCACCCCTCCTCTTTCATCATCCAATAAGTAAATGCAAGTTTCACACTCATTCTATTATGTTTCAATCTTTGTACTCAGACAAGCAATCAAATTAATGAATCACAAGATTCGTAGTTCTTTTGTTCATTCAAGCTAATGAGATTCAGTAGCTTATTCTAAGCACTTTGCATATATCAATCCCTAATAGCTTAGTTTGTGCAACTATTTTCTATTTCCCCTATTTGTCTCTTACCACCCAAACTCTCTATTAGATTTTATTATTTCTTTTACCTTTTATTATTTTCTTTTGCACTTCATTCAAGCTCATCTCTTTTTCTTTTATTTGTATTTACACAAGTCATCCTATGTGTAAATCAAGTGCGACTCATGGACCTTTCCACCTATCCAAGTTTATTCTACTTGTGCATGAATTCGACATAGTGCATAACACACAGTCCCAACGCCATATAAAATTGATATTAGCTTGTGGTTGTAAACCCTCAGCCAGAGTGAATGTCAATCAACCCATATACATGCATAACAACATACAAGTCAAGCCACACGACAAGACTAGCATTGCCTTGTGGCCTTGATCAGCTAACTAGGGTAGCTCCATCCACCTACTAGCCAATCCCAATGCACTTACATTACACACACCTACATATATAGCCTGCTGGTGTATGAAGATGTGTTTGAAGAATAGTCAATCTAGAGTTAGGATCTTGCAAGGATAAATAATAAGAATCAAAGAATCCCACTCACCAGAATTTCAAAATTATTAGCATATGCATGCACTTTATTTAAGTCTTGATATCACATTCTAAAGTTTTCACTCTGGAAGGCTCTAGTATACTAACTGATCCTTCTTATATAATCTTTGGTCTTTCATGAATCACACAAAATCATAATAGGCGTATGATATTTTTAATCTACCTAGTTCACTTAAATTCATACAAATTCCAATACATCCATCACGTACAAGATGCAATGCATATATGCATCCATTTATATAAAAAAGAGAAGTTAGAATGGAAGTGTTTCACCTGATTTACGTTTCTCTTATTTTGTATTCACGACATTCTTCATCATCATCGTCCTCTTCTTAGAATTCTTCATCTATTTTATAGTTACTACTCGACCTTTGTTTGAATAGCTCGATTATTTTCCTTGTAATCATAGCTCTCAAGGGAGTGCCATCAAGTTCACATAAAGCATATGTACGTGTATAAAAAATAGAAACAACTTCATAAGGACTGAACCATTGTTCTATTAATTTTCATCTTGCATCTTATTGGGCATCAAAGGTACTTTCACATATAAGTACCGAATCCCATGACTCTATTGATCGTGGAGTAATTCCGTGTCTCTTATCAAAATAAATCTCACTTTTTAGATGTGAATCCTTTAATTTTTTAATAGCTTCTTTAATATTCTCATTCCCTTGTTTGAATTGTTTAATTCCTAATATTCATAAGTTTTTTTGGTGATAAATGGTCTTCCTAGTCTAAACTTATCCATTTTATTATCTACATTTCCCACATGAGTTTAGCTAGTATGAAATGAGTTAATCTCGTATATGGCATCTGATTTGCACATAAAGTAAATGCTAGGTATTTTGGCCATTGCTTGCCTTCAGTATAGAAGGATGAAGTTGCTCAATCTTCCCATTTGCTTCTCGATTATAGGATATCATGAGAGATAAGTGAATTCCATGATGATCAAAGAATTCCTTCACCTCTCTAGCATCTAACTCTCCTCAATCTGCTACTACTTTTACATCATATCCAAGTCTGGATATTACTTCCTCCAAAAGGAATATGCATCTATTATAACTCATATTAGATCAAAGTGCACAAGCTTCCACATTATTTGTTAAGTCTTCACCTGCAAGTACTATAAATATCATGCCATCATTCCTTTTAGGCATAGTCCCAAGATCAACTACCCACTTATAACGAATACAAGGTGGATACATTAGGTATAAGGCATCTCCATGTTTGACTGAGGAATGCAGATAACATGTGGCACATGTGGTCCTAGTCTTTAACATTAAAGTATATCTTTTAGGCAACCAATAGCTTTCTCGAATTTTTTCATATGTTTCCATGAAACCGTTATGACCTGCCCATAAGCTTTCATGCCTGGCTCTCATCACTTGCACATGAAGATTTATTAAACCTAATAGTCGTTGTGCACTTTTCACCTTTGCTCTAGCATGTCGCCAAGGGTATCCATCTTTCACAATGAAGTTAAAAGACTTTGTTCTAGTGTTCTGAAATCAATTTGTCGACATGCTTGGGATAGGTTGTAAGGTACTCAGATAATAGCCTGTCTTTGCATTTTCCCTCATAATCCTCATCTCTTAATCATTTATAAGTAAAAGTAGATGGATCATGAGGGGAATAAGAGACTGATGAGAAGAACTCCATGATACCTTAAAGCTAGCCTAATGATGGCGAGAGGGAATCAGTTCAATTGTTTCCAAACATGATGTGGTTGTCTCTTTCACTCTTCTTTTATAATCAAGGTTGAAATTCTCCTAACTTTCTTGGAAGAGCATCCGTGAGATACTAATACTCTTCGTGACTAATTTCGTTTTTAATCGAAAATGTTTTTACTAGTTATTTTCAGGCTACCTTCTTCTAAAGTGCACAAAAAATACAACAGTGAGATTTCTAATGTGTTGAGGGAAATGATGTGGAGCACAAAAAGGAAGACATAGTGAAGACGAGCAAAAAAAAAAGAATCAAAGACTTAATGAAGGTGAGCAAAAAACAGTCCTTCTGCTTTCTCCAATCTTTCTAAGAGCACTGTAAGGAATGACTGACACAGTCTTTAGTAATGTTAGTATCACAACAACATCAATAGACTTGGTTGTTTACAGACGAAAAAGTGTGTCTCTTCTTCGCATGTGGGTTTCGTTGTAAGCAGTAGGCATTAATGGAGGCAGCGATTTCTGATTCAACGGCCACTATATGAGCACTGCGCATTGCATCAAGCTCCAATAAGACCACTACCTTGATCTAGTTTCCATGTGTTTCTTTGAAGAGTTCTTTAATATGATCGCATGCTCAGTGACTCCGAAAGATAAGAACAAACAACTAGTAGCAACGAGGCTCAATTTCAGATCTTATGATCCTGACATTAAAGATGTTTTTTGACGACTTTCAACCTTCATTCTTATAATCAGCCATGTGAATAAGTATAAGAGAAAGAAAGAGAAAAAAAACCCGATATGCGTATGAACATGTCACGTGTAGCATATCTCGCACGTTTGAGAATGACCCTTCGCTACTCACATGAGTGATTTTGTTCAAGAAACACACATCAAATTATAGTATATATGAAGGTGAGCGCATACATACATAACATGATATCTGTAGGTGCAAAATCAAATAAATGAAGTTGTGAAAAACCCCGTTTGAACGCGTTGTGAGAACTCACTCAAAAGTGAGAATCATCTTCATTGAGCGCCTATTGATGCATTTCTTCATCGTTCTTTTTGTGATGCAATTTCTCATATGGTAAACTATATACATATGTTCATAGGCAAAACAAGTATAAACTCTCAAGTGAATTCAACTCACAGTGGATTGATCGAAGTCATGGCCCACAGATTCATCTATTTTTACTCAAGCGTCGACACAAATTAAAGTCTGGAGACATTATTAGGAAATAGTGAAGCAGAGGAATACTTAAATGTGTTTATTAAAAACCTTCATTTAAGAACATAATTCCATCTTTGTGATCAAGCTGAGACACACACAACTAATAATTTCCATTCAAACCGTTTCTGCAAAATGGAAAAACTTCAATTCGTAACACTGCAAACCGTTCTATACATAGACATTAGAGTGTATGTATGTATGGAACAAAAACAAAAGTCTATCATCACTAATATGTAGAACTTGGTTGTATTAATGATTCTATCTTAAATTAAATTCATAAGCAAACAGCAGAGTAAAAAAATTGCCCGTAGCTTGATTCTATGCTCTGTTCATCTTGTATTGGTACTGAACTGCTTCATTTCTGAGGGTAGATTAACCCATGTTCACTTGTTGCTCACATGGGACCTTTCTTCAGTCACATGAATGCCTTGTCCCTTTTGCCGATGCTCTTCTTTTGCCCGTATGTTGTACCCGACCTTCACAGTCAACAGATAAGCGGCCTTCTGTCCATTCTTTTCTTACTACAGGCGTAGAACCAGGGATAGCGCAGACACCGTCACTATTTGCCACGGTATACCCATCCCTTCCTTTGGATTGATCTTGTTTCTTATAGAAGCTCCCACCTTCGACCCTTGCTTACCTTCACGCACAATGATCTCTAACAGCAGCAGACTAGTTTGTACCTTCCTTAGAAATTCGTTTCCCTTCTCTGGTTCAAAGTGATTGCGCTGAAAGTGGTCGGTCCTCCTTCTTGCCCTGCCTTTATCCTTAATTCGCCAAAAGAGAGCCGCTCTAGAGCGTAGCCTTTCCCCTGTTGGTAGTATTTTTCCAGCAGAGATTAACCGTTGCTACCAATACTTTTCTACTCTCCTTGCTTCCTTTTTTCTGCATTTCTTCTGCTTCTATCTTCAATCCCCCTTTGACTTCCAGCTGCCCTTCCTATTTTTCTCCTCATCTCCAGGGAAACGACTAGAAGGAAAATCGCTCCACGTATACATTCTACACGCACCTTGATTTTTTGTACAATTAAAACATCTCCCATGGCATATATGCTCGTACATATGGATATAACTCCTACATATGTGCATACAATTTTCCATTCTAGATGCATATACACACATACATCCATGAACACATCATGCACACACAAATGCCCATGGAAGTGCACATATATGCACTTGTGCAGATACATACATTCGTACATATTAACACACACATGCACGGAAATTGTTTCCCTTGAATTTACACACACATATGTTTATTTTATGAGGACTATTACGTATGCAATTCCACATTCAACCATAATTACGAAACAAACATGCACAAAAACATGAACATGTACAAACACACACACTCATGAAGCATCCACATGGATGCATGCAAATTGCAAACATACACTTAAATGTACATACATACAAATATTCTTGCAGTTACAAGCGAGGATGAAAGGACATGAAATCAATCTTACATACTTTCAATTATAAGTAGATGTGAAGCATGCATCTCAAGTACAACAAACGATCAAAACTCTTTCAAGTGTAGAAATCACCCATATCCATTCATTTTATTATTGCCCATTTTGGATGAATGTTCTCGCTAAAGCTTTGAATTTTTGCTTCTAGTTTGATCTGCTAGCTTAATTTTCAAATCACAACCACATCCACCCCCTCTGAACCTATACATCCTCTCGATGCGCCAATATGCATACATAACAATAAACACAAGCAAGCATCAAGTAGTCATGGCAGTTAAACTCAACTTAAAGAAAATTCAACTATATGCATGAAATCTGAAAGTGCATTAATCTTGGCATAAATTAAGAGAAAAAGGTAGACACAAGCATCACAAATAGCATATCAAGATACACTAATGCATTCAGATTAGCAATCTCATGAGTGAATCGGAAACTTCTTAGCTCTCCCATTAACTCAACCTCGTGAGATCTAGTAGTCCATCCTAAGCATACGCATATACCAGCCCTTACTAACTTGATTTATGAAACTTCAATCTGGCTTTGCTATTGACCTCCATCATTTGGACCCCCACTAGATATTTCTTGTTTTGCTTTTACTTTTGTTTTTCTTCACTCTATTTCTTCATCCTAGTTGAGCCTTTATATTATTGTTTTTACTTTTATTTATTTATTATTATTTACACATGTCATGCTATGATGAAATCGAATGTAACTCGTGGACTTGACCACCTAGTCAGGTTTAGCCCACCAATCTACCAACCCGATATAGCGCATGATGCACATTGTGAGCCTCATACAAAATCAACGTCAGCTCGTGGCTCTAACCACCTAGTCAGGATAATTCCAGTTGCCTATCCACCCGTATGAGGGCATAACAATATTTAGGTTGGGCCATACGACACAACTAGCATCAGCTCATGGCCGTGATCACTCGACTAAGGTAGTCCCACCCGCCTACTCGCTCATCATAGCGCCCAACAACACATACACATACACATAGATAGCTAGTTGGTATATGAAGCCTTTTCATGAGTCATAATCTATCTAAAGGTGAGATCAGACGATAGATCAAAAGCACAAGTCAAAGCATCTCACTCATCAAGTTTTCATGAATACTAGTATATACAGGTACTTAATTTAGGTTCTTCCTTCACCTCTCTAGGTCTTGTTCTCAAAATTTCTAGTATGCTTTCTAATCCTACTCACATAATCCCGGTCCTTATACATCACATGTAATTTCAATAATTATACAAGACCTTTGGTCTACATAATTTTTGTATTTATGCATTCCTTTACATGTCATATGCCAAATTCATGTAGTCTTTTCATATGGATATATATACACATATATACAAGCGAAAAGAAAACTGAAGCAGTAACATCTCACCAGTATGAAGTCAGAAGCCACTTGAACTTGTCGCCTCCAATCACCTCTTCTTTCTTCAATGCGAGTTGCTATCTTCTATTTATTGGTTTAATTCCTGTTTCTTCTAAAAAACTTCATGGAAAACTGTTAGACACTTTATTGCATTATGTACAACTTACTTTCTTTAATCAATTCTCTTATAACTTATTCTTCGAAGCTCAATGCTGAAACAAAACATGATAATGAAACACACATATATGCACACCTCAGATCATAAGTTTAAATGATATTAATCATCCTTATCTATGTACAGTAGCAAACACTGACTCCTAACTCATAATCTTTTGGCCTTATTCAATTTAACTCTCATGGATGCTAATATACCAAAGCACTTGTTTGGTCCACCAAGTCAGAAAGTAAGTAATCATGAATATAGATAACCATCTCTTCTTCACTTAATAGATCATCTTCAAATTGTTCTCGAACCATTTCCCGATATATTCTTACTAAAATTCTTCCTTCTTCTTCTTGAATATCTGCAGGCATAGGGAATAGATAGGTGGATAAGAAAACATAGTATGTGGATGGGTCAAGAGGCACACTCTTGGCTCAAGCCTGTTCCCTATTTCTAGCCTCATCCATAGGTCTAGACCTAGGCCGCATTGGACATGTATCCCTGATATAGTTTGAAGCTATTCTAGATGGTGGTCCTTCCTCAGTCACTTTTCTCTCTGCTAAGGGATTCACAAGGATGGGAGGTAAGCACTCAAAAATAAAGGCATCATCTAAAGATTGTTCTGAACACGCATTTCAAAATGAAGTTAGAGCTCTATTTCTAGCTGAATTTAGATTTGCATTCCTATCTCGAGCTGAATTCCTTCAAGATGATGTATCTGCCTCATCAGAAAAGTTCCTTTGCATAGTTGAATCACAATTCTTTATCTGCAACTACAGCTGCACCTGTAGGGAAAAACACGTTAGAAATGATCGTACATGTAATCTTAATTTATGTACACCAACATGCATTCATGTTCACATACTTTAATTACTTAATATACAATCATGCCTTTGGACACTCATTATTTCATATTTGGCTACTCTTCTTATTTATTTACACTTTTTGATATTTACATATCCATATATTTATATTCTTTGGTTTTCATTTTAGTTTATCTCTCTTCTTCATCTTGGGTCTCTTCTGCAAGCTTCTCATCTTCTTCATCTTCTTCATCTATGTTGAATTTGGGGCCCCAGGATCGTTCCAAACTAAAACCTTTTGAGCATACACAACTTAATTGACAAGATGATATGTGAGATATAGAGAGAAAGTTCTTGAGACAAGGATAGGGAACGTAAGCTGGATGCTTACTCACTAAAAATAGATGTCCAAATTACAACATGGGAGTACTACTCAACCATATAAAGTGGTGCACTCACTAATGGAAGAATATCTAAGAAGATGATGATAAGAAATTTAGATTATGTCGAAATAATCTAAGTGTGTCAAGTGAATGAAGCAAGGAAGCTAACCTTATTCTCACAAAATAGTGTAACAAAATTGTAAATCAACCAGAAGGTTAACTCAAAAAAGATAGCTACCACCACCTTGTAGAAGACTTCTTGCTCCAAGAGAGTAGCCTCTCCTTCACGAAATGTCCACCTCCTCAAGAGTGTGTGAACACTCTCTCCAAGAAGATCTCCAAACTCTAGATCTTTGAGTGAGTGATAAAAAATGAGCCAAGCCTCTTATTATATAGTTGTTGTATATCTCCCAAAAGCTCTTCAAAAAGCTATGATCAAAGGTCTATCGCAAAAAATAAATGCTATCGGAATCGCGATATCGTTGTCTATGCTTTTCAAAACAGATTTCCACGTTGTTGCGCCTAGTGGGGATCGAAATCAGGAAGAATGACTTCATTTATACTATATTTGAGCTAGACTAAGTCGGCGCTCACTTTTGTTGTGGAGAAGATTCTACAAACTATATACTTTATCTGTTGTTGCGTTGTTTCGGACCATAGGAAATTGACTTCCAACAATCCCTCCTTCAATGTCATATTGGTACAAGCTTCAATGTCTCATGACTATCTCTAGTCAATGCTTTGGTAAATATATCTGTAAAATTCTCACGAGAAGGAACATAAACTAGCTCAATGTGCTTCTTAGCTATATCCTCTGTTATATAGTGGTAGTGTACCTCTATATGCTTTGTCCTTGCATGATGTACTGGTTTCTTAGCTATAGCTATAGCACTCTGGCTATCTGACAATATATGAATGGGTTGATGTACTCTCACATCAAGAAAACTAAAAATCTTCTGCAACCATACTGACTCTAGAGTAGCTGTAAATGCTGCACGATATTCAGCTTCACATGATGAAGTGGCAATAGTAGGTTGTCTCTTCGAAAGCCATGAGATAAGACAATCTCCAAGCTAAAAACAAAATCCACTAGTACTTCTTCTTGTGTCTCTATCACCTGCCCAATCAGAATCTGAAAATCCTTTTAGTAACAAATGTGTAGATTTCAAAAATACCATAGCAAAATTTGAAGATCCCTTCAAATATCAAAAGATTCGCTTTACTGCTTTCCAATGTAGCACTGTCAGATTCTACATGAACCTTGATACTTGAGAAACTCCAAAAATGAAAGAAAAATTTGTTGAAAAATTTTCTTCCAATATGCTACTATATACACTCTCAAAATATATATTTTATATGAGCTTATGATTTAATCAAACCAACTCAAGTATTTGCAGGCTAAAAAAGATGGAGATGTGCATTGGGCAAGAACTTCATATGAAAATTTTGGTTTTTGTTAATTCACATTTACAACTTGAATCTCATATGCATCAATTGACCCTTATAAATTTATGTGTGTTGACTAGGAAACCAGAATCTGTGATACTCTATATATATGATCCTCTATTGACTTTCTGATATTAAATCTATAATTGATCCAAAAGTATGTTACTCAAGAGTTATTTTTCCTCTTTAAGATCTTAATTGTTGTAAAGGAAGTTTGATGATTTTATTTCTAACTTTGTAAGAAGTTCCTAGTTGGAGAACTAGCAAGGATAATTATGTGCCATAATTATCATCTTTATTTGTAGTGTGTGTTAAAAAAAAATAAAGCATCTATTGAAGTAATAATTTAATGATGATATTGAAGCTATAAAAGAATTAAAATAAAACAAAGAAAAACAAAATATGTGTGAGTATTACTACTTAAGTTTAAGTTTAAGTTTATATGATTGTGTGTTAACTAAAGTTTTGTGGTGTGCATGTGTGCATGTAAAGAATGTGCCATGTGTAGACTTATGTTTACGTATGCATGTGTGTGTTTGTGTAAGTTATGCATTTCTTTCTCATCCCTCAAGTTTTGCTAAATGTTTCTTTTGAGATGATAAGAACTGACTCTGCTCTGAGGCCTGCAAATCTAACTAAAAAAAATATGTGGGTTGAAGTTTCTGCATATTGAGAGAATGCTCTAATAAACATACTGAATGTTTGAAAATGTTTTTTTAGTGTGAAATCATAAGTGATTTTAATGGTTTCAATATGAAGGATCACGTAAGTACATAGGTTTGAAGATTAAAGCTTTAATTCATGCGCGCTACCAATGTTTGAAGATAATTGTTCAAAGAGAATTCTTCAATTGGAATAGTTTGAATACGTTAAAATTAACATTTTCCATGATTAGTTGTACTTAGTACGTTCTCTTGAAATGCAACTCTTATTTCAAACACTTTTATAGATCGGTACCATTCGAAAACAATTAATGAAAACCCTTTGAGTTCCCCTTTTGTATCAGGAAAATCATGAATTATAGACATCTCTTAAACATTTTCTCAAAGTTTTTTTTTATGTATCGAAAATCTATTACTATTTGAATTCATATTCAGATGACAAGCACATCCATGGAACTTCTTCTTTCTTTTTTTACGAATGATATGTGAGAATTTCTTTTGATGAAATTCCTTTTGAGAACTGGAAATGATGATGTGGTATGAGGGATCAAAAATTTCTGAGTTTCTTTTGAATTAAGATAAATGTGAATTTAAGGAATGAAAAAAGCTAATGCTAAAAAGAAAAAGAATTTCGTACATTCTGACTTGTATTCCCAAAGGTCATGTGATTTTACAAAAGTTTTGCAAATTCAACTAATCAAATTTTTTGAGTTTCTATACTACCTGAGTTGCTTCAAGCACCCAATGTGCCCCGTATTATTGAGGGTTGAACTGATCCACCAGCCGTCCCTTTCGCACCTACATATAGGTATTTACATGAAGAATCTTGTTCTTAAATGATGAATTTCATGAGATCTGATGATGCGCGGCTGATGACTAAAGAATTTTGTTGCGCTAAACCAAAGGCTACACTTTTGCTGCTGGGAAGACGTTGAAGAATCTGACACTGTCTTGCATATACGAAGATCAACATTCACGAAATCAGAGAAAGGTCGTATGAAGGAGAAGTTTAGCACGAAATATTTCATCGCCAAAAGGGTGAATCCGAATTGTTTTCATTGAAGTGTCGAGCTTGATAAGTTTTACAGATAAGTCATAACATTTTTGTTAGTTTTATTTAAAATGTTTTTTGTTATGAAGTTCCGTTAATATCACTTGATCCACGCTTCAATTACTCTCTCTCATCTTCAAAGTTCGTCATTCTTATTGACCTCACATATGTTTCATGAATACCAAACGTAGTCACGTCCATCTTGGATGAAAAACGAGAATAATATTTCACTCGTAGTTGCCTTCATATGAAACTCATACTTTTAAATTCTACAGCAAAAGTGATGATAGCGAATGAATATGATTTGACTTACTATGTCAAGATCTGTTATGGCAATAGAATGACATAACTGTGATCATAGCGAATGAATATGATTTGACTTACTATGTCAAGATCTGTTATGCCAATAGAATGATATAACTGGAAAAATGTCCACATCATCTATAAATTGAACCTTCTGTAATTATATGATGCTATTTCCATAAGCAATTGTCTTTAACACTAAATATATTTTCTTTTCGATAAGTAAATAGCCTCCTAGTTAAGTTATTTATATTTCTCAACTAAATTTACTATGTGAGCGTATCTTTTGCAGGTAAATACAAGCAATGCAAGCGGAACTTGAATTTTACAAATGTCTACATGCTTTAAAAAAAACTGATTTTCTATTTATTTTATTGAATTGATTATAAGTAAACAATTAAATTTTGAGTTAAAAAGTGTTTTCCGTTATCCAGGAATCTTAGTGTAATGGGTACATATGACTATGATTTCTCTATGGATCAGTGAAACTAGAAGTGTTAATTTATCACGTCGCTCGTGAACTTTATTCGCTTTATGCTTTTGCTTAAAAGCCAAAGGTTTATGTTGATGCCTTTTATTAATTGAAAGAGAGTAAATACATTCATGTTTTGATATAGAAAGTGAATGTTTTTTTTGAACATTTGATTTTTTGATATGAAGCTTCAAACTGCAATCTGATTAATTTCCATTGAGCTTCAGTGGCTTCATTGAGAAACCCAAGGATTTGATTTGATTTGTTTAGCGTGTCTAAGTTCATATTTGCTCTTTGAGTTTTTATCGCACTTGAGGTCTCCCGAAGCACCTTGTGTGCGCCATAAATTCAACGGTTGGCTTGATCCACCAACCATCGCTGAAGATTTTTCTCCCTCACAATTAAAAAAAATATATGATAAAGAGTTTTGTATTTTTCTCCCTCATAATTAAAAACAAATATATGATCAGAAGTTTTCTATTTTTCTCCATCACAATTAAATAAAAAATATATGATCGAGAGTTTTGTATTTTTCTCTTTCACAATTAAAAAAAATAGGAGCACGGGAGTTTACCATCTCCCTCATCAAAAGGTAATTATAAGCACGTGAGTTTATCATCTTTCTCATCAAAAGGTAATTATGAGCATAGATGTTTACCATCTCCTTCATCAAAAGGTAATTACGAGCTAGGGAGTTCATTATCTCCCTCATCAAAAGGTAATTATGAGCACGGGAGTTTACCATCTCCCTCATCAAAAGGTAATTACGAGCACGGGAGTTTACCATATCCCTCACCAAAAGGTAATTATGATCACGTGAGTTTACCATCTCCCTCATCAAAAGGTAATTACGAGCACGGGAGTTTACAATCTCCCTCATCAAAACGTAATTACGAGCACTGGAGTTTTATCTTCTCCCTCATGAAAAGAGAAGTATGAGCACAGGAGTTTAAAATTAAATTATTTCTTAGATTAAATGTTTATAAATAATTGCTAATGTGTTTTTGAATACTTGTTTTGACAAGACAGGTACATAAAGATAAATTGAGGATCAAGTTTGTTTGGGTTAAAGTTTTTGATGTTTTCATGATATCAAGAAGATCATCAACACAAAGCAATAAATGATGAGTAAGAACTTTATGGGTTGTGTTTTGATATTTACGATGAATTGACTATCTATTCTAGTTGATTTTTAGAGAGGTTTGAAACAAAGGATGAAGTCTTGAAGTTACGTTTTTTCGAAGTTGCAGGTCTAAAGAGGATTGAAGAAGCACAAGGAAAACAACTTGCGCTAAGTTTTTTTTAGGAATTCATACCGAATTTCCATTTCTTTGCACCATGTTGTTTTACTTAGCATCTCAAGTATGCATGATTCATCTATATGAACACGAGAGTTGCCTATCCCATAGGTGCATGTCCATTTGTACCAATTTAAAATATAAAATGTATCATAAAATTTTGAAGTAATCCTTAAAAATTGGGAGCCTAAACCTCTTCCACAAATGATCTTACCTTGTCTATGCACCATAATTGTTTAAAAAATGCACTTAGAGTATGCATGGTGGGGTCTCACTACATGACCTTGCAATAAAAGCAGAATGTTTTCTTACCCATGCATAGGAGTGCTTCTGTAAGGTTTTGTGTATTCTCACATTGCTTGTATGCGAGGGAGTGCACAAGCCTCATCATCAAAAGCCTTCCACCGTAAATAAATTGCGCCATAATTTTTATACATGCATCTTAAAAAACATGCATTTTATAGGGCTTACTACATGGCCTTGCATAGGCACTTATTTTTTTTTAACCCATGCACATGCAATATGTTATAAAGCTGATAATTTATTTTGGAAGCGGAAAACAGGTCTTGATTGGTGCATCCGAAGGAAGCACAGGTTTGGTAGGGGTGAATGTCGTAGAGAATGTTGATCTCTACTTCTTGGGGAAGGAAAAAACTTATTGGAATGTCAACATCAAAGAAGATACGGATGGTATTTTTATGAAAAAGAAGGAAATTTTATAGAACAACAAAAATCGGTGATAAAGGTGCTTCAGATGATTTGCTCAAATATGATTACAGCATCAATAGTCACAAGCCAAGTTTTAATGCAGATCTTCCTTTACATGTTGAAGTTCGAGCTTCTTGCTCGCAAAATCTAAAGGGAGGATGATGAATATAACTATCTGAAACGCATGAAAATATTATGTATATATATAGTTGGATGATAGAGCGATCGTGGGTTCTTATTGCTCAAATAACATATATTATAATTTATCATTGTGTTGACCTTGATATATTTTGCAAACAATATTTTTATGCGGGAGAAAATATAATAGTCGATTAACAGAGGATGGATCAAAGGCTGAAAAAGGACTGTGAACGTGGCAGACATGGAAAGCAAATAAGGAAAAGAGGCGCGCACATCTTGATCTGAGAGTGGCGCATGCAAACCCGACCCGAGAGGTGACAGACCATAGAAGGGGTCCAGACCATTTCAGAAAGGGAGGAGGGGAATTTGCCGACAAGAGAGGGAGATCAATAGCACTGAAAAAGATCGAAGGAACGAGCGTATGAGGGAGGAGAGACGGCTGTCAGAAGAGGTGATCGTAATGGAATTCTGATGTTCTTGAGGGGCGACTGTTGCAAAGAGGAGGGAACGCGTTAGTGAAGGAGGACAGAGAGCTTTTTTTTTTATGAGCAGATCAATTGATGGCAATTCTGGCGGCGTATGAAGACGAGGAGTGCAGATGACCTCTGCCAGGGATAGTTTTTTATGGTTAGTTTTTTATGAAGAGGAAGCTGCCCTAAGGAGGACATATTCGATAAATTGGATGATGCATGTGCTCACGTCTTCCATCAGTGTTTGCGCTAAATGTCATGCATTAACATGATGAATCTTGTTCTTAAATGATGAATTTCATGAGATCTATGATGAATTTCATGAGATCTGATGATGCGCGCTTGATGACTAAAGAATTTTGTTGCACACCTGATGACTGATGACTGAAGAGTTTTATGTCATGACTACAAGCTAAAGGAGAAGGAGAAGAATGGCGATTCAAAATTGAATTCACAGCTGACTATTTGAGCAAAACCAAAGGCTGCACTTTTGCTGTTGGGAAGACGTTGAAGAATCTGACACTATCTTGAATATACGAAGATCAACATTCACGTAATCAGAGAAAGGTCGTATGAAGGAAAAGTTTAGCAGGAAATATTTCATTGAAGTGTCGAGCTTGATAAGTTTTACAGATAAGTCATAACCTTTCTGTTATGACTTATCTGTTATAAGTTTTACATAAGTTTTACAGATAAGTCATAACCTTTCTGTTAGTTTTATTTAAAATGTTTCTTGTAATGAAGTTCCGTTAATATCAGTTGATACACGCTTCAATTCCTCTCTCTCATCTTCGAAGTTCGTCATTCTTATTGACCTCATATATGTTTCATTAATACCAAACGTAGTCACGTCCATCTTGGATGGAAAACGAGAGTAATATTTCACTCGTAGTTGCTTTCATATGAACTCATACTTTACATTCTACAGCAAAAGTGATCATAGCGAACGAATATCATTTGACTTACTATGTCAAGATCTGTTATGGCAATAGAAAGAGATAACTGGAAAAATGTCCACATCAGCTATAAATTGAACCTCCTGTAAATATATGATGCTATTTCCATTAGCAATTGTCTTTAACACTAAATATATTGTCTTTTCGATAAGTAAATAGCATCCTAGTTAAGTTATTTATATTTCTCAACTGAATTTACTAAGCAATGCAAGCGGAACTTGAATTTTACAAATGTCTACATGCTTAAAAAAAAACTGATTTTCTATTTATTTTATTGAATTGGTTATAAGTAAACAATTCAATTTTTAGTTAAAAAGTGTTTTCAGTTATCCAGGAATCTTAGTGTAATGGATACAGATGACTATAATTTCTCTATGGATCAATGGAACTAGAAGTGTTAATTTATCACGTCGCTCGTGAACTTTATTCACTTTATGTGTTTGCTTAAAAGCCAAAGGTTTTTGTTGATGCCTTTGATTAATTGAAAGAGAGTAAACACATTCATGTTTTGATATAGAAAGTGAATGTTTTTTTTGAACATTTCATTTTCTGAATTGAAGCTTGAAACTACAATTTGATTAATTTCCATTGACCTTCATTGGCTTCATTGAGAAACCCAAGGCTTTGATTTGATCTGTTCAGCATGTCTAAGTTCATATTTGCTCTTTGAGTCTTTATCACACCTGAGGTTGCCCCAATCACCCTATGTGCGTCGTCACATATATCCGAATCATCTGGTATCTTGAATGAGGGTAAACTCTCAACCATACCTCTGTCTTTGATACTCTTGAGAGATCCAAAACTAATATGTCCAAATCTTTCATGCCATAGCTTCATATCTTCCACCGGTGATGAAGATTTGACTACATATGCCTGACTAATTTCGGACAAAACAAAGATTCCTCCTCTATGCTCACACTGTAAAAGACACTTATCATCTTTATGTGATAAGATCTTACAAAGATCTCTCTCAAATATAACTTTAAAACCATCACTTAAAAATGCAGATATAAATAGCAAAATCTTACTCATTTCAAGTACATAAAGGACATATGAAATCTGAAAATTACCACCTTCTCTTGACTTTAGGGTTATTGTACCTCATTACTATCTACAATAGTAACTCTTCTACCTGAAGAATACGAAAGAGAAGAAAATACATCTCTGCAACCTGTCATATGCTTAGTAGCACCTGAATCAAATATCCAAGGACTTGCTGAAAGAATTCGTAAAGCTTCCTAATCAAAACCTACTTCCTTAGTGGTGATACAGGCATAAGAATCACCTTGAGATTTCCCTTTTTTATCATCCTCTGCAACATTACCTAATGCCTTTTTCTTTTCTGCGGCAATCCTTTTATAACATGCTACTTTTAGATGTCCAAGTTTCTTGCAGTAATAACATATGACTTCCTTCTTTTTAGAAGACTTCTCTTTAGATGTAGTAGATATAGAATCTAAAGTAGAAGGTGAGAGGGACCTGCTTTCCTTCATGGATTGTTTTTTGCCTTCTTCTCCTTCTTCTTCTTACCCTTTGATAAAGATAAAAGTGCTTCTTCATTCCCTTCAGCTGATCTTCATCTCAAAGTAACAAGAACTCTAGCTCTTCAAATGTAACCTCTCTATCTCTTATGGTAAGGGTAAGAGTGGTTATGAAAGATCGATATGAAATAGGAAGTGAATTGATCAGCATATTTACCATTTCTTCATCTGATATCTCAACTCCTATATTTAAAAGTTGATCTCTCAAGTCAAAGGTTCTTGTAATGTGGGTTTGAATTGACTCACCAGCTTTCATCCTCAAGTTAGCTTTCCTAGCAGGATTCTAGCTCTCAAAAAGATTCTCAAGCTTTAACCAAGCTTGTCCAGAACTTTTGCAAGATCTGATCTGTGGTAGAATATGCTTTTTAAGACTCTGCCTGAATGAAAGTGCTAAAGCATCTCTAGCATCCCATCTTGCCTGATCTTAAGTAAGAGAAACTCTAGGTAAAGACCTAGTAGTGACCCTGGATATAGAAGTGGTTACCTCTTCTTTAGTTGGTTTTGCAATTATGATTCCATCACCTCTTGAAGTTGTTGTATCCCCTTCTTCAACTTCTCATCTTGGTCTTGTTAAGGATCCATCAACGATACTCCATACATCCTTTGTCCCTTAAATATTCAACATCATGAAACTCCACATGGGATAAATAGAAGATCCATCCAACTTGTCTTCAATCTCAATTCTAATCTCACTCATCTTAACTAAGTGTGTATGTCAAATATGCTCTGATACCAAGTGTTGGAATTTGGGGCCCCAGGATCATCTCAAACTAAGACCTTTTGAGCATACACAACTTAATTGACAATATGATATATGAGATATAGAAAGAAAGATCTTGAGACAAGGATAGGGAACTGTAGAGGAGGTACTGGGGTATCCACTTTTAACAAAGTAGAGAATGAAGATTAATCACATCCAGTACGTCACCTACTCAAGGGGGGTTCTCTTTAGGGAAGTATACCCTTTAACATTTCTGTGAGTAGGCAGATAACAATGATTGCACAGAGTGGTACATACTTCAGAAAATATGAATAACAATTGGCCAAGGAAGACCATACACTTCTTGATTCGATTCAGATGATTACAAGATTTGTCAAGGAAATGCTCAAAAACTAATTCTCAGAGCTTCGTGGCACTCTAAGCAGATAAACAGAAATCAATACAAATGGTGAAGGAATTGCTCAAGGGAATAGAGCTTAACACCAATACTGACTCACAGAAAAGAGAGAAATCTAAGGCACTCTCTTACACTACAGTGCTCATAGCCCCTCACTGAGAAGCCTACTGTAGTAGTCCTTCTTTCTTCCTCTCTCACTATGCCTTCCTCTTGGGTCGGGCAAGCTCCTTCTTTCACATATTGAAGGGAGTAAGCTCGTGAGGAGTTCGAAGGGCCGATGGTCTTTTCTTGCACCTGTTCCAGATGAAACTTCATTTGTTCTTGGCACCCCTATAGCCCCATGCAGTAGAGCTTTCCCTTTCGCACACCACACCCCTCTCAACCCCTCCCTCCCCCGTAAGAACCACTCTCACGCCACCCTCCCCATGCGCCCCCTCTCAAACCCCACCCTCCCCCATGCGCCCCCCTCAACCACTCTCCCCCTCTCAACCCCTCCCTCCCCCGTAAGAGCCACTCTCACCCCACCCTCCCCCATGCATCCCCCTCAGCCCACCCTCGCCCATGCGCCCCCCTCACACCACTCTCCCCCTCTCAACCCCTCCCTCCCCCGTAAGAGCCACTCTCACCCCACCCTCCCCCATGCGCCCCCTCAAGCCCCACCCTCCCCCATGCGCCCCCCTCGCACCACTCTCCCCCTCTCAACCCCTCCCTCCCCCGTAAGAGCCACTCTCACCCCACCCTCCCCCATGCACCCCCCTCAACCCCACCCTCCCCCATGCGCCCCCCTCACACCACTCTCCCCCTCTCAACCCCTCCCTCCCCCGTAAGAGCCACTCTCACCCCACCCTCCCCCATGCCCCCCCTCAGCCCCACCCTCCCCCATGCGCCCCCCTCGCACCACTCTCCCCCTCACAACCCCTCCCTCCCCCGTAAGAGCCACTCTCACCCCACCCTCCCCCATGCGCCCCCCTCAACCCCACCCTCCCCCATGCGCCCCCCTCACACCACCCTCCCCCATGCGCCCCCTCAGCCCCACCCTCCCCCATGCGCCCCCCTCACACCACTCTCCCCCTCTCAACCCCTCCCTCCCCCGTAAGAGCCACTCTCACCCCACCCTCCCCCATGCGCCCCCTCAAGCCCCACCCTCCCCCATGCGCCCCCCTCACACCACTCTCCCCCTCTCAAACCCCACCCTCCCCCATGCGCCCCCCTCAGCCCCACCCTCCCCCATGCGCCCCCCTCACACCACTCTCCCCCTCTCAACCCCTCCCTCCCCCGTAAGAGCCACTCTCACCCCACCCTCCCCCATGCGCCCCCCTCAGCCCCACCCTCCCCCATGCGCCCCCCTCACACCACTCTCTCCCTCTCAACCCCTCCCTCCCCTGTAAGAGCCATTCTCACCCCACCCTCCCCCATGCGCCCCCCTCAACCCCACCCTTGCGCCTCCTCATCCCCACCTCTTCCCCCACTCAATTCCCAACTCCAACCCCCTCCAACCCCACTCAACCTCACCCCCACTACAAATCAAGGTAATTGGAGAAGCGGTCTTCATGTTCGGCTATTGCTTAGAGAGTGAATAAACATGCTGCTGGCAAACCTCAGAAAGGGAATGTTGAAGCTGAAGAAAGTGGTACTGAGATGAAATTGACTGACAATGCGATAGATAGGGCTGGATAGGAAGGACTCGTTCTAGAATGATCTGAAGAGCAGCGGGGAGGTGAAAAATCGCACTCTGAACAGTCCTTAAAACGGGGAAACGGTATGGGATAAAAGTGTGCAGGGTAAAAAGTAGAAGCGGAGAAAAGATTTTGCCATGTGCCAACAATCATCCAGGAAGACTACCCATTTTTTTTGGGACTCAATTCAAATCGAGGGAATAATTGACCTACCCCTCCAATTTTGGGCATTCCACCGGCGCATGATCAGTGGACGTGAAGATTCGGCAAAGCTCTCTTGGCCTATTGGGGCCTATAAAAACAATGGATTTGTGCTCTTTGGGGTACATTTTTTGGGAGTTACATTGACGCGTGTATACGTGCAGAAGCTCTCTCTTGCACCTGGTGGTTTCAAGCCTATTGTAGGAGCTACTCTGTAGTGTGGATACAGAGGGTAGGCTCCTCAGTGGAGGGCTATGAGCACTATAGTGTAAGAGAGTATCCTGGATTTATTAAGCTCTATTCTCTTGAGAAATACCTTGACCATTTGTATTGATCTATATTTATCTGCATAGAGTGCCACAAAGCTCTGAGCATTAGTTGTTGAGCATTTCCTTGACAAATCTTGTAATCATCTGAATCGAATCAAGAAGTGTCTGGTCTTCCTTGGTCAATTGTTGTTCATATTTCCTGAAGTATGTACCACTCTGTGCAATCCTTGTTATGTACCTGCTCACAGAAATGTTAAAGGGTATACTTCCCTAAAGAGAACCCCCCTTGAGTAGGTGACGTACTGGATGTGGTTAATTTTCATTCTCTACTTTTGATTAAAGGCGGATACCCAAGTACCTCCTCTACAGTTTGGCACGCCCAGTGGGACCTTTGCATTTCTGTGAGAGGTGTTTGCCCTATTGCAATTGCGAATAGGTACATGACCCATACACGAGCAGATAAGCAATCTCTTCGTGTTCGAAGGAGCCTTAACAAGTTAGCAATAACCACGGCTGGTGAGTCTACCTCCCCTCTGTCTTCCCTAAATTTGTCTATTGATTTGGGTGCGACACCATTGTCAAAAGAAGGGTATAGGAGAAATCTAGACTTCTCCTCAGATACGTCAGAAGAGACACCAGTCCAAATGGAGGATCTTTCTCATTTACTCTCCAGATTAAACATCAAATTCCCTACTTTCAAGGGACAAGCCTATGAGGATGCTGATGATCATGTGAGAAGATTCATTTCTTTATGCCGTGGAAGAGGTCTACAGAATAGAGAAGATGCAATGTTGGCACTTTTTCCATCCACATTGGAGGGTCTTGCAGATAAATGGTATAGTCAATATGCAGATGGCTATTTCACTACATGGGAGGCTCTGAAGGCGGCTTTCTCATAGACATTCCGACCAAGTGATTCCTCAGAAAGAGCTCTAGATCAGCTAGAGAATTTGAAGCTAAGATCAGGTGAATCCTTTCATGAACTTCACACTCGAACAAAAGCACTTGTTGCACGTCTGCCACATGCTCCAGGTGACTTTTTGGTTAAAAGTGGATAGAGAAGGCTCTGCCAAGGTCATCTCAGCAGAAGCTTCGTGAATCTCTTAGATTGGATGCCACTCTCAATGATTTTGTTGCAGCGGCATCACGCATTGAAGAAGCAAGGCAACATTTTGAAGGGGATATACAACAAAAGTATGCTGCAGATCTGGATCCTATTGAGCAACTAAGAAGGGAACTGGAAACATTGAAGATGCAACAAAATCAACAAGAAGAGAAGGTCTTGCCACCACTACGTCGCACCGATGATGAAGTAGCTCAACTTCGCCGAGAGTTAGAAGATTTGAAGACCACTCAGGATATAAGGAGACAAATTTGGTGTACAATGTGCAACAACAATGGACATTCCAATGCTAATTGCCCTAACAAGGTAAGCTGCCAATTTTGTGGAAAAGATGGTCATGAAGCAAGGGATTGCTACTACCTCAAGGGTACACAGCAGAGAGGTAACCCTCAAAATTTGGATTCATATTATGCTAGTACTTCAAATACATCTAATAGAGAGGAGAATAGGCCTGCAAAGCCTAGATATAATAGACCTTTGATGTGCTATCGTTGTGGTGAGTACGGCCACATGCAAAATAGGTGTTCTCTTCCAGAAGATGCACCTCCTTGTCAACATTGTCCAGAGGCCAAAGATCATTATACCAAAGATTGCCCAAGAGGTTGTCTTGCTCCAATCCACATGATCGCGGTCTCTCCACATGAAGAAGGAAAAACTACTCAGTCTTATGCCGTTTCATCCTCTGCAATGCCCATAATGACTAGAGCTAGGCAAGCAGCTGCAACCCATAGACAGGAACAACAAGGATTTCAGGATAAAGAGGAAGAAAAGAAGTCTGGATGGAAGGACCAAGTGGAAATTGAAGGAGCTTATGAAGAAATGACTACTTCTCTAAGGGGCCAACCAACACGTCTACAAGAAAATACTCAGGAGGTAAACATTGAACAGATCTTGAAAGGTATTCATCACAAGGTTAGTCTATATGAACTTATTAGGATGGATTCAAAAATAAGAAGTGACTTACTGAAGATTATACACTCTGCTCACTTGGTCCAATCACCTAGTATAGATGGTTTCATGGTTGATTTTCCCCCTGCACCCTTAGCAGACTACCAAAGTTCAAGATTATCAGTTTGTATAAAGGATGAAGCTCTTACAGGTGTGATCATAGATGGAGGCTCTGGTATCAATTTGATGCCAGATTTTACAATGAAGAAGCTTAATTTGAACCCCACCAAAATGGCACCATTTACAGTTACACTAGCAGATCAACATCGGGTTGCGCCTCTTGGCATCATTGAAAAGGTACGGATGATAGTACAGGGTTGCCACTTTGTGTTGGATTTTGTTGTTATTGCACTTCCACAGGAGACTTCTTATCCTTTGCTCCTGGGGAGACCTTGGCTGAGACAAGCAAAAGCTTTGCAAGATTGGGGGAAAAATAAACTATGGATTTCAACAAGCACCAATAGCCAACTGCAACTACACTTGGAAGAAGGATTTGATTCAGGAAAAACCACTGGATATACTGTGGATACTCAGGTAATGCCCTCTCTACCCCAAGAAGATGATACATTGTTAAATTGGATGATGGGAAGTGCAGAATGTTGCACAGTGGAGATCAATGAAATTGAGGAAGAAGTTGTAGATAAGGAAATTACAGAAAAAGGCAATGAAGACCACAAGGTGTTGGAAAATGAGCAATTGAAGGAAAATACAAGCTTTGAAGAGGCAATCAATATAAAAGTATCAGAGAGGGAAGATTATGAACCGAAGAGCAGAGAAGATCTCCCTTTTGCAGATATACCTCAAGGATGGATGAAAGAGCATGTTGCAGAATATAAATTAAAATCCACTCCTGCATATAGTGGAGATGATTTCTCAAGCAAGACCAGTCCTGAAACATTGGTTCAAGAAGTAAATTTAGGGGATGAAGAGAACCCTCAAATCGTCCATTTGGCATCCTGGTTGTGGCATTATCCTCCCTTGCTACAGAAGGTAACTTCTTTGCTTTTTGCCTATAAAAGTGTCTTCGCATGGTCATACAAAGATCTAACAGGAATACCAGAAGAGCTTGGGTTACATCGGATACCCTTAGTTGAGGGAGCCGCGCCTGTGAGAAGTAGACCATATCGACTCAATCCGAAGTATGCAGAGGCAGTAAAAGCAAAGATTACAAAACTAGAAGAAGCGGGTATAATTGTGCCAGTAGAACATTCCAGATGGCTTTCCTCTATGGTTATTGTGCCCAAGAAAAATAGTGGAAAAATAAGAGTATGTGTTGATTTCCGTGCTTTGAATAAAGTGACTATCCAAGATGGATTTGCTCAGCCCTTCACAGAGCAAGTGCTTGAGGAAGTAGCTGGTCACACTTTGTATAGTTTCTTGGATGGTTTTAGTGGCTATAACCAGATAGTAATTCACCCTGATGATAGGGACAAAGCAGCCTTTGTTACTCCCTGGGGCACTTATGTCTATACTCGTATGGCTTTTGGTTTGAAGAATGTGCCAGCTTCATTTAATAGAACGATGTATCTGATATTGGGCAAATGGTTAACAACCTTTCTTCGCATATTTATGGATGACTTTTCAGTATTCTCAGGTACAGATAGAAGGGCGGCAGTTCAAGATTTCCATGATCATTTGGAAAATCTAAAAGAAATTTTTGAGCAATGTCTCAAAACGGGTTTGAAATTGAATCCTGATAAATGTCACTTTTTGGTCACTAAGGGTACTCTTCTTGGTCACATAGTATCGGCTGAAGGTATAACTGTTGACCCTGCAAAGGTTACCGCTATTCTTTCCATGCCAATTCCACAAAGTCCAAAGGAAGTACAAAGTTTCTTGGGCCATGCAGGATATCACAGAAGATTCATTAGGATGTATTCTGAAATTGCTAAGACCTTGTCAAGGCTTACTAGTAAAAAGATCCCTTTCTCATGGAGTGCTGAAGCTGACAAAGCATTTTGTGAACTAAAGTTGAGGTTATGTACTCCTCCACTTTTAAGTGTTCCTAATTGGACATTAGAATTTCATGTGCATACAGATGCTAGTCTTCATGCTGTTGGTGCAGTTTTAGCTCAACCATCATCGCACAAAGTGGATAGACCTATCTCTTATGCCAGCAGATTACTCAACCAAGCTGAAAGGAATTACAGTACAACGGAAAGAGAAGGGTTGGCTATCGTATTTGCTCTTCAAAAGTTTCGACATTATCTCCTTGGTGTACATTTCATTGTTATCTCTGATCATCAGCCCTTGAAGTATCTGATAAACAAGCCTAGAGTAGCAGGAAGGATTTGGAGATGGTTACTCTTGTTTCAAGAATTTAATTTTGATATTCATATTAAGCCAGGCAAAAAGCATTACATGGCAGATCAAGTGTCCAGAACTGCAATGAGTGAAAAGGCAACAGGTATTAATGATGAACTGGTGGATAGCAATCTTTTCCTAGTAGCAATTCGGACAGGTTGGTATGATGAAATTCTTCATGTTCTCACTACTGGAAAGATCCCAGAACACTTGACACCTGTAGAAAAGAGAAGATTGCTCCTGAAAACCAAAGCATATTCTCTTATAAATGGAAATTTATATAAATACTGTCAGGATGATATATTGAGAAGGTGTGTCTATCCAGAAGAGGTAAATCTTTTGCTGGAGGCTGCACACAATGAAGGACACCTAAAGGGGGAAGAATTGGCTCATAGAATCATCCACAAAGGGTTATGGTGGCCTCATATTTTCAAGGATGCAATCAAGTTTGCAAAAGAGTGCCACATCTGTCAGAGATGTGCTCCCACGCCAACCAGATTGAATTTCCAACCATTAGTCATATCTACCGGATGGCTTCCATTTGAACGATGGGGTATTGATTTCATAGGACCAATTAGTCCAACTAGTCAACCTGGAGGAAAAAAGTATATTTTGATGGCCACATGCTATGCCACTAAATGGATAGAGGCTAAAGCTACTATGGACTGCACCGCTTTAACAGTAGCTAAATTTATGTATAAATGTATTTTCTCAAGATTTGGTTGCCCACTGGAAATTACTAGTGATAGGGGCACACATTTTGTAAATCAATTGCTCCAGGTTATATTTGACAAGTACAAAATCTTCCATAAAAAGTCTTGTCCCTATTACCCAAGGGCGAATGGCCAAGCAGAGAGTTCGAATAAGATTCTGATTGGACTACTTCGCAAATTATCTTTTGATCATCAAAGCTCTTGGCCACTAGCACTAATTGGTGCAATTTGGGCTTTTAGAACCACGAAGAGGGGAACCACAGGCGAGACTCCATTTCGCTTAGTTTATGGAAAAGAGGCATTGGCCCCATTTGAGTTTATCATCAGAAAAGAAATAGGAATCAAAACCATTGCAATTGAACCCCCCATTCAGAGATTGGTGGCATTAGAAGAGTACAGAGAAGGGGCAATGCAGAGACTTCTGGCGACACAAGAAGAGCGCAAGAGATTGCATGACAGGTATCTGAGATCCAATGAAGTTCAGGAAGGGTCTATGGTTTTAGTGCATCAGGTTCCACCAATTCAAACTAAATTGGCACCCAAGTGGATAGGACCTTATAAGGTAATTAAGGTATTGCCACATGGCGCAGTGCATCTGGAAGATCTGCAGGGTAAAAGGATTCCCCTAGTCAACATCTCCAGGGTGAAGAAGTATCTAAAATAGGTCAAAATGAGAGCACTCCACCCCTTGTACATACCGTATTTCTTTATAGTAATTACAGTATAACTAGATCTCTTTGAAATAAGCAGAATAAGGAAGAAATTGCACCAGGGACGGTGCAAAAGCTTGATGTGGGGGTCTGTAGTAGTCCTTCTTTTTTTCTCTCTCACTATGCCTTCCTCTTGGGTCGGGCAAGCTCCTTCTTTCACATATTGAAGGGAGTAAGCTCGTGAGGAGTTCGAAGGGCCGATGGTCTTTTCTTGCACCTGTTCCAGATGAAACTTCATTTGTTCTTGGCACCCCTATAGCCCCATGCAGTAGAGCTTTCCCTTTCGCACACCACACCCCTCTCAACCCCTCCCTCCCCCGTAAGAACCACTCTCACCCCACCCTCCCCCATGCGCCCCCTCTCAAACCCCACCCTCCCCCATGCGCCCCCCTCAACCACTCTCCCCCTCTCAACCCCTCCCTCCCCCGTAAGAGCCACTCTCACCCCACCCTCCCCCATGCGCCCCCCTCAGCCCACCCTCCCCCATGCGCCCCCCTCACACCACTCTCCCCCTCTCAACCCCTCCCTCCCCCGTAAGAGCCACTCTCACCCCACCCTCCCCCATGCGCCCCCTCAAGCCCCACCCTCCCCCATGCGCCCCCCTCGCACCACTCTCCCCCTCTCAACCCCTCCCTCCCCCGTAAGAGCCACTCTCACCCCACCCTCCCCCATGCACCCCCCTCAACCCCACCCTCCCCCATGCGCCCCCCTCACACCACTCTCCCCCTCTCAACCCCTCCCTCCCCCATAAGAGCCACTCTCACCCCACCCTCCCCCATGCCCCCCCTCAGCCCCACCCTCCCCCATGCGCCCCCCTCGCACCACTCTCCCCCTCTCAACCCCTCCCTCCCCCGTAAGAGCCACTCTCACCCCACCCTCCCCCATGCGCCCCCCTCAACCCCACCCTCCCCCATGCGCCCCCCTCACACCACCCTCCCCCATGCGCCCCCTCAGCCCCACCCTCCCCCATGCGCCCCCCTCACACCACTCTCCCCCTCTCAACCCCTCCCTCCCCCGTAAGAGCCACTCTCACCCCACCCTCCCCCATGCGCCCCCTCAAGCTCCACCCTCCCCCATGCGCCCCCCTCACACCACTCTCCCCCTCTCAAACCCCACCCTCCCCCATGTGCCCCCCTCAGCCCCACCCTCCCCCATGCGCCCCCCTCACACCACTCTCCCCCTCTCAACCCCTCCCTCCCCCGTAAGAGCCACTCTCACCCCACCCTCCCCCATGCGCCCCCCTCAGCCCCACCCTCCTCAGCCACTCTCACCCCCCATGCGCCCCCCTCAACCCCACCCTTGCGCCTCCTCATCCCCACCTCTTCCCCCACTCAATTCCCAACTCCAACCCCCTCCAACCCCACTCAACCTCACCCCCACTACAAATCAAGGTAATTGGAGAAGCGGTCTTCATGTTCGGCTATTGCTTAGAGAGTGAATAAACATGCTGCTGGCAAACCTCAGAAAGGGAACGTTGAAGCTGAAGAAAGTGGTACTGAGATGAAATTGACTGACAATGCAATAGATAGGGCTGGATAGGAAGGACTCGTTCTAGAATGATCTGAAGAGCAGCCGGGAGGTGAAAAATCGCACTGTGAACAGTCCTTAAAACGGGGAAATGGTATGGGATAAAAGTGTGCAGGGTAAAAAGTAGAAGCGGAGAAAAGATTTTGCCATGTGCCAACAATCATCCAGGAAGACTACCCATTTTTTTTGGGACTCAATTCAAATCGAGGGAATAATTGACCTACCCCTCCAATTTTGGTTATTCCACCGGCGCGTGATCAGTGGACGTGAAGATTCGGCAAGGCTCTCTTGGCCTATTGGGGCCTATAAAAACAATGCATTTGTGCTCTTTGGGGTACATTTTTTGGGAGTTACATTGACGCGTGTATACGTGCAGAAGCTCTCTCTTGCACTTGGTGGTTTCAAGCCTATTGTAGGAGCTACTCTGTAGTGTGGATATAGAGGGTAGGCTCCTCAGTGGAGGGCTATGAGCACTATAGTGTAAGAGAGTATCCTGGATTTATTAAGCTCTATTCTCTTGAGCAATACCTTCACCATTTGTATTGATCTGTATTTATCTGCATAGAGTGCCACGAAGCTCTGAGCATTAGTTGTTGAGCATTTCCTTGACAAATCTTGTAATCATCTGAATCGAATCAAGAAGTGTCTGGTCTTCCTTGGTCAATTGTTGTTCATATTTCCTGAAGTATGTACCACTCTGTGCAATCCTTGTTATCTACCTGCTCACAGAAATGTTAAAGGGTATACTTCCCTAAAGAGAACCCCCCTTGAGTAGGCGACGTACTGGATGTGGTTAATTTTCATTCTCTACTTTTTATTAAAGGCGGATACCCCAGTACCTCCTCTACACCTACCCTCTGTATCCACACTACAGAGTAGCTCCTACAATCGGCTTGAAACCACCAAGGGCAAGAGAGGACTTCTGCACGTACGTACAGTGTAACCGAACTGATGTACCCCCAAAAAAAAATTTTGTGTGTGCCCCAATGAGCACAAATCCATTGTTTTTATAGGTCCCAATAGGCCAAGAGAGCCTTGCTTCACGTCCACTGATCACGCGCCGGTTGATTTCCCAAAATTAGGGAGTAGGTCAAATATTCCTCTTGATTTGAATTGGATCCACAAAATTAGGTAGTCGCCGTGAATGGTTGGTGGCAACTCCACTTTCACTTTTTACCTGCAAACTTTTATCTTTTTACCTGCCATCTGAGATTCTCATTTTGTGGTTTTGTTATTTCACAATGCCTTCCGAAAATTAGATGAATGACTGATCATATCCAACGAGGTTAATCCTCCACTTGACTATCTGAGTGTATAAGCCTCTAATTTTTGCTCATGTTCTCTTGCAAAAGTTCACCTCTTCCGGACCTCTCCATGACTAGTCTCAGACCTTCCTCTGCCCGCACCTTCACTTCATCCTTCGACAGATATCATTTTCTGGATAATCTTCCTTGTTGTGTGTGTGAAGGTGTGTATGTAGAAGTGTGTGTGGGGGCCTGTGGGCATATATGTGGGGGTGAGAATGTATGTGTGCAGGTGTATGTGTGTATGTGTGTGGGGATATATGTGTGCATGTGTCGGTGTGTGTGTGATGGGTGGGTGTGCATGTGTGGAAGTGGTGTGCATGTGTGTGGGAGTGTGTGCATATGTATGAGTGTGAGAGTGTGTGTGTTCATGTGCGTAATTGTGTGTGAGTGTGTGTGCATGTGTGTGAGTGGATGTGTACGGATATGTGTGTGGAGATGTGTGTGTGTGTGGTGGTGTGTGTATGCGCAAGTGAGGGGAGGCGGGAGAGGGTGTGGGAGAGGGTGAGTGGGTGGCTGGAGGGAAGGAGGCGGGGGGGGCAGGGGGGGGGGGGCTTGCGGGGGTGCGGGTGGGGGGGTGGGGGGGGGGGGGGGAAGGCGGGGAGTGTGGGCGGGGGATGGGGGGGGGGCGGGGGGTCGCGGGGGGAAAGGCGGGGGTGGCGGGGGGATTGCAGGGGAGGGAGGGGGGAGAGAGAGAGAGAGAGAGAGAGAGAGAGAGAGAGAGAGAGAGAGAGAGAGAGAGAGAGAGAGAGAGAGAGAGAGAGAGAGAGAGAGAGAGAGAGAGAGAGAGAGAGAGAGAGGGAGAGGAGAGAGGGGGGGGGGGAAAGGCGGGGGGATTGCGGGGGAGGGAGGGGAGAGAGAGAGAGAAAAGGGAGGGCGGGAGGGGGGGGGGGGCGGGGGGGCTTGGGGGCTTGGGGGGTGTGGGTGGGGGGGTGGGGGGGGCGGGGGAAGGCGGGGAGTGTGGGCGGGGGGGGGGGGGCGGGGGAAGGCGGGGAATGTGGGCGGGGGGTGGGGGGGTGGGGGGGGCTCGCGGGGGGTGTGGGCGGGGGGGGGGGGGCGGGGGTCGCGGGGGGGGGAAAGGCGGGGGAGGCGGGGGGAGATGGTGGGGGGGCAGGGGGTGGCGGGGGGAGGGAGGGGAGAGAGAGGGAGAGAGAGGGAGAGAGAGAGAAAAGGGAGGGAGGGAGGGGGGGCGGGGGGGCGGGGGGGCTTGGGGGGTGTGGGTGGGGGGGTGAGGGGGCGGGGGAAGGCGGGGAGTGTGGGCGGGGGGAGGGGGGGGGGCGGGGGGTCGCGGGGGGGAAAGGCGGGGGTGGCGGGGGGATTGCAGGGGAGGGAGGGGAGAGAGAGAGGGGGGGGCGGGGGGGCGGGGGGGGCTCGTGGGGGGTGTGGGCGGGGGGTGGGGGGGCGGGGGTCGCGGGGGGGGGGAAAGGCGGGGGGGCGGGGGGAGATGGTGGGGGGGCAGGGGGTGGCGGGGGGAGGGAGGGGAGAGAGAGGGAGAGAGAGAGAAAAGGTAGGGAGGGAGGGGGGGGCGGGGGGAGAGAGGCGGGGGTGGCCGGGGGATATGGTGGGGGGGCGGGGGGTGGCAGGGGGAGGGAGGGGAGAGAGAGAGAGAGAGAGAGAGAGAGAGAGAGAGAGAGAGAGAGAGAGAGAGAGAGAGAGAGAGAGAGAGAGAGAGAGAGAGAGAGAGAGAGAGAGAGAGAGAGAGAGAGAGAGAGAGAGAGAGAGAGAGAGAGAGAGAGAGAGAGAGAGAGAGAGAGAGAGAGAGAAAGGAGGGAGGGGGGGGGCAAGGCGGGGGTGGCGGGGGGATTGCGGGGGAGGGAGGGGAGAGAGAGAGAGAAAAGGGAGGGAGGGAGGGCGTGGGGGCGGGGGGGCGGGGGGGCTTGGGGGGTGTGGGTGGGGGGGTGGGGGGGGGGGCGGGGAGTGTGGGCGGGGGGGAGGGGGCGGGGGGTCGCGGGGGGGAAAGGCGGGGATGGCGGGGGGATTGTAGGGGAGGGAGGGGAGAGGAAGAGGGGGGGGCGGGGGGGGCGGGGGGGGGGGAGGGGCTCGCGGGGGGTGTGGGCGGGGGGTAGGGGGGGGGGCG
>CM035427.1:43145258-43165258 GCA_020310875.1 Ceratopteris richardii
CCTTCCTGAACTTCATTGGATTTCAGATACCTGTCATGCAATCTCTTGCGCTCTTTTTGTGTTACTTGAAGTTTTTGCATTGCTCCTTCTCTGTATTCTTCTAATGCCACCAATCTCTGAATGGGGGGTTCAATTCCAATGGTTTTGATTCCTATTTCCTTTTTGATAATGAACTCAAATGGTGCCAATGCCTCTTTCCCATAAACTAAGCGAAATGGAGTCTCGCCTGTGGTTCCCCTCTTTGTGGTTCTGAAAGCCCAAATTGCACCAATTAGTGCTAGTGGCCAGGAGCTTTGATGATCAAAAGATAATTTGCGAAGTAGTCCAATCAAAATCTTATGGGAACTCTCTGCTTGGCCATTTGCCCTTGGGTAATAGGCACAAGATTTTTTATGGAAGATTTTGTACCTATCACATATAAACTGGAGCAATTGATTTACAAAATGTGTGCCTCTATCACTAGTAATTTCCATTGGGCAACCAAATCTTGAGAAAATACGTTTATACATAAATTTAGCTACTGTTAAAGCCGTGCAGTCCACAGTAGCTTTAGCCTCTATCCATTTAGTGGCATAACATGTGGCCATCAAATATACTTTTTACCTCCTGGTTGACCAGTTGGGTTAATAGGCCCTATGAAATCAAGACCCCATCGTTCAAATGGAAGCCATCCGGTAGATATGACTAATGGTTGGAAGTTCAATCTCGTTGGCGTGGGAGCACATCTCTGACAGATGTGGCACTCTTTTGCAAACTTGATTGCATCCTTGAAAATATGAGGCCACCATAACCCTTTGTGGATGATTCTATGAGCCAATTCTTCCCCCTTTAGGTGTCCTTTATTGTGTGCAGCCTCCAGCAAAAGATTTACCTCTTCTGGATAGACACACCTTCTCAATATATCATCCTGATAGTATTTATATAAATTTCCATTTATAAGAGAATATGCTTTGGTTTTCAGGAGCAATCTTCTCTTTTCTACAGGTGTCAAGTGTTCTAGGATCTTTCCAGTAGTGAGAACATGAAGAATTTCATCATACCAACCTGTCCGAATTGCTACTAGAAAAAGATTGCTATCTATCAGTTCATCATTAATACCTGTTGCCTTTTCACTCATTGCCGTTCTGGATACTTGATCTGCCATGTAATGCTCTTTTCCTGGCTTAATACGAATATCAAAATTAAATTCCTGAAATAGGAGTAACCATCTCCAAATTCTTCCAGCTACTCTAGGCTTGTTTATCAAATACTTCAAGGGCTGATGATCAGAAATAACAATGAAATGTACACCAAGGAGATAATGTCGGAACTTTTGAAGAGCAAATACGATAGCCAAACCTTCTCTTTCCGTCGTACTGTAATTCCTTTCAGCTTGGTTGAGTAGTCTGCTGGCATAGGAGATAGGTCTATCAACCTTATGTGATGATGGTTGAGCTAGAACTGCACCAACAGCATGAAGACTAGCATCTGTATGCACATGAAATTCTAATGACCAATTGGGAACACTTAAAAGTGGAGTAGTACATAGCCTCAACTTTAGTTCACAAAATGCTTTGTCAGCTTCAGCACTCCATGAGAAAGGGATCTTTTTGCTGGTAAGCCTTGACAAGGGCTTAGCAATTTCCGAATACATCCTAATGAATCTTCTGTGATACCCTGCATGGCCCAAGAAACTTTGCACTTCCTTTGGGCTTTGTGGTATTGGCATGGAAAGAATAGCTGTAACCTTTGCACGGTCAACAGTTATGCCTTCAGCAAATACTATGTGACCAAGAAGAGTGCCCTTAGTGACCAAAAAGTGACATTTATCAGGATTCAATTTTAAACCTGTTTTGAGACATTGCTCAAAGATTTCTTTTAGATTTTCCAAATGGTCATGGAAATCTTGAACTGCTGCCCTCTTATCTGTACCTGAAAATACTGAAAAGTCATCCATGAAAATGCGTAGAAAGGTTGTTAACCATTTGCCCAATATCAGATACATTGTTCTATTAAATGAAGCTGGCGCATTCTTCAAACCAAAAGCCATGCGAGTATAGACATAAGTGCCCCAAGGAGTGACAAAGGCTGTTTTGTCCCTATCGTCAGGATGGATCACTATCTGATTGTAGCCACTAAAACCATCCAAGAAACTATACAAAGTGTGACCAGCTACCTCTTCAAGTACTTGCTCTGTGAAGGGCTGAGGAAATCCATCTTGAATAGTCACTTTATTCAAAGCACGAAAATCAACACATACTCTTATTTTTCCGCTATTTTTCTTGGGTACAATGACCATAGAAGAAAGCAATCTGGAATGTTCTACTGGAACAATTATACCAGCTTCTTCTAGCTTTGTAATTTCTGCTTTTACAGCCTCTGCATATTTCGGATTGAGTCGATATGGTCTACTTCTTACTGGCGCGGCTCCCTCAACTAAGGGTATCCGATGTAACCCAAGCTCTTCTGGTATCCTTGTTAGATCTTTGTAGGACCATGCGAAGACATTTTTATAGGTAAAAAGCAAAGAAGTTACCTTCTGTAGCAAGAGAGGATAATGCCACAACCAGGATGCCAAATGGACCATTTGAGGGTTCTCTTCATCCCCTAAATTTACTTCTTGAATCAATGTTTCAGGACTGGTCTTCCTTGAGATATCATCTCCACTATATGCAGGAGTGGATTTTAATTTATATTCTGCAACATGTTCTTTCATCCATCCTTGAGGTATATCTGCAAAAGGAAGATCTTCTCTGCTCTTAGGTTCATAATCTTCCCTCTCTGATACTTTTATATTGGTTGCCTCCTCAAAGGTTGTATTTTCCTTCAATTGCTCATTCCCCAATACCTTGTGGTCTTCATTGCCCTTTTCTGTAATTTCCCTATCTACAACTTCTTCCTCAATTTCATTGATCTCCACTGTGCAACACTCTGCACTTCCCATCATCCAATTTAACAATGTATCATCTTCTTGGGGTAGAGAGGGCATTACCTGAGTATCCACATTATATCCAGTGGTTTTTCTTGAATCAAATCCTTCTTCCAAATGTAGTTGCAGTTGGCTATTGGTGCTTGTTGAAATCCATAGTTTATTTTTCCCCCAATCTTGCAAAGCTTTTGCTTGTCTCAGCCAAGGTCTCCCCAGGAGCAAAGGATAGGAAGTCTCCTGTGGAAGTGCAATAACAACAAAATCCAACACAAAGTGGCAACCCTGTACTATCATCCGTACCTTTTCAATAATGCCAAGAGGCGCAACCCGATGTTGATCTGCTAGTGTAACTGTAAATGGTGCCATTTTGGTGGGGTTCAAACTGTAAATGGTGCCATTTTAGCTTCTTCATTGTAAAATCTGGCATCAAATTGATACCAGAGCCTCCATCTATGATCACACCTGTAAGAGCTTCATCCTTTATACAAACTGATAATCTCGAACTTTGGTAGTCTGCTAAGGGTGCAGGGGGAAAGTCAACCATGAATCCATCTATACTAGGTGATTGGACTAAGTGAGCAGAGTGTATAATCTTTAGTAAGTCACTTCTTATTTTTGAATCCATCCTTATAAGCTCATATAGACTAACCTTGTGATGAATACCTTTCAAGATCTGTTCAATGTTTACCTCCTGAGTGTTTTCTTGCAGACTGGTTAGTTGGCCCTTTAGAGAAGTAGTCATCTTATCATAAGCTCCTTCAATTTCTACCTGGTCCTTCCATCCAGACTTCTTTTCCTCCTCTTTATCCTGAAATCCTTGTTGTTCATCTCTATGGGTTGCAGCTGCTTGCCTAGCTCTAGTCATTATGGGCATTGCAGAGGATGAAACGGCATAAGACTGAGTAGTTTTTCCTTCTTCATGTGGAGAGACTGCAATCATATGAATTGGAGCAGGACGACCTCTTGGGCAATCTTTGGTATAATGATCCTTGGCCTCGGGACAATGTTGACAAGGAGGTGCATCTTCTAGGAGGGAACACTTATTTTGCATGTGACCATATTCACCACAACGATAGGACATCAAGGGTCTATTATATCTAGGATTTGCAGGCCTATTCTCCTCTCTATTAGATCTATTTGAAGTACTAGCATAGTATGAATCCAAAGTTTGAGGGTTACCTCTCTACTGTGTACCCTTGAGATAATAGCAATCTCTGGCTTCGTGACCATCTTTTCCACAAAATTGACAGCTTACCTTAATAGGGCAATTAGCATTGGAATGTCCATTGTTGTTACAGATTGTACACCAAATTTGTCTCTTTATATCCTGAGTGGTCTTCAAATCTTCTAACTCTCGGCGAAGTTGAGCTACTTCATCATCAGTGCGACACAGTGGTGGCAAGACCTTCTCTTCTTGTTGATTTTGTTGCATCTTCAATGCTTCCAGTTCTCTCCTTAGTTGCTCAATAGGATCCAGATTTGCAGCATACTTTTGTTGTGTATCTCCTTCAAAATGTTGCCTTGCTTCTTCAATGCGTGATGCCGCTGCAACAAAATCATTGAGGGTCGCATCCAATCTAAGAGATTCACGAAGTTTCTGCTGAGATGACCTAGGCAGAGCCTTTTCGATCCATTTTTTAACCAAAAAGTCACCTGGAGCATGTGGCAGACATGCAACAAGTGCCTTTGTTCTAGTGTGAAGTTCATGAAAAGATTCACCTGATCTTAGCTTCAAATTCTCTAACTGATCTAGAGCTCTTCCTGAGGAATCACTTGGTCAGAATGTCTGTGAGAATGCCGCCTTCAGAGCCTCCCATGTAGTAAAATGGCCATCTGCATATTGACTATACCATTTATCTGCAAGACCCTCCAATGTGGATGGAAAAAGTGCCAGCATTGCATCCTCTCTATTTTGCAGACCTCTTCCACGGTATAAAGAGATGAATCTCCTCACATGATCATCAGCATCCTCATAGGCTTGTCCCTTGAAGGTAGGGAATTTAATATTTAATCTGGAGAGTAAATGAGAGAGATCCTCCATTTGTACTGGTGTTTCTTCGGACGTATCTGAGGAGAAGTCTAGAGTTCTCCTATACCCTTCTTTTGACAATGGTGTCGCACCCAAATCAATGGACAAATTTAGAGAAGGCAAAGGGGAGGTAGACTCACTAGCCGTGATTATTGCTAACTTGTTTACGCTCCTTCGAACACAAAGAGACTCCTTATCTGCCCATGTATGGGTCATGTACCTACTTGCAAATGTAATAGGGCAAAATACCTCTCACGGAAATGCAAAGGTCCCACCGGGCGTGCCAAACTGTAGAGGAGGTACTGGGGTATCCACTTTTAACAAAGTAGAGAATGAAGATTAATCACATCCAGTACGTCACCTACTCAAGGGGGGTTCTCTTTAGGGAAGTATACCCTTTAACATTTCTGTGAGCAGGCAGATAACAATGATTGCACAGAGTGGTACATACTTCAGAAAATATGAATAACAATTGGCCAAGGAAGACCATACACTTCTTGATTCGATTCAGATGATTACAAGATTTGTCAAGGAAATGCTCAAAAACTAATTCTGAGAGCTTCGTGGCACTCTAAGCAGATAAACAGAAATCAATACAAATGGTGAAGGAATTGCTCAAGGGAATAGAGCTTAACACCAATACTGACTCACAGAAAAGAGAGAAATCTAAGGCACTCTCTTACACTACAGTGCTCATAGCCCTTCACTGAGAAGCCTACCCTCTGTATCCACACTACAGAGTAGCTCCTACAATCGGCTTGAAACCACCAAGGGCAAGAGAGGACTTCTGCACGTACGTACAGTGTAACCGAACTGATGTACCCCCAAAAAAAATTTTTGTGTGTGCCCCAATGAGCACAAATCCATTGTTTTTATAGGTCCCAATAGGCCAAGAGAGCCTTGCTTCACGTCCACTGATCACGTGCCGGTTGATTTCCCAAAATTAGGGAGTAGGTCAAATATTCCTCTTGATTTGAATTGGATCCACAAAATTAGGTAGTTGTCGTGAATGGTTGGTGGCAACTCCACTTTCACTTTTTACCTGCAAACCTTTCTCTTTTTACCTGCCATCTGAGATTCTCATTTTGTGGTTTTGTTATTTCACAATGCCTTCCGAAAATTAGATGAATGACTGATCATATCCAACGAGGTTAATCCTCCACTTGACTATCTGAGTGTATAAGCCTCTAATTTTTGCTCATGTTCTCTTGCAAAAGTTCACCTCTTCCGGACCTCTCCATGACTAGTCTCAGACCTTCCTCTGCCTGCACCTTCACTTCATCCTTTGACAGACATCATTTTCTGGATAATCTTCCTTGTTGTGTGTGTGAAGGTGTGTATGTAGAAGTGTGTGTGGGGGCGTGTGGGCATATATGTGGGGGTGAGAATGTATGTGTGCAGGTGTATGTGTGTATGTGTGTGGGGATGTATGTGTGCATGTGTCGGTGTGTGTGTGATGGGTGGGTGTGCATGTGTGGAAGTGGTGTGCATGTGTGTGGGAGTGTGTGCATGTGTATGAGTGTGAGAGTGTGTGTGTTCATGTGCGTAATTGTGTGTGAGTGTGTGTGCATGTGTGTGAGTGGATGTGTACGGATATGTGTGTGGAGATGTGTGTGTGTGTGGTGGTGTGTGTATGCGCAAGTGAGGGGAGGCGGGAGAGGGTGTGGGAGAGGGTGAGGGGGTGGCTGGAGGGAAGGAGGTGGGGGGGCGGGGGGGGGGGGGGGCTTGCGGGGGTGCGGGTGGGGGGGTGGGGGGGGGGGGGGGGGCGGGGGAAGGCGGGGAGTGTGGGCGGGGGGTGGGGGGGCGGGGGGTCGCAGGGGGAAAGGCGGGGGTGGCGGGGGGATTGCAAGGGAGGGAGGGGGGAGAGAGAGAGAGAGAGAGAGAGAGAGAGAGAGAGAGAGAGAGAGAGAGAGAGAGAGAGAGAGAGAGAGAGAGAGAGAGAGAGAGAGAGAGAGAGAGAGAGAGAGAGAGAGAGAGAGAGAGAGAGAGAGAGAGAGAGAGAGAGGGAGAGAGAGGGGGGGGGGAAAGGCGGGGGTGGCGGGGGGATTGCGGGGGAGGGAGGGGAGAGAGAGAGAGAAAAGGGAGGGAGGGAGGGGGGGGCGGGGGGATGTGGGTGGGGGGGTGGGGGGCGGCGGGGGAAGGCGGGGAGTGTGGGTGGGGGGGGGGGGAGGGGGGCGGGGGGTCGCGGGGGGGAAAGGCGGGGGTGGCGGGGGGATTGCAGGGGAGGGAGGGGAGAGAGAGAGGGGGGGGCGGGGGGGGCTCGCGGGGGGTGTGGGCGGGGGGGGGGTCGCGGGGGGGGGAAAGGCGGGGGGAGATGGTGGGGGGGCAGGGGGTGGCGGGGGGGAGGGAGGGGAGAGTGAGGGAGAGAGAGAGAAAAGGGAGGGAGGGAGGGGGGGCGGGGGGGGCGGGGGGGCGTTGGGGGTGTGGGTGGGGGGGGGGGGGCGGGGGAAGGCGGGGAGTGTGGGCGGGGGGGGAGGGTCGCGGGGGGGAAAGGCGGGGGTGGCACGGGGATTGCACGGGAGGGAGGGGAGAGAGAGAGGGGGGGGCGGGGGGGGGGCTCGCGGGGGGTGTGGGCGGGGGGTGGGGGGGGGCGGGGGTCACGGGGGGGGAAAGGCGGGGGGGGCGGGGGGGAGATGGTGGGGGGGCAGGGGGTGGTGGGGGGAGGGAGGGGAGAGAGAGGGAGAGAGAGAGAAAAGGGAGGGAGGGAGGGGGGGGCGGGGGGGCTTGTGGGGGGAGAGAGGGGGGGGTGGCGGGGGGAGATGGTGGGGGGGGGCGGGGGGTGGCGGGGGGAGGGAGGGGAGAGAGAGAGAGAGAGATAAAAGGGAGGGAGGGGGGGGGAAAGGCGGGGGTGGCGGGGGGATTGCGGGGGAGGGAGGGGAGAGAGAGAGAGAAAAGGGAGGGAGGGAGGGGGGGGCGCGGGGGCGGGGGGGCTTGGGGGGTGTGGGTGGGGGGGTGGGGGGGGCGGGGGAAGGCGGGGAGTGTGGGCGGGGGGGGGGCGGGGGGTCGCGGGGGGGAAAGGCGGGGGTGGAGGGGGGATTGCAGGGGAGGGAGGGGAGAGAGAGAGGGGGGGGCGGGGGGGGCGGGGGGGGGCTCGCGGGGGGTGTGGGCGGGGGGTAGGGGGGGGCGGGGGTCGGGGGGGGGAAAGGCGGGGGGGGCGGGGGGAGATGGTGGGGGGGCAGGGGGTGGCGGGGGGAGGGAGGGGAGAGAGAGGGAGAGAGAGAGAAAAGGGAGGGAGGGAGGGGGGGGCGGGGGGGCTTGTGGGGGGAGAGAGGCGGGGGTGGCGGGGGGAGATGGTGGGGGGGCGGGGGGTGGCGGGGGGAGGGAGGGGAGAGAGAGAGAGAGAGAGAGAGAGAGAGAGAGAGAGAGAGAGAGAGAGAGAGAGAGAGAGAGAGAGAGAGAGAGAGAGAGAGAGAGGAGAGAGAGAGAGAGAGAGAGAGAGAGAGAGAGAGAGAGAGAGAGAGAGAGAGAGAGAGAGAGAGAGAGAGAGAGAGAGAGAGAGAGAGAGAGAGAGAGAGAGAGAGAGAGAGAAGGGAGGGAGGGAGGGGGCGGGGGGGGGGCTTGTGGGGGTGGCGGGGGGAAATGGTGGGGGGGGCGGGGGGTGGCGGGGGGAGGGAGGGGGAAGAGAGAGAGAGAGAGAGAGAGAGAGAGAGAGAGAGAGAGAGAGAGAGAGAGAGAGAGAGAGAGAGAGAGAGAGAGAGAGAGAGAGAGAGAGAGAGAGAGAGAGAGAGAGAGAGAGAGAGAGAGAGAGAGAGAGAGAGAGAGAGAAAAGGGAGGGAGGGAGGGGGGAGGGGCGGGGGGGCGGGGGGGGCTTGTGGGGGGTGGCGGGGGGGAATGGTGGGGGGGCGGGGGGTGGCGGGGGGAGGGAGGGAGAGAGAGAGAGAGAGAGAGAGAGAGAGAGAGAGAGAGAGAGAGAGAGAGAGAGAGAGAGAGAGAGAGAGAGAGAGAGAGAGAGAGAGAGAGAGGAGAGAGAGAGAGAGAGAGAGAGAGAGAGAAAAGGGAGGGAGGGAGGGGGGGGCGGGGGGGGGCTTGTGGGGGGTGGCTGGGGGAAATGGTGGGGGGGGCAGGGCGTCGCGGGGGGAAGGCGGGGGTGGCGGGGGGATTGCGGGGGAGGGAGGGGGGGGAGAGAGAGAGAGAGAGAGAGAGAGAGAGAGAGAGAGAGAGAGAGAGAGAGAGAGAGAGAGAGAGAGAGAGAGAGAGAGAGAGAGAGAGAGAGAGAGAGAGAGAGAGAGAGAGAGAGAGAGAGAGAGAGAGAGAGAGAGAGAGAGAGAGAGAGAGAGAGAGAGGTTCACACGCGGGGAAAAGAGAGAGAGAGAGAGAGAAAAAGGGATAGAATGAGAGACCGAGAGAGAGAGAGGAAAAGAGAGTGAAAGGGGAAAGAGGGAAGGGGATAGAGAGAGATAGGTATCAAAACATCCGGGGTAGCAAAGAAAAGATGACAGCAACGACTGCTCAGAACTCAAACATGTCCATGTAATGGAATGGATTATTCCCTGAAGCTTCATCCCCAAGGCATCTGAGAGCTTTTCTCCCAATCTCGGCTACCGTTATTTATCTACAAGTTGCCTTTTCATTGCTTGACTTTCTCTTCTATCTTCTTCGGTCCTTCTGCATGCCTAGCCAGCCTGAGAGAGAAAATAGGAGTACTACAGGAACCTAAGTTGGATGCTTACTCACTAAAAATAGATGTCCAAATTATAACATGGGAGTACTATGCAACCATATAAAGTGGTGCACTCACTAATGGAAGAATTTCCAAGAAGATGATGATACAAAATTTAGATTATTTTGAAATAATCTAAGTGTGTGAAGTGAAAGAAGCAACGAAGCTAACCTTATTCTCACAAAATAGTGTAACAAAATTATAAATCAACCACAAGGTTAACTCACAAAACCTAGTTACCACCACCTTGTAGAAGACTTCTTGCTCCAAGAGAGTAGCCTCTCCTTCACCAAATCTCCACCTCCTCAAGAGTGTGTGAACAGTCTCTCTTCAAGAAGATCTCCAAACTCTAGATCTCTGAGTGAGTGATAAACAATGAGCCAAGTCTATTATTATATAGTTGTTGTATATCTCCCAAAAATCTCTTCAAAAAGCTACGATCAAAGGTCTATCTCCAAAAATAAATGCTATCGGAATCGCGATATCGTTGTCTATCCCTTTCAAAAAAGATTTTCACATTGTTGCACCTAGCGAGGGTCGAACTTTGGCAGTTTAACTTTGTTTATACTATATTTGATCTAGGCCAAGTCAGCACTCACTTTTGTTGTGGAGAAGTGTCTACAAACTATATACTTTATCTATTGTTGGGCAGTTTCGGACCATAGGATATTGACTTTCCATAATCTATCACCATCTCATAATCCTTATTCTCTTTTCTTTTAAAGAGCTTAACTCTTTTTCCAGCAATCAATTCTTCTAACTTGGGTGCATCCAATTCCCTGAGCAAGTATGTACCATTGTCGAATACTTTACATATTACATAGGGACCAAACCATCTTCTCGCAAGTTTTCTTTAGGCTTCATATTGCGTATCCAATGAGCTATCATAGAAAAGTACCCATTCTCCTTCATTCAAATTTTTAGATCTAACCTATGGAACTTGTCAAATGGAATCTTATTTCTCTCTCTAGATGCTATGAGCTTAAATGTTGCCTCTTCTACCAAATTTCTTCCTCTCTCTAATTGAAGAATTCGCACTGCTAGAAGATCTTCTCTCGATATCTCATCCTCCCAAGGCAAGGAAGTCTACACTAAAGCATGTGACTCCATGGATGAAATAGGTTTCTAAAAAGACATTAGCTCTACCGGCATATATCCAGTAGTCCTAGTGCATGTTTTCGTGTCCACCCAAAGGGCAAAGGGAAGATATTTTGGTCAGTTCTTTATCTTTCGCTCACAAGCCTTAGCCAAAGCCTTAATAATCGACGGATGTTCTTGCTCAGTTTTCCTACTGGCTTCAGGATTGTAAGCAGTGGTGAGCAATAAGCGAGTCCCATATTTTTCAAAGATATCTTTGGCTTCCTGAGCATCAAGCTCACCTCTGTCGGCAACTATTTTCTTGACATTGCCAAATCTACCAAACACGTCTTCTATTAAAACTTGCATATATTTCTCATAGCTTTTGTTCTCAGAGCTCTTCTTTCAACATCATTTGTTAGATCCTCTCTTTCTAGCACAATATATCTCATCTGTTGCACCCCTAATGGCATTGTAACCATATCCACAACCCACTTATAGTGGATATTAAGAGGATATGTCAAATGCAACTCGTGTCTGTGTCTAATATTGGAGTACACCTGGAAAGGTTTACAAGTGACTACATATTTGTGGACATTGACATACATCCTAGGCCACCTGTATCTTTTTCTTATCTTTTCCTAAGTCTCTTGAAAGCCTTTATGTTGAGCACATAGTGAGCTATGAGTTTCGCACATAATATTACCTTTCGTTTCATTGCAACCTACAACTCACTGATGTCTCTTACCTATCTAATCTTTTGCTTCCAAAGTAATCCATATTTTCGGAAGTAATTGCTTGATTTTCTCTGAATGGTATGAAACTTCTCTTTGCTCCAACTATGATTAGGAGACTTTATGCTTGAGTATCTTCCGATTTCCTTCCACTCGTTTTCATATTCCTCTTCATTGAATCTTTTTGTTATTCCTACTTGAACATCGTAAGGTTTCTCTTATTTCATCCTATTTCCTTATTCGCTTCCTAATCTTTTTTGAGTTCCTTCTCTTGAAGACTCAGTACTAGTCTGATCTCTCTCAATTCCATGCATTGACTCTTTTCTATTCAATCCTATGGATGCTTCATCTAGGCATGAAGTATGTACATGCGAAGCATAAAGGGTCCAAGCCTTTCTCTTCATCATTAGAAATCATCGAGTCTTCATTTTCATATATAGCTCGTGATAGCATATCGGTAACCACATTATTTCTTTTGGCTATATGAATGAACTCGGGGTTTAGCGACTTGATGTACAGTATCCACCTTAACATGGCAATGTCTATAGTGGAACAATTCAAGATCATTCCCAACAATGGTAAGCAATCTATTCCCACCACCACATTGCTCCCATTAAGTATTCTTTATCATTCTTTTATGCGGTCACTATTCCCCAAAGCTCTCGTTTAATCTACGGGTAGCCTACCTAACGAACATTTAATACTTTAGCTCCCAATTGAATCACATAACCTTTTCCCTCATCATCCTCTTGGCCTCACCCAGCCTATACTCATCAAACTCATATCTATGATGATGTAAATTTGTTTATTGTCACTGTAATCGGCTTTTCTAGGCAGTGGTGCTTCTAAAAGTGCCGTCTTTAATTTCTCACAGCTTGTGTATGGATATCCTTCCATAAAAATCTCTGCCCTTTACTAAGCAATGTATAGAGTGGGTCTGCAATATGGGAAAAATGAGGAATCCAAACAACCTAGAAAACGCATGCCCCAAGAAATCTCCTCACCTCTCAGTGATCGACGAGCAAACTTCTTTCATGTGTTGAATGGTATCTACTTTATTTGGACACGGCTTTCTTCCTTTACCACCACATAGACTTTCTACAATCAATACCTCTTGCACTCCAAATACTCACTTCTCTACAGACAATGTCAAATGAGCCTCTTCCAACTGACTAAGAATGGATTCGCAATCATTTATGTGGTTTTTAACAAATTTCCAACATCCATCCTTGTCAAGAGCCTCATCTATATCTTTTTCCTGGCAACGTTTAATAGGGACATTGTCAATGAATGGCATGGTCAGATGTAGAATAAAATCCCTAAGCACCATATGCATAACATTGATCATATGTGCCACCGAATTCGTGGCACCTTATGGCAAAGTGCACATGTGCACGAGCCCAAGTGGTGTCCTCATAGTCATCAAGTAACGAATCTCGAGGGCTAGCTGGAATTGATCATACGTAGAGTGCAAATCCCCAATTGAATAAATAGATCTTCCTGCAAAGGCTTCTGTGTACTCATGTACGATAGGTCCAGTTCCCATATTTTTGATTGTCATCATGTAGATCCTGAATAAATGTCAATGACTCATTTTGCTTTGGTATTGTAAACCAATAGTTAGAATACTCAGCACTTGATGGCTCAGAAATTCCCATTCTAAACTTAGAAATTCCCATTCTAAACTTTTCATTCAACAGATCAATTATCTTTGAAATGTGAGCTTTTGGTATCAGAATCAGTCGAAGATTCCAAGGTACATGTGGTATTGTAAAAATTATCCTAGGTGTCACCACAGATGTATCTGCATATCCAATTTCTTGGGCATGAAAAGAAAAAGCCTTTCCATGCCTAAATATCATTCAACAGAATACATTCTTCTCTTTTTTCACTAAGGAAACCATCTCTTCCTAACTGAATTTGCACAAGTGTTCCTTTAGTGAATTCGTGACCTATTTTTTCTTTATATGTGAGAGGTGGCCGGGTTTTTTCTCCATTGATAAGTTTGCTACTATCTTCAGGAAGCGGAACTACAATTGGTTTAATCTTTTTATTGATCGTTTTGTATTTTGTTTCAACAAAATCTTCTTTTCCTTTTTCATCTTACTCAAACTTTGCTATTTCCTTCTACATGGAAATAGAGTACCTTTGAATCACATAATCACTCCTTCTTTCGTCAATCGGTTCTTGCAGATTGAACAATGTGTCTGCAAAATATATCTCATAAAAAACTTTGGAAATCTCCTCATGGAATTCGAGCACTCTACATCCATAAAAGTTTCTCTGAAGATCTGCTATGTATCGTTTTTCCTACTTTTTTAACTTAGAAAAAACCCGAAACTGGAATGAACTTGTTGAAGAAAGTGCTATGAAACTTGATATGAACATATTTACATTTGGGATATTTTCACTTTCCAACAAGGGATCAAACTCCAGAGTCATAGCCACCCTTCTAGAGTAGGGAAATGAGGAAATCCAGTTGTAAAAGAGACCGTAAAGCCAGACCATGATATAAGAAAGGGTCTCATAATTCCAGCTACACACATAGAAACATGTCTTGCACCTGTCAAGTTAATCATGCCCATGAAGACCCTTTTCCTTACAGCCATAGTAGATTCAGGAGCCTCCTCATGTTCTATCGATTCAGGATTGGTTAAGAAACATGGAATTCCTATACTTTGAAAGAACAAACTAGTAGTAGCTGAATTAGTAGATAGAGGATCTCGAGCATTTGGGAATATAACCACGGAAACCACACCATTAGGAGTAAAACTTGGAGACCATGAATCCCACATATGTTTCAATGTTATATCTAGCCCAATACATCTAGTTATCATTGGAATGCCTTGGTTAAAGAAGCATAATCCAGACATCAATTGGGAAAAGAATAAAATCAACCCTCGAGATATCCAGAAGAACCCAACATATGTCAGAGTCAAGGCCTTCATACATGCAGTAAGAAAGGAACGGACATATATGATCTATGTTGTACAAGCTCAAGAATCCAAGAAAGACGATCTAGTGCAGCTACCCAATCAGTACAAAGGCTTTGAAGATGTTCTCAAAAAGAAGAATGCAGATATCCTCCCTGAGCATAGAGCTTATGATTCTCCCATAGATCTGAAAGAGGGAGCACAACCACCCTTTGGACCAATCTATGGACTATCTCTAGAGGAATTTATAGAACTACACAAGAACATTGATGAGAATCTACCAAAGGGATTTAGCAAACACTCAAAGACTCTAGCAAGAGCCCCTCTTTTATTTGTAAAGAAGAAGGATGGATTCTTTGGATGTGTGTAGACTATCGTGGATTGAACAGAGTCACTATAAAGAACAGATACCCTCTACCACTCATATCAAAGCTCTTGGAATGCCTTGCAAAAGCAAAGCTCTTCATAAAGATTCACCTTGAAATGGCTTACAACCTTGCCAGGATCAGAGAAGGAGACAAATGGAAGACAACCTTTAGAACAAGGTATGGGGCACTTTGAATATGTAGTTATGCCATTTGGTCTCAAAAATGCTCCATCTGTCTTTCAGCATACGATGAATGATATCTTTCCAGAGTATTTAGATGAATCTATGGTAATATATCTCGATGATATCTTGGTATTCTCCGAAAATCTAGAGGATCATAAATATCATGTAAAGATAGTCCTAGAGAAACTAAGAGAAAAACAATTATATGCGACATTGGAGAAGTGCTCTTTCTGTTAGGTAGAAGTGGAGTTTCTTGGAGACATTTTATCAAAGAAAGGAATCTTCATGGACCCTAAGAAGATCAAGACAATCCTTGATTGGCAACCACCTTCCTGTGTTCATGATGTACAATGTTTGTAAGGGTTTGTCAATTTTTACAGGATATTCATAAGAGATTACTCCAAGATAGTGGCATCTCTTACTAATCTTAGAGGAAACTCAAAATTCTCATGGACGGAAGAGGTAGAAAAAGTCTTTCATACCTTGAAATTAGCATTCACCACTACTCCAATTCTACTCCAACCGGATTCTAGCAAGCCCTTCTTCCTATAGATAGATGCATCAAATTTCATCCTAGCCACCATTCTATCGGAATATGGAGATCATGGACACCTACATCTAGTTGCATATCATTCAAGGAAAATTTTCCCTCCAGAGATTAATTATGAAATCCATGATAAATAACTTCTTTCCATAGTAGACGGGCTTGATACCTCGAATCACCATCTAGAAGGAGTAGCTCACAGAGTTACTGTGTATAAAGATCACAAGAACTTGGAGTATTTTATGACCACCCACATCCTAATTAGAAGGCAATCTCGATGGAGTAAGGTTCTATCCAGGTTCGACTTTGGCATCATCTACGGTCTAGGACATCAACAATGTCAGGTGAATGCCTTGTCTAGAAGATCTAACCTTGCACCAAAGAAGGGTGGAGTCCTTTGATCAACAAGAGAGTGTATTACTCAAGCCTGAACATCTCCAGTTAGCAGCTATCTCTTCAAACCATCATGAAGCTTCAGCCTTGAATCATTTGATCCATGAGATTCTACCACAAGATGAATTGTTTTGTAATATTGAGCAGAAAAATCAAGAAGGAAAAGTCCAAGTAGTAAATGAGTTTTAGGAAAATAACGGGTTACTATTCTATAAGAACCTATTGTATGTCGCTCCAAGAAAGCCCAGGATCCAAGTACTTCAACAACATCATGACAACCTTGCAGAACGATATTTTGGAGTAAATAAAATAATAGAAATCATATCAAGGGATTTTTGGTGGCCTCAAATGTGGAAGGAAGTCAAAGAATGTATTCAATTCTTTGACACTTGCAATAGATCTAAGGTATCACGTTATAAACCTCATAGTTCTCTTGAAATATTTACCTATTCCAGAAAAGGCCATGGACTTCAATGTCTATGGATTTCATCACAGTCCTACCAAAGTCACATACCTATGATGCCATTCTTGCTATTGTGGATAGATTTACAAAGATGGCGTACTTCATTCCAACTACAAAGGCAATCACAGGTGCATTCGCTATGGGAATTTTTCTCAGATAGATCTTTAGGCTTCATGGATTGCCTTATGATATTGTTAGTGATCGAAGTTCACAGTTCATATCTAGCTTTTGGAACAGTCTTTGCAAGCTCCTTGGTGTTCAATTTAAACTTTCTACAGCAATTCATCCACAAACTGATGAACAAATAGAATGGGTGAATCAAGTCCTAGAGCAAGATCTCCGTGGTTTGAGTTGTTACCCTTTGCAGATTCTACCTATAACAATAACGTTCATGCATCTATTAAGCAAAATCCCTTCTTTGCAAACTATGGACAACATCCAAGGATGGATATACAACTCTCAAATCATGTCAAGAATTCAACTGCTAAAGACAAGGCCTAGTGCCTGATGGACATTCACAAAGAACTCAAGGAAGATATCTATGAAGCTCAAGAACAATATACGTACTATGCAGATCAACATCGTGTCCAAAATCCATCGTATCAAATTGGGGATAAAGTATGGTTACTTAGAAACAAATTGCAAACATTAAGGCTTTGTGCAATGTTAGATCGTCAAATATTTGGTCTATTTATCATCTTATCCAAGATTAATCGAGTCACCTTCAAGCTCCAACTACCAATTACCATGAGAATACATCCTGTTCTCCATGTATCCATATTGGAACCATATCAGATTTCACCATTGAGGGGGGAGAGACCTAGTCCTTCACTACCTATCGAGATTGATGATCATGAAGAATTTGAAGTCGAGCATGTCCGAGATTTGAGATATCTGGAGGAAGATTCAAGTACTTTGTTCATTGGAAAGGGTATGACATGTGTTGATCGTACTTGGGAGCCTACAAAACACCTTTAGAGAGCACCAATCAAGGTTTCAGAATTCCATTAGAGAAATCCAATGAAGCTTAGACAAGAGAATATCATCGCTCCTCGTGGAACTCGTCGCTTGAGGGGAAGCTGTTGTCATGGACAAAGGAAACCATCCTAAATCTCAGATTCCATGTGAATCCTATATCTCATGCTTGGTTCAGAATTAGGAGATACCAATGGTTCCATTGCATCTCGAATGTGCCAAAACCCTAAGATCAACTGTCTTCTTGCTTGATTGTGACATCCAGAGACCACGTTTCAAATTGATGACATCATCGATGACATCATCCATTCGTAACCTCTTCGGCACCACCCTTGGAGAACCTATATAAGGAGGGGTTGACCACATTCATTCTCAGTCTTTCCAATACCAATCTTGGGAGCTCAAGGAGTGGTGACCGCCAAGTAAGTACTCTCCAAGTTCTAGTTCCAATTCTTCTCTTGTTCCTTGTTCCAATCTTGTCTAGTCTAGTTCTTGGACATCTTGTCTTGTCCTCTTGTAATCTCCTAGTATGAGATCTTTTCGAGTTCCTTCTTGTATCTAGTTCACCTCCTAGAAGGTACTTCTTGTAATCCAGATATCTTGTTCCATACTTACGATCTTGGGTTGTTGGATCTCTTGTATCATCTTTAGTCTACTTTTCCATACCTATCGGTCCTGGGTTGTGGGATGTATTGTATCGTTTAGGTATTCTTGTATCATTTTCCCTACGTAGATTTTCTTGTAATCAGAAGTGTATTTCCAAAATCTTGTCTAGTGTAGTCAGAGAGCACAATCTAGTGCTCCCTTGAAAATGGGTTCATATGGATTTACTTGGATTCATAAGCATTTAGGCTGTATAGATGTGCACATGAGAATATAATGGGCTCATAGACAAGAGTTTACCGAGCTTTTGAATGTTGATTTCCTTTCTTTTCATGATGATTCAACATTTAAATTGCACCCAAAAATGGGATTGGCTTTGGAGTATTTTAGAGATGGAATCTGTATAATAGCACCACCTCTACGAGTGTGCTGCATCCATCTTGTTGGTTTAGCCACATGAAGTTTAACTAGCCTATTCTGATGGCACCTTTAGAATAGTTGTGTTGTAACCTAGGATCAATTACTTATGGAAGCCTATCTTGGTTTAGGTAGCGACGGGACCATATCGCCATATTGTTCTTCTCCATTTGGCCTTGTTTTATACATCGATTGTTTGCAAGTAAATTATTCAATTAACACCATACCAAAGTTGTCAATATCACCTTTAGTAATAAGATGACCAATTGGGACATACTCTGGAGCAGCATAGCCATAAGTCCTATTTTTGAAATGTGTGGAATCCTATAGTTTTAAAAACACACATCATTATGTGCTCCAACATCATGGATGGGCAGCTCGTCTTTTCTCCTTGCCTCAACAAGTTCTTTGGATTTTCAAAATCTACCATCTTGATTACAAATTTTGATCAATTGTTTTGTAAATAATCCTTGTTGGCATAATAGTGGACTCCTTCATATGAGAAAGAGTCCTCAATGCCTTGGACACATCTTTTAGTTCCACGTTTATGTCAAAAAGCGCAGTGTATATTGGAAGGTGAGGAGCAAAATGCCTCTTTCCCATCTCCGAGTAGATGGCCAGGGCCTCCCTAGGCTTCCCCATATCGAAAGGTGAGATCATGACCATCTGTGACAAGCCACCATGATGGATGTGTAGTGCTCCAAGCTAAGTTGCAAGCGTCCAAAAGACCCCAATACTTCAGCTACCAATTTCATCTCTTTCATCTTGTTGAGGTGGATTGCTAGAAATACCAACTCATAATAGAAGCCTTGTCTGAAGGTCATCCCACTATTCTCTGCTTTCTGCTTGGCATAAGGAGCACGATATAGAAGGCCATTGACTATGTGCCTTTTATATAGAGCTTCAAATGTTAACAAAGAAGGAGCATAATAATATTAATGCTTCCACATTGTACCTTCCTCCTCCCCCCCCTCCCCCCCCAACCCCACCCCCCACTGTAAATACTTTGATGGTTGCACACATCGTTCTCTCATCAAGCCACAAGGGCCTACAGTGTTGTTGCCATTGAAAGGCCTCAAGTGCTTGACACGCTAGGCCTAGGTGCGCTAAGTAATGAATGGTAGTAGACAATGAACCACGTATGAGTTGGTGTTTTTGTCCTACTAGGATATGAGCAGCATTCATCTGAGGACGGAGTGAAGCGATCTAGATAGCAAGACTATTTAGTTCCTCTCCAAAAGCATCTTTGGTTTCTTGAAGTCTCGAGAAATGAAAAATATTTTTTTCTTGTGCAAGAAGTCCATGCCCTTAGGAGCACAAAGAGCAATCTTTATTTTCATGTCCCTAAAGGCAGGTTGTAACTGCTGAAATAGATGAGTTTTAGGTTCCCTTGTTGCAAGGACTCACAGACAAGAAGCAGTTTTTTCATCCTCTATAGAATCCAAGAGCGTTGGTGCGACTTGTCCAAGATTATTTATGCCTTCTGCAAGTTACCCTTTAGTTTTATGTACATATCCTAGTACATGTGCCGCTCAATCTTCTTAGCTGCTTGTATTTGCGAAGAAGGCAATAAAGCACGCACATCCATATCAACCACCAAATCTTTGGTGGAATACAAGCTTCCTCGTATCGTATCTTTTACCATGTTGTTTTGAACAGGCAGAATCATTGGTGATGTTGAGTTATAGCTATTCATCGAAGATATAAATAGGAG
>CM035427.1:43170258-43310258 GCA_020310875.1 Ceratopteris richardii
TACTAGTGAATACCTAACACAATAGTAGCTGACACGAACTGATCCGCTTTACATAACATATTGACATGAATCGATTCTCCACATAGGAAGTGAGCTAAGTATACAAGAGAAATCTCTGTCGTCGCAACAGAGCAACTCCTGGAGGTAGGAGTCATCGTTTTCTTTTTTTTTTTTTTTGAAGAAACAAGAAATTTAAAATTGATGCAAGAGAAAGTACAGGGCAGTGTTCTTTCCAATAGGAAGGAGACACTTACAATATAAGACTTTCAATATGCCACCTGATAAATGTGACCATATTATCTCTAGATACAGAATGGGCTTGAAGTAATTTGGACCGCCACAAATTACAAGGATACTTTTTGAGCAAGGTATGCTGGTTAATATCACCTAAGCCATTTTTACTGGAGTTCCTGAAGCACCAATCTAAAAGTCTAATCATTCCCAAATTACAAGGGTAGAAATGATCTTTACAGTGTTTATCAAAGATTTTACTATTCCTATCTTTCCATATAGCCCACAGGATGTGAGCTCTCAGCAACTGCCAAATCACAATATCCATTTTGTTAGCTTCTCCAAGAAGAAGAGCTCTGGAGTTAGGGGGTTTAGTTCCAGCAGTTTGACAATACAGATAGAACACCTTCCAGTATCTGGCAGAGTTTTTGCATTTGAAAAAAAGGTGATCCAAATCTTCAAGCTTGCCACAGAAATGACAGTTTCCTGCATCAATTTTAAATTTCTTGACCTTGTTGCCAGTCCATATTCCCCTGTGAAGAATCAACCAAAGAAGGAAGGAGTGTTTAATGGTCAGAGGAAAGGCCCACACACATTGAAATCTGTATCTCCATTGATGAGTGGTCTAGGTTAGGGACCACTTCCTGTTAAGTCTTTCAAACAGCAGCTTGCTGCTGGTGCCATTCTTTTTGAAGTTGTTGAACATATCCTGAGAGACATCAGCAATATATACAGGTTTCTCCCACATGTTATCATCCAGCTTTTCCATCAGCACTTTCTTTTTGTCTTGCAGGATCTGTTTACAGGCAACAGACAAGGAGTCATTGTTTAAAATTTGACTATCATCAATAAGATTACCATTGTTCATAAGATCCTTCCAACTGCTGAATCCCTTCCTTCTACATTTATTCCTCCTGATAGGTGAAGAGGTACTGTTTACTTTGTCATGCCAACCTATCCAAATAGAATCCTGCAATAAGAAGGAGAAGTTAAACTGAAACCAAACAGGAAGTTTGTACTCCCTTTTAATTGTCATCCAGGACTTCCAAAAATTACAGATAAGTAAACTTCCTTTTGGAACAAAAATAGCAGGAGAAACAACTACATCCCAGATATCAAAATTCGTCCAACATTTATTATCTGCAATCCAAAACTTAGGTATATTCCTTTTGATGAGACAAGCCCAAAAATCATTAGACGAGACAGCTCTACAAATCCACTTAGCAGCCATCTGAGTAGCCATTTTGGAGGGACAAATTAAACCCAGACCACCATCAGACTTCCTCATGCAGCAGGTCTTCCAAGCCACCTTAGGGATCTTGTTATCCCCCCATAAAAATCTTCTAGCAAGAGCAATAGCATGAGACAGCTGTTTCTTATTAGGATGCCAACAAGACAGATAGTAAGTTAGGCAAGGAAGAATGTAATGCTTGAGAACAAAGGCTCTTTGAGCAATATTATTCTGAAAATCAATCCACTTAAAAATTTTTTCCCTAAATTTGTCTAGGACCCAGTTCCATCTTTGTTCTTGAGTAATTTCAAAACCCATAGGGATGCCCAACAATCTGAAAACAGATCCTCTTTTTATGATATCACAACCTGCCACATTAACACATTCAGGAATACAGCCATTAGAGGAATAAAAACCAGTTTTTGCATGATTAACCACAGAACCACTTGCCAAACAAAAAGTATTAAGACATTGAAGGAAGGCCTCAGCAGAAAGATCCTCAGCTTTCATAATAAGATTAGTATCATCAGCAAAAGTTTGAAGACACAAGGGGGAATGGGCTTGGGGGATTTCAATGCCCTTGATACAATTTTGATTAATAGAATACTTAACAAGCCACCCAAGAGCATCAGCCGTGACAGCAAACAGCAGGGGAGCTAAAGGACAGCCCTGACGAAGAGATCTACACAACCTGAAAGAAGTAGAAAGCTGACCATTCATAGCAACTTTAGAATGAGCATTACCAAATAAAATGCTGGTGTACTTAATAAAACTTTTGCCCAAACCAATGTCATGAAGGGATTGAAGAATAAAATCCCACTCAATCCTGTCATAAGCCTTGTCAAAATCAATTTTGAAAAAAAAAGTGTCAATATTCATCTCCTTGGTATACTCATAACCTTTGATGTGATAGAAGAGAGCGGAGAAAAGAAGGCCAAAATCTTCATATTCCTGGGGAGACGAATTCCCTGATATGAACATGGCACCATATTCTCCGTACATGGAGCTCATAGAACCACCTGCATCAACTTCGTTCGAAGGAGAAAAATAATGTCCATTTTGCAACTCCGAGGAGCAGGGCGCCACCCCCTCTGAATGTCTCGATGAGTATCCAGGCTCGACTCTGTCTTCCTCTAAGAGCTCGGGACGGCAATCATGTACGTTGGCTGAATCAGAACATGCCGCATTTGTGACGGAATTCTCGACTCTGAAGGTACTTGAGAATCGTTGCTCAAACCTGCAGTCCTGCATTTTAGTAAGGTAGGGATCCTTTGTTTGCCCCACTGGCGCAGCGCTGTAAGCTCTTCCGCAACAGTCGTCAATAATGGACAGCGATGGGGATTGAGGCGACGACGGAGACAGCGTAGATGATGGCGAGGATGATGGTGACGGTAAATGCAAAAATGAGCGTGATGGAAGTGCGGTTAATATGCTGGTAGTGTTAGCGCCGATTCCTCGGATCTCCCACCGAAGCCGTGTTTCCTCACTGCCCGTCAAGCTCTGCACAACATGCTTGAAACACGAGGGATCCACGGCAAGCACGGGAGCGCTAACCGTTTGAATTATCAGAGGTAGAATTCTTTTGATTGTCCACGCAGAGCCTGTCTCTAACGGTCCTGCAGTCATCTTGTTTTTGTGCGTTTTCGTCACCTTGAGGCTCTTCAGCATCGGCGCCATCATTGACTCCCTCTTGCCATATCCAACTCCATCTAGTGTGCAAGGCCTATCCATGCCTCCGCAGAGGTTTGGTTTTGTACCTTCCGCGTCAGAGTGTCCGTGTACTGTTCTCATCCCCACAAAACCGTTCGTCTTTCTTTTGCCTTACAGGAAACCTTACACTGAAATCTGTTCATTGTGGTCGCAGTCCGCGTAGATGGTGCGTTTGATCTGTTTGCTGTACAAACGACGAAGCTTTATCCACCTGAGACCAAGTGAAAATCCAGTAGGTATTGAGGATCACGGTAAACAGTGACGAAATTAGCATCTCCAGTAATGTTCTTCATACAACAATGTATTTCAAAATCAGAGAGCCCCAATAACTAAGAACACAAAAAGCCGAGGACGACCAACAGAATGACAGAGCGCCCATATCTGACGACGAAGAACAAGTATAGCGACTCACCGAGTTCTCATCACACCCTTCACAGATGAAATTGAATGCACCTCTCCAGATAGCTTAGTGTGATACTCACGACGAAACGATATATCCCTTTATAGGGATATGGAATTAATCAAGTAATCGAGGCTACTCAAATCTTTTACGAAGCGGACTCTAGTTACATTTGTGGTCCTCGTTGATTTGAGCAGCTATATATACAGGCATAAGGTTGGGAGGAGAGTCATCTCTCTAGCATATGGTGGTCATAATTTCTTAAGTTGTTGCATTGGTATCAGAGCCTAGGAAGTAGGCTTGGGAAAGGTGGATTGACCTAATGGCCTCTATAAAAGGCGCTTGGGCACTCTATCATGTGAAAGGGTAGGAATTGTCGAGGCGGTGCTTTGAGCATTGGACCCAACGAAGAATCAAGTGTATCTCTCAATCCGTAGGTTGGATTGAGGCATATAAGATACCGTTGGAAAGCTCTCGGAACCAGCTTTCCAAATCTATTGAGCTAGCTTCGAAGTGTTTTAAGAAGATCTTAGAAGTTTCTTACTTCATATCTTCTTACGAACTTGATCTTGAACTATCTTGAGATCATAATTTTAGCCTCCTTGAATTAAAACTAATCCTTGGAAGTTTTAATTCCCTTTAAGATCAAATCTAACTTCAAAATACATTCTCCGAATAAAAGATAATTATCCTTCCATGGTCCGATGTCCCATACCATCTTTCCTACATCAGTCTATGTATAAAATCTGGTGTCCCATACCACCCTATTTTATATTCACATTAATGTGTGGGTGATACTTATCCTAAAGTCTAAACATAGAGTACCTTCTCACTTCAACATTTAAAAAGAATTTTGAAGTTTCGGGCATTATCGCTAACTGGATACTCTATTTTTTATCCCTTCATAGGATCGTTTCACGATCTTGTGCTTTCCTTTGGGAACTTGAAAACCTTTGATATAGTATCCAATGTAAGTAATTGAACTCACAACCTCTTGGTTAGGAATGTGATGGGCTAACCACTTGCCCGAAAAGCCATGGTTGAGGATTACTTCCTAATCCTCCCTCTTAGGGTGTAGTTCAACCATCTCCTATCTATCAAGGGTGTGGTTCAACCATCTCCTACCTATCACTTTATTACACAAATCAATATACACATTTGGGAAAAATATGATGTAGCATCCTGGGGGAGATTGTATCCATTATTGTGTAAGTTTTCTAACTCTATCAGTGCGATCCTAAAATAGTGGTACCAGAGTGGCATTAGAAAAGGCTATATGTGTTGTCAAACATATGGGTATTATTTGTACATATATACACCCATAAAAATATGTAATGATACTTAATAAAAGTAGCTTGATCACCCCACACATCCAAATCTAGTCTCAATATGCTCTCAACACTCAACTAAGCTCATGACAAAGAGAACGGGGCTCACATTATACTAGTCATTTCCTGCACCATGGATTTTTTTTCATCCCTAGCTCCATTCATGCATTTGCTACACACATCAAAAACTGCTTCAACAATATAGAAATAACAAGGAATTCTATATCCACTTATGGAGAATTTGAATGTAACATGTGTTCACCCAAAATAAAATACTTTTTCCACTAAAATTATCTTTAATTTTTAATCATATTTTTTTTCTCTTGGAGTTTGAGGTCTACAAAGCACATTGAAAACACAAGGAATAAGAACAAGCTTGGAGAACAACACAAAACATAATGAATTACCAGCTGAATGTACAAAGACAAGTAAGACTTAATGCCATAGGGAAAAATATCCTAAAGAGGGGAAAAAGTGCTCGAATGATCACAGCTTTGATCACACATATCACTACCAAAATATATCAACTAATCCCCCTAGGAGTGATGTCATGAATAAGAAGGTAGCAATCATGTTTAAGGAAGTGCCAAGCTATGTGAAAAGAGATCAATCCACAAAATTAAGTAAACTTAAAACTTTGTAGAAAGCTTCAAACTTCCCCCTAGGTATATCCTCTATGAAAATGTATCCAACATTATCCTTTGTGGGAACATATGCCAAAATGATCTCTCCATCAGAGAACCTCTCCTTTACATAATGATAGTACACCTCCATGTGCTTTCTGCGAGTTCGGAACACAATGTTACTCACAAGTTCCAATCCACTTTGACTCTTAGTGAAGTTGCTGGTGGCAAAAGAATCATAACACCCAAATCAAAAAAAGGCATATGAGTTACACACACTAAAAAATCATTGTGAAAGTTCCCCTATACTCAACCTCAGAACTCCAAATGGCCATAGTGGGTTGCTTCTTTCTCAACCCAGATATGCATGAGCTACCAAGAATCAAGCAAAAACCAATAGTAAACAAACAAGTGTCATAGGTACTAGCCTAGAAGGAGTAAGAAAAAGAATCCAAATCCAAGCATAATAAATCCCCCTTGAGATAGAACAATCCAACTAGGTCCGTACCACCCATTAGTGAAATATTTGCTTCACCACTATCGAGTTGAAATCCTCCACTACTAGAATATCATGGAAATTCTAAATTTGTATTTTAAGAATCCTTTTTCTTTTTAAATTATTTTGAAATAATGTTTAATTCTTCACCTTTAGACGAAAAAAAAGTCTACATTAGAAGTAATTAATTGCATGTGCGCCTGATTGTGCCTTTATGATTTCCCTAAATGTGTTGTGTCTATGAAGCCATACATTTTCTTGTGTTTATGCCCTAAATACTAATGTTTTTTTCTTCATATATACAAAATCTACAAGTATAAACACCATTTGGGAAAAAGCCTAAGTGTTTCTACAATTCTAAACCTAGTTGTAACACCCTAACTATCTGTGCTAAACCTAATTGTAACACCCTAACTCTATGTGCTAAATCGAATTATAACACCCTAAATCTATGTACTAAACCTAATTATAACACCCTAACTCTATTTGGTAAACCTAATTTTAGCAGCCTAAGTACTTGTGCAACCCTAAAATTGAACCCTAATTTTAGAACCATATGTGTGTAGTAAAACTCTACCAAAATGTATTTGACCATAGGTGCCTAAGGGGATGGTTATCACCCCTATGAAAATTTACCCTAATTGTAAAATTTGTAAAAGCCCTATGTGCACATGATAATCTTAAAAATATGTTTTGTTTACATTAAGTGGTTTACATAACCCAAACATGATTAACCCTAAGTGAGAATTACCTTAACTATATGTGAGTATGTGGGTGAATATTTTCCTAAATACTAATGTACATGTATATAAATAATTATTTAAATGTAAATTAATCTAAACCTCAATAAATGAAAAATGAATTAAGAACAATAAAACAAAGAGAAAAAATATGTGTGTGTATATATCCAAGTGTAAGTGTGTGTGTGTCTATGAGTGGTGGTGAGTCAAGTGCATGAAGCGGAAGCTAGTGTGCATGTGAACATGTGAGTTTTGTGACTGTTCATGCACAAAAGATGATATGTGTTAGTAAAATAAATGAGAATGTGTGCATGCATGTGACCTTTTCTATGTGTGAGAGAGAGAGAAAGGGAGATTGAATAGTCTAGAAGAATTGGGTCACTGGTGTAGAGACAAATCTGGAGGAGAGACAAGGGGAGGGGGCTAGAGCATGGTCTTTTTATACATACTATCAGACAAAACAAGATCTTGGTCCACATGGTTTTAGGCAGAGCAAGGAAATGTTGGAGGTTGTTGCCATTGAAAGATAAGAGCAAAAGGATTGAAGCTTGTGTGAGATAGAAGATGGATGACACCACAATAGAGAACGAGAGAGAGAGAGAGAGACAGAGACAGAGAGAGGCAAAGAGAGGGAGAGAGAGAGAGAGAGAGAGAGAGAGAGAGAGAGAATGAAAGAGAGAGAGAGAAAGAGGGAAACAAAACAGAGCAAGAGAGGGATGGAGAGAAACTTGACATCACATTCAAAGGTTTTCACTCCCAAAGGCTCTAGTATACTAACTCATCCTGCTTATATAATCTTTGGTCTTTCATGAGTCACACAAAATCATAATAGGCGTATGATATTTGAATCTACCTTATTCACTTAAATTCATAAGAATTTCAATACATCCATGACATACAAGATGCAATGCATATGTGCATCCATTTATATATAAAAAAAGAAGTTATAATGGAAGTTTTTCACCTGTTTTACATTTGAAAGCTTACAGACATCTACATTAGAAAGAATGAAAGCAATTGTACCTTCATCCTATGCAAGACATCATGTATTATTGCCTAACTTTATTTTGATGTTTTTCTTTAGAGGTTGTATGGAGATATAAAGGTTTTTTCTACTCGTCTTGTGTGGAGAGGCACCACTGTCCAACACCCATGAGTCATCTATTCATGAATATTCAACTAAGGAGCATGCCTCCTCTATCATAAGCAATAAATCAAGCTCTATTTCTATAGTGTTGGTAGGTTGCTTGCCCTTGCCACCTTTCTAAGGGCTATTATTCTTCTTCCTTTTGATCTGATAATCTTGAATTATATGGCCTTTCTTCTTTGGAAACACTCTCCCTTGATCTTCTTTTTTTCTCCATCTTTTATAGAGTCCGCTTTGTCTCCTTTGGAATTTTCTACCAATGTAGCATCTACTTTTTTATCACCACTCCATGCCTTGAATTGTAGCTCCTCGACCATCAGTAAGGAACTAAACTCTTCAAAAGTTAGAGGTTGAGGTCTCATTTGTATATTAAGAGCCATTACCAAACCATCAAACTTTGTTACACATATTCCAAGAAAATGTTGATCTAGTTCCTCGCTTGAATTTCGTACACATGCTCCTTCCATTTGATCTCATAGATGCTTTATGATAGTGATAAACACCTCTGTAGTCTCGCCATCAATAAATTTTTATGTTGTCAATTTATTTCCTAAGTCCTGAGCCGATGTTTGTTTATGAGTTCATATTGAGTTCATAATGAATGAGAGTCAAAAACTATCCATAGTACTTGTAATCAGTGCACAAAATGCATCTATATTTCTATGTTTCCAAGCACATAGAAGATCAACATCAAGAGGAATTATTGGACTTGATGTTCCATACTTTATGGCTTGGTAGTATAATTAATGAGAGTTAAAAACTATCCATATTACTTGTAACTAGTGCACAAAGTGCATCTACATTTCGAAGTACGTAGAAGATTAACATCAAGAGGAAACATTTGACTTCGTTTGTTTTGATCAGGTATCTCTTTGGGCTCATCATCATTCCCAAGAACAATCTCTAGAAGCTCATATATATCAAAGAGAGAATTGATTTTAAATTTCCATAATGTGTAGCTATACCATCAATCTTAGCTTCTATGAAGGATGGTCCTTGTATAGAGAGATGATGATTCAAAACATGACATCTTCTCTCTTTTGTCATTGAGGCTCTACAACTTATTTTTTTGCTTCTGCACTATTCAAATCCTCTCCAGCTCTTATACCATGTAAGAAATAAGAGCACAACAAATGGACCAATAGATAGAGTTGAGGAGAAAATACAGACAAAGAGAGATGCTAACAAAGAGAGATGGAGATTAAGAGATAGAGAACTCAAATTCTTAAATTTCCAAGAGCAATGCAACTACAAAGTGGTGCTATCCATCCATGCACTCCCAATATGAAGGTTATATGGTGATCTAAATAGACCCCAGATGAATAAATTACTAGTGTGCAATACTACATAGAGCTACATATGGGCCATGATTATAGAGCACCGAAGAGAAAAATTACTCAACAAGATATTTAATCTGATAATATTTCCATGTAGAGACATCCTAACATCTCAACCCTATCGGCAAGGGGGGTAGCCCTCCCCCTCTTGCACTCTATGCATTAAGGTTCTACGTAGAAACTCCAAGGCACTACAAGTCCTTTATTTTTTCCAAGAATGGCAAACCAATGGCCCACACATTTATGCCCTTCCTAATCGTATGTCTACGCTCACAAAGCACATCTATTACTATCAACAATCACACACTTACCTCATCTAACATGGAAGTTAGGGTTCTACAACTCTCGAGGATCTCACAATGGCTTCCCCTCATAAGAGAATCCTTACAACTTAAAGCACCATGGATCATTTGCAATAACTTAGAGTGGAGTGTTGAGTATATCTAACAAGGTGGAATCGACACTAGTGGACTCTAGAGAATAGAGACACTTAGGGAGATTTGCTTGAGCATGCACATGCCAAGTTGAAATAATTTAATTCTTCACACCAAAGACAAAATCTATAATAGAGATGGTTGGGAGGAGAGCTTTTTATCATCCCTCGCATGGTCAAAACAAACATGTTATTATATTTTTAATAAAATAATTTACTTTCTTTGTCCGCTTTGAGACCTCTTAATGAAACTATACGAATAACTCCAATGTGTACCTATTCATCCAAATAATGATCTTTGATATTCTTTTGGAAGTTTGATCATTGAAATACACTTGTATTAGAAAATGCACATAATCAATGACCTCCTTTATTCGCCACATTGAAAGGCTAAAGTTAGGATGATTTATATGTATTGAATCCTAGACATCCAAAGATCGACATGCTTACCACTACATGACGTCCGGAGGATCACATTTGAATGTTTTATGTGCATTTGACTCAATCCTTTATCATCCTTCTAAGCGGCACCTTAAATTTAAGTATTTTTTTTATGAATACACTTTCAATGTCAACTAATGTACGAGTCTCCTTAAATCAAATATGACAATTTAATTTTGGAGCTCATGTCTAACATGATTTGATTACCTCATCTTTATAATTGGAGAAAGCCTACTATAGAATCCTTGTGAATAATCTTTTGAAATTTGTTTGGACGTTCCAGCTAGATACAAATTCCCTAAACAAGTTTCCTTTTTTGAAACAAGTTTAAGTAGATTGAAAAACAAAGTAAGCACAAGAATCAAAAGGAGATACAAAACATGTTAACAAACCCATCATCTCTTTCTTATATACTTTTGCAATCATGCTCTAAATTATAAAAAAGAGAATAAAATACAAGTAGAGACAATTATCAAAAAGGTATATCATCCTTTTGACCATTTCATGAGGAATCACTTCTCTTTCAACTTGTGGAAAGGGATGGTGGGTTGAGAGTGGTAGGACGTGTGAAAGGAAGTAGTGAAAGGGGGTGGAAAAGGGGGGGGGGGGGGGGGGGGGGGGAGGGGTCTTACTATTACATATTTTTCTAGCTATAAAGATTAGGGTCTTCTCAATCAACCACTCTTTGCATGGCTTTGAAGTTGATCATGCATTGTTTCTTCTAAATATTTTAGAGCACGTCACTCCTTACCATATTCTAGAGAGTAGAAGAGCAACTCATCGCTTCACTAAGTAGTTATTATTTTTAATTAACTTGATCGGGAAGCAAAAGAAACTTGGTGATGAAATACCATGTTTGGATTATTATAGGGAATAAATAAAAGGACCTAAGTCTTGCATACCACCGAAGCATCCCTTGCACCATAGGGGAACACCACAAATTTTGCCCTCCTCAATAGTGGTCCAACTTTTAGTTTCATTGGGAGGACACTAGGCAATGCATTGATATCCTTCTATATAACTTGCTATTTTTGAGCTTGGTCAAACTAGTATGAACTAGAGGTAAATTCATGAGGTAGGTGGAGCTCTTGGTCAACATCCAATCCTTCTTCTTTATCAGTATCTGTTTACATGCAAATGATAAAGATTCAATACTCAAGATATCATTATTGTTGACAACCATATTGTTTCTATACAGAGAAAGTGAATTAGAGTAACCAACTCTCCTGCACTTGTTGTTCTTGATAGATAGAGGAAGAGAGGTAGAAGAATCAAACCATCCAATCCACATAGAGTGCAATAGAATGAAAAAAAGGTTGTTAGCAAAACAAACAAATAAAACATATCTACTTTTCATCCTCATCCAAGTATTCCAAAAACAACAAACAAGGTAGCTACCTTTAGGAATAAAAATGTAAGGAGACACAACAACATCCCATAGACTATGATATTTTTGAACTCTTAAATTCTTTGATATTAAAGTTGTGAATATCTCTCTTGATTAAGCAAGCCAGTGATCATGATCCTAAGTAGCCCTCATAATCCACTTAACAGCCATATGGGTAGCCATTCTAGTAGGACTAATGAGACCAAGCCACCACTCGTCTTTCATCATGCAATAAGTAAATTCAAGTTTTATACATTATGTTTCAATCTTTGTACTTAGACAAGCAATCAAATGAATGAATCACAAGATTCGTAGTTCTTTTGTTCATTCAAGCTAATGAGATTTAGTATCTTATTCCAAGCACTTTGCATATACCAATCCCTAATAGCTTAGTTAATGCAACTATTTTCTATTTCACCTATTTATCTCTTACCACCCAAACTCTCTATTAGATTTTATTATTTCTTTTAACTTTTATTATTTTCTTTTGAACTTCATTCAAGCTCATCTCTTTTTCTTTTATTTGTATTTACACAAGTCATCCTATGTGTAAATCAAGTGCGATGCATGGACGTTTCCACCCATCCAAGTTTATTCCACTTGTGCACCAATTCGACATAGTGCATAACGCACAATCCCAGCCCCATACAAAATTGACATTAGCTCGTGGTTGTAAACCCTCAGCCAGAGTGAATGTCGATCAACCCATATACATGCATAACAACATACAAGTCAAGCCACACGACAAGACTAGCATTGCCTTGTGGCCTTGATCACCTAACTAGGGTAGCTCCATCCACCTACTAGCCGATCGCGATGCACTTACATTACACACACCTACATATATAGCTTGTTGGTGTATGAAAATGTGTTTGAATAATAATCAATCTACATATAGGATCTTGCAAGGATTAATAATAAGAATCAAAGAATCCCACTCACCAAAATTTCATAATTATTAGCATATACATGCACTTTATTTAAGTCTTGACATAACATTCCAAAGTTTTCACTCTGGAAGGCTCTAGTATACTAACTCATCCTTCTTATACAATCTTTGGTCTTTCATGAATCACACAAAATCATAATAGGCATATGATATTTTGAATCTACCTAGTTCACTTAAATTCATACAAATTCCAATACATCCATCACGTACAATATGCAATGCATATATGCATCCATTTATATAAAAAATAGAAGTTAGAATGGAAGTGTTTCACCTGATTTACGTTTTTTTTTTGTATTCATGACATTCTTCATCATCATCATCGTCCTCTTCTTAGAATTCTTCATCTATTTTGTATTTACTACTTGACCTTTGTTTGAATAGCTTGATTATTTTCCCTGCAATCATAGTTCTCAAGAGAGTGCCATCAAGTTCACATAAAGCATATGTACCTGTATAAAAAATAGAAACAACAACATAAGGACCGAACCATTGTTCTAATAATTTTTATCTTGCATCTTATTGGGCATCCAAGGTACTTTCACATATAAGTACCCAATCCCTTGACTCTATTGATCGTGGAGTAATTCCACGTCTCTTATCAAAATAAATCTTACTTCTTAGATGTGAATCCTTTAATTTTTTTATTAGCTTCTTCAATATTCTCATTCCCTTGTTTGAATTCTTTAATTCCTAATATTCATAAGTTTTTCTTTGTGATAAATGGTCTTCCTAGTCTAAACTTATCCATTTTATTATCTACGTTTCCCACATGAGTTTAGCTAGCATAAAATGAGTTAATCTCGTATATGGCATCTGATTTCCACATAAAGCAAATGCTAGGTATTTTGGCCATTGCTTGCCTTCAGTATAGAAGGATGAACTTGCTCAATCTTCCCATTTGCTTTTGGATTATAGGATATTATGAGAGATAAGTGAATTCCATGATGATCAAAGAATTCCTTCATCTCTCTAGCATCTAACTCTCCTCAATCTCCTACTACTTTTACATCATATCCAAGTCTGGATATTACTTCTTCCAAAAGGAATAGGCATCCATTATAAGTCATATTAGATCAAAGTGCATAAGCTTCCACATGATTTGTTAAGTCTTCACCTACAAGTACTATAAATATCATGTCATCATTCCTTTCAGGCATAGTCCCAAGATCAACTACCCACTTGTAATGAATACAAGGTGGATACATTGGGTATAAGGCATCTCCATGTTTGAATGAGGAATATAGCTAACATGTGACACATGTGGTCCTAGTCTTTAACATTAGAGTATATCTTTTAGGCAACCAATAGCTTTCTCGAATTTTTTCATATGTTGCCATGAAATCCTTATGACCTGCCCATAAGCTTTCATGCATGGCTCTCATCACTTGCACATCAACATTTATTAAACCTAATAGTCATTGTGCACTTTTCACCTTTCCTCTAGCATGTCGCCAAGGATATCCATCTTTCACAATGAAGTTAAAAGACTTCCTTCTAGTGTTCTGAAATCAATTTGTCGACATGCTTGGGATAGGTTGTAAGATACTCAGATAATAGCCTCTCTTTCCATTTCCCTCATAATCCTCATCTCTTAATCATTTATAAGTAAAAGTAGATGGATCATGAGGGGAATAAGAGAATGATGAGAAGAACTCTATGATACCTTAAAGCTAGCCTAATGATGGCGAGACGGAATCAATTCAATTGTTTCCAAACATGATGTGGTTCTCTCTTTCAGTCTTCTTTTATAATCAAGGTTGAACTTCTCCTAACTTCTTTGGAAGAGCATCCTTGAGATACTAATACTCTTCGTGACTAATTTCGTTTTTAATCGAAAATGTTTTTACTAGTTATTTTCAGGCTACCTTCTTCTAAAGTGCACACAAAATACAATAGTGAGATTTCTAATGTGTTGAGGGAAATGATGTGGAGCAAAAAAAGGAAGACTTAGTGAAGACGAGCAAAAAAAAAGAATCAAAGACTTAATGAAGGTGAGCAAAAAACAGACCTTCTGCTTTCTCCAATCTTTCTAAGAGCACTGTAAGGAATGACTGACACAGTCTTTAGTAATGTTAGTATCACAACAACATCAATAGACTTGGTTGTTTACAGACGAAAAAGTGTGTCTCTTCTTCGCATGTGGGTTTCGTTGTAAGCAGTAGGCCTTAATGGAGGCAGCGATTTCTGATTCAACGGTCACTATATGAGCTCTGCGCATTGCATCAAGCTCAAATAAGACCACTACCTTGATCTAGTTTCTATATGTTTCTTTGAAGAGTTCTTTAATATGATATCATGCTCAGTGACTCCGAAAGATAAGAACAAACAACTCAGAGTAGCAGCGAGGCTCAATTTCAGATCTTATGATCCTGACATTAAAGATGTTTTTTGACGACTTTCAACCTTCATTCTTATAATCAGCCATGTGAATAAGTATAAGAGAAAGAAAGAGAAATAAAACCCGATATGCGTATGAACATGTCACGTGTAGCATATCTCGCACGTTTGAGAATGACCCTTCGCTACTCACATGAGTGATTTTGTTCAAGAAACACACATCAAATTATAGTATATATGAAGGTGAGCGCATACATACATAACATGATATCTGTAGATGCAAAATCAAATAAATGAAGTTGTGAAAAACCCCGTCTGAACGCGTTGTGAGAACTCACTCAAAAGTGAGAATCATCTTCATTGAGCGCCTATTGATGCATTTCTTCATCGTTCTTTTTGTGATGCAAGTTCTCATATGGTAAACTATATACATATGTACATAGGCAAAACAAGTATAAACTCTCAAGTCAATTCAACTCACAGTTGATTGATCGAAGTCATGGCCCACATATTCATCTATTTTTACTCAAGCGTCGACACAAATTAAAGTCTGAAGACATTATTAGGAAATAGTGAAGCAGAGGAATGCTTAACTGTGTTTATTAAAAACCTTCATTTAAGAACATAATTTCCATCTTTGTGATCAAGCTGAGACACACACAACTAATACTTTCCATTCAAACCGTTTCTGCAAAATGGAAAAACTTCAATTCGTAACACTGCAAACCGTTCTATACATAGACATTAGAGTGTATGTATGTATGGAACAAAAACAAAAGTCTATCGTCACTAATATGTAGAACTTGGTTGTATTAATGATTCTATCTTAAATTAAATTCATAAGCAAACAGCAGAGTAAAAAAATTACCCGTAGCTTGATTCTATGCTCTGTTCATCTTGTATTGGTACTGAACTGCTTCATTTCTGAGGGTCGATTAACCCATGTTCAATTGTTGCTCACATGGGACCTTTCTTCAGTCACATGAATGCCTTGTCCCTTTTGCCGATGCTCTTCTTTTGCCCGTATGTTGTAGCCGACCTCCACAGTCAACAGATAAGCGGCCTTCTGTCCATTCTTTTCTTACTACAGGCGTAGAACCAGGGGTAGCGCAGGCACCGTCACTATTTGCCACGGTATACCCATCCCTTCCTTTGGATTGATCTTGTTTCTTATAGAAGCTCCCACCTTCGACCCTTGCTTACCTTCACGCACAATGATCTCTAACAGCAGCAGACTAGTTTGTACCTTCCTTAGAATTCGTTTCCCTTCTCTGGTTCAAAGTGATTGCGCTGAAAGTGGTCGGTCCTCCTTGCCCTGCCTTTATCCTTAATTCGCCAAAAGAGAGCCGCTCTAGAGCGTAGCCTTTCCCCTGTTAGTAGTATTTTTCCAGCAGAGATTAACCGTTGCTACCAATACTTTTCTACTCTCCTTGCTTCCTTTTTTTCTGCATTTCTTCTGCTTCTATCTTCAATCCCCCTTTGACTTCCAGCTGCCCTTCCTATTTTTCTCCTCATCTCCAAGGAAACAACTAGAAGGAAAATCGCTCCACGTATACATTCTACACGCACCTTCTTTTTTTTGTACAATTAAAACATCTCCCATGGCATATATGCTCGTACATATGGATATAACTCCTAAATTTGTGCATACAATTTTCCATTCTAGATGCATATACACACATACATCCATGAACACATTATGCACACACAAATGCCCATGGAAGTGCACATATATGCACTTGTGCACATAGATACATTCGTACATATTAACACACACATGCACGAAAATTGTTTCCCTTGAATTTATACATACATATGTTTAGTTTATGAGGACTATTACGTATGCACTTCCACATTCAACCATAATTATGAAACACACATGCACAAAAATATGAACATGTACAAACACACACATTCATGAAGCATCCACATGGATGCATGCAAATTGCAAACATACACTTAAATGTACATACATATTTACCATCTCCCTCATCAAAAGGTAATTATGAGCACGGGAGTTTACCATCTTCCTCATCAAAAGGCAATTACAAGCACGGGAGTTTACCATCTCCTTCATCAAAAGGTAATTACGAGCACGAGAGTTCATTATCTCCCTCATCAAAAGGTAATTATGAGCACGGGAGTTTACCATCTCCCTCGTCAAAAGGTAATTACGAGTACGGGAGTTTACCATCTCCCTCATCAAAAGATAAATATGATCACGTGAGTTTACCATCTCCCTCATCAAAAGGTAATTACGAGCACGGGAGTTTACCATCTCCCTCATCAAAACATAATTACGAGCACGGGAGTTTTATCTTCTCCCTCATAAAAAAGAAAGTATGGGCATAGGAGTTTAAAATTAAATTGTTCCATAGATTAAATGATTATAAATACTTGCTAATGCGTTTTTGAATAGTTGTTTTGAAAAGACAGGTACATAAAGATAAATTGAGGATCAAGTCTGTTTAGGTTAGAGTTTTTAATGTTTTCATGAGATCAAGAAGATCATCAAGACAAAGCAATAGATGATGAGTAAGAACTTTATGGGTTGTGTTTTGATGTTTATGATGAATTGACTTTCTATTCTAGTTGAGTTTTAGAGAGGTTTGAAACAAAGGATGAAGACTTGAAGTTATGTTTTTTTCAAAGTTGCACGTCTAAAGAGGATTGAAGAAGCATAAAGAAAACAACTTGCGCTAAGTTTTTTTTAGGAATTCATACCGGATTTCTATTTCTTTGCACCATGTTGTTTTACTTAGCATCTCAAGTATGCATGATTCATCTACATGAACAAGAGAGTTTCCTATCCCATAGGCGCATGTCCATTTGCACCAATTTAAAATATAAAATGTATCATAAAGTTTTGAAGTAATGCTTAAAAATTGGGAGCCTAAACCTCTTCCACAAATGCCCTTACCTTGTCTATGCACCATAATTGTTTAAAAAATGCACTTAGAGTATGCATGGTGGGGTCTCATTACATGACCTTGCAATAAAGGCACAATGTTTTCTTACCCATGCACACGAGTGCTTCTGTAAGGTTCTGTGTATTCTCACATTGCTTGTATACGAGGGAGTGCACAAGCCTCATCATCAAAAGCCTTTCCCCGTAAATAAATTGCACCATAATTTTTATACATGCATTTTAAAAAGCATGCATTTTATAGGGCTTACTACATGGCCTTGCATAGGCACTTAATTTTTTTTTAACCCATGCACATGCAATATGTTATAAAGCTTATAATTTATTTTGGAAGCGGAAAATAGGTCTTGGTTGGTGCGTCCGAAGGAAGCACATGTTTGGTAGGGGTGAATTTCGTAGAGAATGTTGATCTCTACTTCCTGAGGAAAGACAAAACTTATTGGAATGTCAACATCAAAGAAGATACGGTTGATATTTTTATGAAAAAGAAGGAAATTTTATAGAACAACAGAAATCGGTGATAAAGGTGCTTCAGAAGATTTGCTCAAATATGATTATAGCATCAATAGTCACAAGCCAAGTCTTAATGCAGATCTTCCTTTACGTGTTGAAGTTCGAGCTTCTTGCTCGCAAAATCTAAAGGGAGGATGGTGAATATAACTATCTGAAAAGCATGAAAAATATTATGTATATATATAGTTGGATGATAGAGCGATCGTGGGTTCTTATTGCTCAAATAACATATATTATAATTTATCATTGTGTTGAGCTTGATATATTTTGCAAACAATGTTTTCATGTGGGAAAAAATATAATAGTCGATTAACAGAGGATGGATCAAAGGCTGAAAAGGGACTGTGCACGTGGCGGACATGGAAAAACAAATAAGGAAAAGAGACGCACGCATCTTGATCTGAGAGTGGCGCATGCAAACCCAACCCGATGGGTGACAGACCATAGAAAAAGGGGCGCAGACCATTTCAGGAAGGGAGGAGGGGAGTTTGCCGAAAAGAGAGGGAGATCAATAGCACTGAAAAAGATCGAAGGAACGAGCGTATGAGGGAGGAGAGACGGCTGTCAGAAGAGGTGATCGTAATGGAATTCTGATGTTCTTGAGGGGCGACTGTTGCAGAGAAGAGAAGAGGGAACGCGTTAGTGAAGGAGGACAGAGAGGTTTTTTTTTTGAAGGAAATCGTCTGAAGCTTCAAGGGAGAGGCCTTCTCTCTCTACTCCCTGTGAGCAGATAATTTGATGGCAATTCTGGCGGCGTATGAAGACGAGGAGTGCAGATGACCTCTACGAGGGATAGTTTTTTATAAAGAGGAAGCTGCGCTAAGGAGGACATATTCGAGAAATTGGATGATGCATGTGCTCACGTCTTCCATCAGTGTTTGCGCCAAATATCATGCATTAACATGATGAATCTTGTTCTTAAATGATGAATTTCATAAGATCTGATGATGCGCGCTTGATGACTAAAGAATTTTGTTGCACACCTGATGACTGAAGAGTTTTATGTCATGACTACAAGCTAAAGGAGGAGAAGAATGGCGATTCAAAATTGAATTGACAGCTGACTATTTGAGCAAAACTAAAGGCTACACTTTTGCTGTTGGGAAGACGTTGAAGAATCTGACACTTGCATATACGAAGATCAACATTCACGTAATCAGAGAAAGGTCGTATGAAGGAAAAGTTTAGCAAGAAATATTTCATGGCCAAAAGGGAGAATCCGAATTGTTTTCATTGAAGTGTCGAGCTTGATAAGTTTTACAGATAAGTCATAACGTTTCTGTTAGTTTTATTTAAAATGTTTCTTGTAATGAAGTTTCGTTAATATCAGTTGATCCACGCTTCAATTCCTCTCTCTCATCTTCGAAGTTCGTGATTCTTATTGACCTCACATATGTTTCATTAATACCAAACGTAGTCACGTTCATCTTGGTTGAAAAAAGAGAGTAATATTTCACTCGTAGTTGCTTTCATATGAAACTCATACTTTACATTCTACAGCAAAAGTGATCATAGCGAACGAATATTATTTGACTTACTATGTCAAGATCTGTTATGGCAATAGAAAGACATAACTGGAAAAATATCCACATCAGCTATAAATTGAACCTCCTGTAAATATATGATGCTATTTCCATGAGCAATTGTCTTTAACACTAAATATATTGTCTTTTCGATAAGTAAATAGCCTCCTAGTTAAGTTATTTATATTTCTCAACTGAATTTACTAAGCAATGCAAGCGGAAATTGAATTTTACAAATGTCTACATGCTTAAAAAAAACTGATTTTCTATTTATTTTATTGAATTGATTATAAGTAAACAATTCAATTTTGAGTTAAAAAGTGTTTTCAGTTATCCAGGAATCTTAGTCTAATGGGTACATATGACTATAATTTCTCTATGGATAAATGGAACTAGAAGTGTTAATTTATCACATCGCTCGTGAACTTTATTCACTTTATGTGTTTGCTTAAAAGCCAAAGGTTTATGTTGATGCCTTTGATTATTTGAAAGAGAGTAAACACAATCATGTTCTGATATAGAAAGTGAATGTTTTTCTTGAACATTTCATTTTCTGAATTGAAGCTTCAAACTGCAGTTTTATTAATTTCCATTGGCCTTCAATGGCTTGATTGAGAAACCCAAGGCTTTGATTTGATCTGTTCAGCATGTCTAAGTTCATATATGCTCTTTGAGTCTTTATCGCACCTATGGTTGCCCCAAGCACCCTGTGTGCGCCGTCACATATATCCGAATCATCTGGTAGCTTGAATGAGGGTAAACTCTCAACCATACCTCTATCTTTGATACTCTTGAGAGCTCCAAAACTAATACGTCCAAATCTTTCATGCCATAGCTTCATATCTTCCACTGGTGATGAGGATTTGACTATATATGCCTGACTGATTTCGGACAAAACAAAGACTCGTCCTCTATGCTCACCTTGTAAAAGACACTTGTTGTCTTTATGTGATAAGATCTTACAAAGATCTCTCTCAAATACAACTTTAAAACCATCACTTAAAAATGCAGATATAGATAGCGAATTCTTACTCATTTCAGGTACATAAAGGACATATGAAATCTGAAAATTACCACCTTCTCTTGAATTTAGGGTTATTATAGCTCATTACTATCTACAATAGTAACTCTTCTACCTGAAGAATACGAAAGAGAAGAAACTACATCTCTCCAACCTGTCATATGCTTAGTAGCATCTGAATCAAATATCCAAGGACTTGCTGAAAGAAGTTGTAAAGCTGCCTGATCAAAACCTACTTCATTAGTGGTGATATAGGCATGAGAATCACCTTGAGATTTCTTTTTTTTATCATCTTCTGCAACATTACTTAATGCCTTTTTCTTTTTTGCTGCAATCCTTTTATAACATGCTGCTTTTAAATGTCCAAGTTTCTTGCAGTAATAACATATGACTTCCTTCTTTTTAGAAGACTTCTCTTTAGACGTAGTAAATACAGAATCTAAAGTAGAAGGTGAGAGGGACCTACTTTCCTTCATGGATTGTTTTGCCTTCTTCTCCTTCTGCTTCTTATCCTTTGATGAAGATAAAAGTGCTTCTTCATTCTCTTCCATTCCCTTCAGCTGATCTTCATCTCGAAGTAAGAAGAACTCTAGCTCTTCAAATGTATCCTCTCTATCTCTTATGGTAAGGGTAAGAGTGTTTATGAAAGATCGATATAAAATAGGAAGTGAATTAATCAACGTATTTATCATTTCTTCATCTGATATCTCAACTCCTATATTTAGAAGTTGATCTCTCAAGTCAAAGGTTCTTGTAATGTGGGTATGAATTGACTCACCAGATTTCATCCTCAAGTTAGCTTTCCTAGCAGGATTTCTGCTCTGAAAAAGATTCTCAAGCTTTAACCAAGCTTCTCCAGAACTTTTGCAAGATTTGATCTGTGGTAGAATATTCTTTTTAACACTCATTGCTATGAATGAAAGTGCTAAAGCATCTCTAGCATCCCATCTTAACTGATCTTCAGTAAGAGAAACTCTAGGTAAAGACCTAGTAGTGACCCTAGATATAGAAGTGGTTACCTCTTCTTGAGCTGGTTCTGCAATTGTGATTCCATCACCTCTTGAAGTTGTTGTATCTCCTTCTTTAGCTTCTCATCTTGGTCTTGTTAAGGATCCATCGACCATACTCCATACATCCTTTATCACTAAAATATTCATCATCATCAAACTCCACATGCGATAAGTAGAAGATCCTTCCAACTTGTCTTCAATCTCAATTCTAATCTCACTCATCTTAACTAAGTGTGTATGTCAAATATGCTCTGATAGCAAGTGTTGGAATATGGGGCCCCAGGATCATCCCAAACTAAGAACTTTTGAGCATACACAACTTAATTGACAAGATGATATATGAGATATAGAAAGAAAGATCTTGAGACAAGGATAGGGAACCTAAGTTGGATACTTACTCACTAAAAATAGATGTCCAAATTACAACATGGGATTACTACACAACCATATAAAGTGGTGCACTCACTAATGGAAGAATATCCAAGAAGATGATGATACAAAATTTAGATTATTTTGAAATAATCTAAGTGTGTGAAGTGAAAGAAGCAACGAAGCTAACCTTATTCTCACAAAATAGTGTAACAAAATTGTAAATCAACCATAAGGTTAACTCAGAAAACCTAGTTACCACCACCTTGTAGAAGACTTCTTGGTCCAAGAGAGTAGCCTCTCCTTCACCAAATCTCCACCTCCTCAAGAGTGTGTGAACAGTCTCTCTTCAAGAAGATCTCCAAACTCTAGATCTTTGAGTGAGTGATAAACAATGAGCCAAGTCTTTTATTATATAGTTGTTGTATATCTCCCAAAAATCCCTTCAAAAAGCTACGATCAAAGGTCTATCTCATAAAATAAATGCTATCGGAATCACGATATCGTTGTCTATCCTTTTCAAAAAAGATTTTCACATTGTTGCACCCAGCGGGGGTCGAACTTGGGCAGTGTGACTTTGTTTATACTATATTTGATCTAGGCCAAGTCAGTGCTCACTTTTGTTGTGGAGAAGCGTCTACAAACTGTATACTTTATCTATTGTTGGGTAGTTTCGGACCATATGACATTGACTTCCAATAATCTATCACCATCTCATAATCCTTATTCATTTTTCTTTTAAAGAGCTTAACTCTTTTTCAGCAATCAATTCTTTTAACTTGGTTCCATCCAATTCCCTGAGTGAGTATGTACCATTGTGGAATACTTTACATATCACATATGGACCAAACCATCTTTTCACTAGTTTTCTTTGGGCTTCATATTGCATATCCAATGAGCTATCATAGACAAGTACCCAGTCTCCTTCATTCAACTTTTTAGGTCTAACCTATGGAAGTTGTCAAATGGAACCTTATTTCTCTCTCTAGATGCCATGAGCTTAAATACTACCTCTTCTACCAGATTTCTTCCTCTCTCTAATTGAACAATTCGCACTGCTAGAAGATCTTCTCTCGACATCTCATCCTCCCAAGGCAAGGAAGTCTACACTACCGCATGTGACTCCATGGGTAAAATAGATTTCTGACAATACATTAGTTCTACCGGTATATATCCAGTAGTCCTAGTGCATGTTTTCATGTCCACCCAAAGGGCAAAGGGAAGGTATTTCGGTCAGTTCTTTATCTTTCCCTCACAAGCCTTAGCCAAAGCCTTAATAATCAACGGATGTTCCTGCTCAATTTTCCTACTAGCTTCAGGATTGTAAGCAGTGGTGAGCAACAAGCAAGTCCCATATTTTTCAAAGATGTCTTTGGCTTCCTGAGCATCAAGCTCACCTCTGTCGGTAACTATTTACTTGACATAGCCAAATCTACTAAACACGTCTTCTAGTAGAAACTTGCACACATTTCTCATAGCTTTTGTCCTCACAGCTCTTCTTTCAACATGATTTTTTAGATCCTCTCTTTCTAGCACAATATATCTCATCTGTTGCACCCTTAATGGCATTGTAACCATATCGACAACCCACTTATAGTGGATATTAAGAAGATATGTCAAATGCAACTCGTGTCTGTGTCCAACATTCGAGTACACCTGGAAAGGTTTACAAGTGACTACATATTTCTGGACATTGACATACATCCTAGGCCACCAGTATCTTTTCCTTATATTTTCATAAGTCCCTTGAAAGCCTTTATGTCCAGCACATAGTGAGCTATGAATTTCGCACATAATATTACCTTTGTTTCATTGCAACCTACAACTCACTGATGTATCTTACCTATTCTAATCTTTTGATTCCAAAGTAATCCATATTTTAGGAAGTAATTGCTTGATTTTCTCTGAATGGTATGAAACTTCTCTTTGCTCCAACTAGGATCAGGAGACTTTATGCTTGAGTATCTTCCGAGTTTCTTCCACTCGTTTTCATATTCATCTTCATTGAATCTTTCTGATATTCCTACTTGAACATCAAGAGTTTCTCTTCTTTCATCCTATTTCCTTTTTCGCTTCCTAATCTTTTTTGAGTTCCTTCTCTTGAAGAATCAATACTAGTCTGATCTCTCTCAATTCCATGCATTGAATCTTTTCTATTCAATCTTATGGATGCTTCATCTAGGCTTGAAGTATGTACATGCAAAGCATAAAGGGTCCAAGCCTATCTCTTCATCATTAGAAATCATCGAGTCTTCATTTTCATATATAGCTCATGATAGCATATCGGTAACCATGACCTTGCAATAAAGGCACAATGTTTTCTTACCCATGCACACGAGTGCTTCTGTAAGGTTCTGTGTATTCTCACATTGCTTGTATACGAGGGAGTGCACAAGCCTCATCATCAAAAGCCTTTCACCGTAAATAAATTGCACCATAATTTTTATACATGCATTTTAAAAGGCATGCATTTTATAGGGCTTACTACATGGCCTTGCATAGGCACTTAATTTTTTTTAAACCCATGCACATGCAATATGTTATAAAGCTTATAATTTATTTTGGAAGCGGAGAACAGGTCGTGGTTGGTGCATCCGAAGGAAGCACATGTTTGGTAGGGGTGAATTTCGTAGAGAATGTTGATCTCTACTTCCTGAGGAAGGACAAAACTTATTGGAATGTCAACATCAAAGAAGATACGGATGATATTTTTATGAAAAAGAAGGAAATTTTATAGAACAACAGAAATCGGTGATAAAGGTGCTTCAGAAGATTTGCTCAAATATGATTATACCATCAATAGTCACAAGCCAAGTCTTAATGCAGATCTTCCTTTACGTGTTGACGTTCGAGCTTCTTGCTCGCAAAATCTAAAGGGAGGATGGTGATTATAACTATCTGAAAAGCATGAAAAATATTATGTATATATATAGTTGGATGATAGAGCGATCGTGGGTTCTTATTGCTCAAATAACATATATTATAATTTATCATTGTGTTGAGCTTGATATATTTTGCAAACAATGTTTTCATGTGGGAAAAAATATAATAGTCGATTAACAGAGGATGGATCAAAGGCTGAAAAAGGACTGTGCACGTGGCGGACATGGAAAAACAAATAAGGAAAAGAGACGCACGCATCTTGATCTGAGAGTGGCGCATGCAAACCCAACCCGATGGGTGACAGACCATAGAAAAAGGGGCGCAGACCATTTCAGGAAGGGAGGAGGGGAGTTTGCCGAAGAGAGAGGGAGATCAACAGCACTGAAAAAGATCGAAGGAACGAGCGTATGAGGGAGGAGAGACGGCTGTCAGAAGAGGTGATCGTAGTGGAATTCTGATGTTCTTCAGGGGCGATTGTTGCAGAGAAGAGGGAACGCGTTAGTGAAGGAGGACAGAGAGGTTTTTTTTTTGAAGGAAATCGTCTGAAGCTTCAAGGGAGAGGCCTTCTCTCTCTACTCCCTGTGAGCAGATAATTTGATGGCAATTCTGGCGGCGTATGAAGACGAGGAGTGCAGCTGACCTCTACGAGGGATAGTTTTTTATGAAGAGGAAGCTGCGCTAAGGAGGACATATTCGAGAAATTGGATGATGCATGTTCTCACGTCTTCCATCAGTGTTTGCGCCAAATATCATGCATTAACATGATGAATCTTGTTCTTAAATGATGAATTTCATAAGATCTGATGATGCGCGCTTGATGACTAAAGAATTTTGTTGCACACCTGATGACTGAAGAGTTTTATGTCATGACTACAAGCTAAAGGAGAAGGAGAAGAATGGCGATTCAAAATTGAATTGACAGCTGACTATTTGAGCAAAATTAAAGGCTGCACTTTTGCTGTTGGGAAGACGTTGAAGAATCTGACACTTGCATATACGAAGATCAACATTCACGTAATCAGAGAAAGGTCGTATGAAGGAAAAGTTTAGCAAGAAATATTTCATGACCAAAAGGGAGAATCCGAATTGTTTTCATTGAAGTGTCGAGCTTGATAAGTTTTACAGATAAGTCATAACGTTTCTGTTAGTTTTATTTAAAATGTTTCTTGTAATGAAGTTTCGTTAATATCAGTTGATCCACGCTTCAATTCCTCTCTCTCATCTTCGAAGTTCGTGATTCTTATTGACCTCACATATGTTTCATTAATACCAAACGTAGTCACGTTCATCTTGGATGAAAAAAGAGAGTAATATTTCACTCGTAGTTGCTTTCATATGAAACTCATACTTTACATTCTACAGCAAAAGTGATCATAGCGAACGAATATGATTTGACTTACTTTGTCTAGATCTGTTATGGCAATAGAAAGACATAACTGGAAAAATGTCCACATCAGCTATAAATTGAACCTCCTGTAAATATATGATGCTATTTCCATGAGCAATTGTCTTTAACACTAAATATATTGTCTTTTCGATAAGTAAATAGCCTCCTAGTTAAGTTATTTATATTTCTCAACTGAATTTACTAAGCAATGCAAGCGGAAATTGAATTTTACAAATGTCTACATGCTTTAAAAAAACTGATTTTCTATTTATTTTATTGAATTGATTATAAGTAAACAATTTAATTTTGAGTTAAAAAGTGTTTTCAGTTATCCAGGAATCTTAGTCTAATGGGTACATATGACTATAATTTCTCTATGGATAAATGGAACTAGAAGTGTTAATTTATCACATCGCTCGTGAACTTTATTCACTTTATGTGTTTGCTTAAAAGCCAAAGGTTTATGTTGATGCCTTTGATTAATTGAAAGAGAGTAAACACATTCATGTTTTGATATAGAAAGTGAATGTTTTTCTTGAACATTTCATTTTCTGAATTGAAGCTTCAAACTGCAATTTTATTCATTTCCATTGGCCTTCAATGGCTTTATTGAGAAACCCAAGGCTTTGATTTGATCTGTTCAGCATGTCTAAGTTCATATTTGCTCTTTGAGTCTTTATCGCACCTGAGGTTGCCCCAAGCATCCTGTGTGCGCCGTCACATATATCCGAATCATCTGGTAGCTTGAATGAGGATAAACTCTCAACCATACCTTTGTCTTTGATACTCTTGAGAGCTCCAAAACTAATATGTCCAAATCTTTCATGCCATAGCTTCATATCTTCCACCGGTGATGAGGATTTGACTACATATGCCTGACTGATTTCGGACAAAACAAAGATTCCTCCTCTATGCTCACCTTGTAAAAGACACTTGTCGTCTTTATGTGATAAGATCTTACAAAGATCTCTCTCAAATACAACTTTAAAACCATCACTTAAAAATGGAGATATAGATAGCAAATTCTTACTCATTTCAGGTACATAAAGGACATATGAAATCTGAAAATTACCACCTTCTCCTGAAGAATACGAAAGAGAAGAAACTACATCTCTCCAACCTATCATATGCTTAGTACCATGTGAATCAAATATCCAAGGACTTGCTGAAAGAAGTCGTAAAGCTGCGTGATCAAAACCTACTTCGTTAGTGGTGATATAGGCATGAGAATCACCTTGAGATTTCTTTTTCTTATCATCTTCTGCAACATTACTTAAGGCCTTTTTCTTTTTTGCTCCAATCCTTTTATAACATGCTGCTTTTAAATGTCCAAGTTTCTTGCAGTAATAACATATGACTTCCTTCTTTTTAGAAGACTTCTCTTTAGATGTAGTAAATACAGAATCTAAAGTAGAAGGTGAGAGGGACCTACTTTCCTTCATGGATTGTTTTGCCTTGTTCTCCTTCTGCTTCTTATCCTTTGATGAAGATAAAAGTGCTTCTTCATTCTCTTCCATTCCCTTGAGCTGATCTTCATCTCGAAGTAAGAAGAACTCTAGCTCTTCAAATATATCCTCTCTATCTCTTATGGTAAGGGTAAGAGTGGTTACGAAAGATCGATATAAAATAGGAAGTGAATTAATCAACGTATTTATCATTTCTTCATCTGATATCTCAACTCCTATATTTAGAAGTTGATCTCTCAAGTCAAAGGTTCTTGTAATGTGGTTATGAATTAACTCACCAGCTTTCATCCTCAAGTTAGCTTTCCTAGCAGGATTTCTGCTCTGAAAAAGATTCTCAAGCTTTAACCAAGCTTGGCCAGAACTTTTGCAAGATCTGATCTGTGGTAGAATATTTTTTTTAACACTCATTGCTATGAATGAAAGTGCTAAAGCATCTCTAGCATCCCATCTTAACTGATCTTCAGTAAGAGAAACTCTAGGTAAAGACCTAGTAGTGACCCTAGATATAGAAGTGGTTACCTCTTCTTCAGTTGGTTCTGCAATTGTGATTCCATCACCTCTTAAAGTTGTTGTATCCCCTTCTTTAGCTTCTCATCTTGGTCTTGTTAAGTATCCATCGACGATACTCCATACATCCTTTGTCACTAAAATATTCATCATCATGAAACTCCACATGGGATAAGTAGAAGATCCTTCCAACTTGTCTTCAATCTCAATTCTAATCTCACTCATCTTAACTAAGTGTGTATGTCAAATATGCTCTGATACCAAGTGTTGGAATATGGGGCCCCAGGATCATCCCAAACTAAGAACTTTTGAGCATACACAACTTAATTGACAAGATGATATATGAGATATAGAAAGAAAGATCTTGAGACAAGGATAGGGAACCTAAGTTGGATGCTTACTCACTAAAAATAGATGTCCAAATTACAACATGGGAGTACTACACAAGCATATAAAGTGGTGCACTCACTAATGGAAGAATATCCAAGAAGATGATGATACAAAATTTAGATTATTTTGAAATAATCTAAGTGTGTGAAGTGAAAGAAGCAACGAAGCTAACATTATTCTCACAAAATAGTGTAACAAAATTGTAAATCAACCACAAGGTTAACTCACAAAACCTAGTTACCACCACCTTGTAGAAGACTTCTTGCTCCAAGAGAGTAGCCTCTCCTTCACCAAATCTCCACCTCCTCAAGAGTGTGTGAACAGTCTCTCTTCAAGAAGATCTCCAAACTCTAGATCTTTGAGTGAGTGATAAACAATGAGCCAAGTCTCTTATTATATAGTTGTTGTATATCTCCCAACAATCCTTTCAAAAAGCTACGATCAAAGGTCTATCTCATAAAATAAATGCTATCGGAATCGCGATATCGTTGTCTATCCTTTTCAAAAAAGATTTTCACATTGTTGCACCCAGCGGGGGTGGAACTTGGGAAGTTTGACTTTGTTTATACTATATTTGATCTAGGCCAAGTCAGCGCTCACTTTTGTTGTGGAGAAGCGTCTACAAACTATATACTTTACCTATTGTTGGGTAGTTTCGGACCATATGACATTGACTTCCAATAATCTATCACCGTCTCATAATCCTTATTCATTTTTCTTTTAAAGAGCTTAACTCTTTTTCAGCAATCAATTCTTTTAACTTGGTTCCATCCCATTCCCTAAGTGAGTATGTATCCTTGTCGAATACTTTACATATCACATATGGACCAAACCATCTTTTCACCAGTTTTCTTTGGGCTTCATATTGTGTATCCAATGAGCTATCATAGAGAAGTACCCAGTCTCCTTCATTCAACTTTTTAGGTCTAACCTATGGAAGTTGTCATATGGAACCTTATTTCTCTCTCTAGATGCCATGAGCTTAAATACTACCTCTTCTACCAGATTTCTTCCTCTCTCTAATTGAAGAATTCGCACTGCTAGAATATCTTCTCTCGACATCTCATCCTCCCAAGGCAAGGAAGTCTACACTACCGCATGTGACTCCATGGGTAAAATAGATTTCTGACAATACATTAGTTCTACCGGTATATATCCACTAGTCCTAGTGCATGTTTTCATGTCCACCCTAAAGGGCTAAGGGAAGGTATTTTGGTCAGTTCTTTATCTTTCCCTCACAAGCCTTACCCAAAGCCTTAATAATCGACGGATGTTCCTGCTCAATTTTCCTACTAGCTTCAGGATTGTAAGCAGTGGTGAGCAACAAGCGAGTCCCATATTTTTCAAAGATGTCTTTGGCTTCCTGAGCATCAAGCTCACCTCTGTCGGTAACTATTTACTTGACATAGCCAAATCTACCAAACACGTCTTCTAGTAGAAACTTGCATACATTTCTCATAGCTTTTGTCCTCACAGCTCTTCTTTCAACATGATTTTTTAGATCCTCTCTTTCTAGCACAATATATCTCATCTGTTGCACCCCTAATGGAATTGTAACCATTTTGACAACCCACTTATAGTGGATATTAAGAAGATATGTCAAATGCAACTCGTGTCTGTGTCCAACATTCGAGTACACCTGGAAAGGTTTACAAGTGACTACATATTTCTGGACTATTGACATACATCCTAGGCCACCAGTATCTTTTCCTTATATTTTCATAAGTCCCTTGAAAGCCTTTATGTCCAGCACATAGTGAGCTATGAATTTCGCACATAATATTACCTTTTGTTTCATTGCAACCTACAACTCACTGATGTATCTTACCTATTCTAATCTTTTGCTTCCAAAGTAATCCATATTTTAGGAAGTAATTGCTTGATTTTCTCTGAATGGTATGAAACTTCTTTTTGCTCCAACTAGGATCAGGAGACTTTATGCTTGAGTATCTTTCGAGTTTCTTCCACTCGTTTTCATATTCATCTTCATTGAATCTTTCTTATATTCCTACTTGAACATCAAGAGTTTCTCTTCTTTCATACTATTTCCTTTGTCGCTTCCTAATCTTTTTTGAGTTCCTTCTCTTGAAGAATCAATACTAGTCTGATCTCTCTCAATTCCATGCATTGACTCTTTTCTATTCAATCTTATGGATAGCTTCATCTAGGCTTGAAGTATGTACATGCGAAGCATAAAGGGTCCAAGCCTATCTCTTCATCATTAGAAATCATCGAGTCTTCATTTTCATATATAGCTCATGATAGCATATCAGTAACCACATTATTTCTCTTGGCTATATGAATGAACTCGGGGTTTAGCGACTTGATGTACACTATCCACCTTAACATGGCAATGTCTATAGTGGAACAATTCATGATCATTCCCAACAATGGTAAGCAATCTATTCCCACCACCACATTGCCCCCATTAAGTATTCTTTATCATTCTTTTATGCAGTCACTATTCCCCAAAGCTCTCGTTTAATCTACATGTAGCCTACCTAACGAACATTTAATACTTTAGCTCCAAATTGAATCACATAACTTTTTTCCTCATCATCCTCTTGGCCTCACCCAGCCTATACTCATCAAACTCATATCTATGATGATGTAAATTTGTTTATTGTCACTGTAATCGGCTTTTCTAAGCAGTGCTGCTTCTAAAAGTGTCGTCTTTAATCTCCTCACAGCTTGTGTATGGATATCCTTCCATTACAATCTCTGCCCTTTACTAAGCAATTTATTGAGTGGGTGTGCAATATGGGAAAAATGAGGAATCCAAACAACCTAGAAAATGCATGTCCCAAGAAATCTCCTCACCTCAGTGATTGAAGAGCAAACTTCTTTCATGTGTTGAATGGTATCTACTTTCTTTGGACATGGCTTTCTTCCTTTAAGACCACATAGAATTTCTACAAACAATACCTCTTGCACTCCAAATACTCACTTCTCTATAGACTAATGTCAAATGAGCCTCTTCCAACTGACTAAGAATGGATTCCCAATCATTTATGTGATTTTTAACAAATTTCCAACATCCATCCTTCTCTAGAGCCTCATCTATATCTTTTTCCTCGCAATGTTTAATAGGGACATCATCAATGAATGGCATGGTCAGATGTAGAATAAAATCCCTGAGCACCATATGCATACGATTCATCATATAAGCCATCGAATTCGTGGCCCCTTATGGCAAAGTGCACATGCGCACAAGCCCAAGTGGTGTCCTCATAGTCATCAAGTAATGAATCTCGAAGGCTAGCTGGAATTGGTCATACCCAGAGTGCAAATCCCCAATCGAATAAATAGATCTTCCTGCAAAGGCTTCTGTGTACTCATGTACGATAGGCCCAGTTCCCATATTTTTTATCCTCATCATATTTAGTGATTGTATATCCTGAATAAATCTTAATGACTCATTTTGCTTTGGTATTGTGAACCAATGGTTAGAATACTCAGCACTTGATGGCTCAAAAATTCCCATTCTAAACTGTTCATTCAATAGGTCAATTATCTTTGAAATGTGAGCTTTTGGTACCTGAATCAGGCGAAGATTCCAAGGTACATGTGGTATTGTAAAAATTATCATAGGCGTCACCACAAATGTATCTGCACATCCAATTTCTTGGGCATTAAAAGAAAAAGCCTTTCCATGCCTAAATATCATTCAACAGAATACATTCTTCTCTTTTTTTATTGAGGAAACCATCTTTTCCTAATTGAATTTTCACAAGTGTTCCTTTAGTGAATTCGTGACCTATTTTTCCTTCATATGTGAGAGGTGGCAAGGATTTTGCTCCATTGATAAGTTTGTTACTATCTTCAGGAAGTGGAAGTACAATTGGTTTAATCTTTTTATCGATCGTTTTGTATTTTTTTTCAACAAAATCTTCTTTCTCTTTTTCATCTTGCTCAAACTTTGTTATTTCCTTCTACATGGTAATAGAGTACCTTTGAATCACATAATCACTCCTTCTTTTGTCAATCAGCTCTTGCAGATTGAACAATGTGTTTGCAAAAGATATCTCATCAAAAGCTTTGGAAATCTCCTCACGGAAGTCGAGCACTCTACATCCATAAACGTTTCTCTGAAGATCTGCTATGTATCGTTTTTCCTAATTTTTTATCTTAGAAACAACACGAAACTGGAATGAACTTGTTGAAGAAAGTGCTATTAAACTTGATATGAACATATTTACATTTGGGATATTTTCACTTTCCAACAAGGGATCAAACTCCAGAGTCACAGCCACCCTCGTAGAGTAGGGAAACAAGGAAATCCAGTTGTAAAAGACACTGTACAGCGAGACCATGATATAAGAAAGGGTCTCATAATTCCACCTACACACATAGAAACATGTCTTGCACCTCTCAAGTTAATCATGCACAAGAAGACCCTTTCCCTTACACCCATAGTAGATGCAGGAGCCTCCTCATATTTTATCGAGTAAGGATTGGTTAAGAAACATGGAATTCCTATACTTTAAAAGAACAAACTAGTAGTAGGTTGAATTAGTAGATGGACGATCTCGAGCATCTGGGAATATAACCATGGAAACCACACCATTAAGAGTACAGCTTGGAGACCGTGAATCCCACATATGTTTCAATGTTATATCTAGCCAAATACATCTAGTTATCATTGGAATGCCCTGGTTAAAGAAGCATAATCCAGACATCCATTGGGAAAAGAATAAAATCATCCCTCGAGATATCCAGAACAACCCAACATACATGAGAGTCAAGGCCTTCATACATGTAGTAAGGAAGGAGCCGACATATATGATCTACGTTGTACAAGCTCAAGAATCCAAGAAAGACGATCTAGTGGAGCTACCCAATCAGTACAAAGGCCTTGAAGATGTTCTCAGAAAGGAGAATGCAGATATCCTCCGTCAGCATAGAGCTTATGATTGTCCCGTAGATCTGAAAGAAAGAGCACAACGACCCTTTGGACCAATCTATGGACTATCTCCAGAGGAATTTATAGAACTACACAAGAACATTGATGAGAATCTACCAAAAGGATTTATCAAAAACTCAAAGACTCTAGCAGGAGCCCCTCTTTTATTTTTAAAGAAGAAGGATGGATTCTTCGGATGTGTGTAGACTATCATGGATTGAATAGAGTCACTATAAAGAACAGATACCCTCTACCACTCATATCAAGGCTCTTGGAATGCCTTGGAAGAGCAAAGCTCTTCATAAAGATTGACCTTGGAGGAGCTTACAACCTTGTCAGGATCAGAGAACGAGACAAATGGAAGACAACCTTTAGAACAAGGTATGGGGCACTTTGAATATGTAGTTATGCCATTTGGTCTCAGAAATGCTCCATATGTCTTTCAACATATGATGAATGATATCTTTCGAGAGTATTTAGATGAATCTATGGTAATATATCTCGATGATATCCTGATATTCTCCAAAAATCTAGAGGATCATAAATATCATGTAAAGATAGTCCTAGAGAAACTAAGAGAAAAACATTCATATGCAACATTAGAGAAGTGCTCTTTCTATTAGGTAGAAGTGGAGTTTCTTGGATACCTTGTATCAAAGAAAGGAATCTTCATGGACCCTAAGAAGATCAAGACAATCCTTGATTGGAAACCACCTTCCTGTGTTCGTGATGTACAATGTTTTTAAGGGTTTGCCAATTTTTACAGGATATTCATAAGAGATTACTCCAAGATAGTGGCGTCTCTTACCAAGCTTAGAGGAAACTCAAAATTCTCATGGACCGAAGAAGTAGAAAAAGCCTTTCATACCTTGAAATTAGCATTCACCACTACTCCAATTCGAGTCCAACCTGATTCTAGCAAGCCCTTCTTCCTATAGATAGATGCATCAGACTTTGCCCTAGCCGCCATTCTATCAGAATATGGAGATGATGGACACCTACATCCAGTTGCATATCATTCAAGGAAAATTTTCCCTCGAGAGATTAATTATGAAATCCATGATAAATAACTTCTTTCCATAGTAGACACGTTTGATACCTCGTATCACCATCTAGAAGGAGTAGCTCACAGAGTTACTGTGTATAAAGATCACAAGAACTTGGAGTATTTTATGACCACCCGCATCCTAATTAGAAGGAAATCTCGATGGAGTAAGGTTCTATCCAGGTTCGACTTTGGAATCATCTACCGTCTAGGACATCAATAGTGTCAGCTGGATGCCTTGTCTAGAAGATCTAACCTTACACCAAAGAAGGGTGGAGTCCTTTGATCAACAAGAGAGTGTATTACTCAAGCCTGAACATCTCCAGTTAGCAGCTATCTCTTCAAATCATCATGAAGATTCAGCCTTGAATCATTTGATCCATGAGAGTCTACCACAAGATGAATTGTTTTGTAATATTAAGCAGAAAAATCAAGAAGGAAAATTCCAAGAAGTAAATGAATTTTAGGAAAATAACGGGTTACTATTCTATAAGAACCTATTGTATGTCCCTCCAGGAAAGCCCAAGATCCAAGTACTTCAACAACGTAATGACAACCTTGCAGAACTATATTTTGGAGTAAATAAAATAATAGAACTCATATCAAGGGATTTTTGGTGGCCTCAAATATGGAAGGAAGTCAAAGAATATATTCGATTCTTTGACACTTGCAATAGATCTAAGGTATAACGATATAAACCTCATGGTTCTCTTGCAATATTTACCTATTCCAGAAAGGCCATGGACTTCATTGTCTATGGATTTTATCACAGTCCTACCAAAGTCACATACCTATGATGCCATTCTTGCTATTGTGGATAGATTTACAAAGATGGCGTACTTCATTCCAACTACAAAGGCAATCATAGGTGCATTCACTTTTGGACTTTTTCTTAGATAGATCTTTAGGATTCATGGATTGCCTGATGATATTATTAGTAATCGAAGTCCACAGTTCATATCTAGCTTTTGGAACAGTCTTTGCAACCTCCTTGGTGTTCAATTTAAACTTTCTACAGGAATTCATCCACAGACTGATGAACAAATAGAATGGGTGAATCAAGTCCTAGCGCAAGATCTCCGTGGTTTGAGTTGTTACCCTTTGCAGAGTTTGCCTATAACAATAACGTTCATGAATCTACTAAGCTAAATCCCTTCTTTGCAAACCATGGACAACATCCAAGGATGGATATACAACTCTCAAATCATGTCAAGAATTCAACTGCTAAAGACAAGGCCTAGTGCCTGATGGACATTCACAAAGAACTCAAGGAAGATATCTATGAAGCTCAAGAACAATATACGTACTATGCACTTCAACATCGTGTCCAAAATCCATCGTATCAAATTGGGGATAAAGTATGGTTACTAAGAAACAAATTGCAAACATCAAGGCTTTGTGCAATGTTAGATCGTTAAATATTTGGTGCATTTACCATCTTGTCCGAGATTAATCGAGTCACCTTCAAGCTCAAGCTACCAAGTACCATGAGAATACATCGTGTTCTCCATGTGTCCATGTTGGAACCATATCATATTTCACCACTGAGGGGGGAGAGACCTAGTCCTTCACTACCTATCGATATTGATGATCATGAAGAATTTGAAGTCAAGCAGGTCCGAGATTTGAGATATCCGGAGGAAGATTCGAGTACTTTGTTCATTGGAAAGGGTATGACATGTGTTGATCAATTGTTTTGTAAATAATCCTTGTTGGCATAATATTAGACTCCTTCGTATGAGAATGAATCCTCAATGCCTTGGACACATCTTTTAGTTCCATGTATATGTCAAAAAGTGCAGTGTATACTGGAAGGTGTGGAGCAAAGTGCCTCTTTCCCATCTCCGAGTAGATGGCTAGGGCCTCCCTAGGCTTCCCCATATCCAAAGGTGAGATCATGACCATCTGTGACAAGCCACCATGATGTATGTGTAGTGCTCCAAGCCAAGTTGCAACCGTCCAAAAGACCCCAATTCTTCAGCTACCAATTTCATCTCTTTCATCTTGTTGAGGTGGATTGCTAGAAATACCAACTCATAATAGAAGCCTTGCCTGAAGGTCATCCCACTATTCTCTGCTTTCTGCTTGGCATAAGGAGCAGGACATAGAAGGCCATTAACTATGTGCCTTTTATATAGAGCTTGAAATGTTAACAAAGAAGGAGCATAAGAATATTAATGCTTCCACATTGTACCTTCCTCCTCCTCCTCCCCCCCCACCCCACCCCCCACTGTAAATAGTTCGAGGGTTGCACACATCGTTCTCTTATCAAGCCACAAGGGTCTATAGTGTTGTTTCCATTGAAAGGCCTCTAGTGCTTGACACGCTAGGCCTAGATGCACTAAGTAATGAATGGTAGTAGACAATGAACCATGTATGAGTTCGTGTTTGTGTCCTACTAGGATATGAGCAACATTCATCTGAGGAGGGAGTGAAGCGATATAGATAGCAATACTATTTAGTTCCTCTCCAAAAGCATGTTTGGTTTCTTGAAGTCTCGAGAAATGAAAACTCTTTTTTGGTTGTGCAAGAATTCCATGCCCTTAGCAGCACAAAGAGCAATCTTTATCCTCATGTCCCTAAAGGCACGTTGTAACTGCTGAAATAGATGCGTTTTAGGTTCCCTTGTTGCAATGATATCTTTCGAGAGTATTTAGATGAATCTATGGTAATATATCTCAATGATATCCTGATATTCTCCAAAAATCTAGAGGATCATAAATATCATGTAAAGATAGTCCTAGAGAAACTAAGAGAGAAACAGTTATATGCAACATTGGAGAAGTGCTCTTTCTATTAGGTAGAAGTGGAGTTTCTTGGAGACATTGTATCAAAGAAAGGAATCTTCATGGACCCTAAGAAGATCAAGAAAATCCTTGATTGGCAACCACCTTCCTGTGTTCATGATGTACAATGTTTTTAAGGGTTTGCCAATTTTTACAGGATATTCATAAGATATTACTCCAAGATAGTGGCGTCTCTTACTAATCTTAGAGGAAACTCAAAATTCTCATGGACCTAAGAAGTAGAAAAAGTCTTTCATACCTTGAAATTAGCATTCACCACTACTCCAATTCTAGTCCAACCTAATTCTAGCAAGCCCTTCTTCCTATAGATAGATGCATCAAATTTCGTCCTAGCCGCCATTCTATCGGAATATGGAGATGATGGACACCTACATCTAGTTGCATATCATTCAATGAAAATTTTCCCTCCAGAGATTAATTATGAAATCCATGATAGATAACTTCTTTCCATAGTAGACGGGTTTGATACCTCGTATCACCATCTAGAAGGAGTAGCTCATAGAGTTACTGTGTATAAAGATCTATCCAAGTTCGACTTTGGCATCATCTACCGTCTAGGATATCAACAATGTCAGGTGGATGCCTTGTCTAGAAGATCTAACCTTGCACCAAAGAAGGGTGGAGTCCTTTGATCAACAAGAGAGTGTATTACTCAAGCCTGAACATCTCCAGTTAGCAGCTATCTCTTCAAACCATCATGAAGATTCAGCCCTGAATCATTTGATCCATGAGAGTCTACCACAAGATGAATTGTTTTGTAATATTAAGCACAAAACTCAAGAAGGAAAAGTCCAACAAGTAAATAAATTTTAGGAAAATAACGGGTTACTATTCTATAAGAACCTATTGTATGTCGCTCCAGGAAAGCCCAGGATCCAAGTACTTCAACAACGTCATGACAACCTTGTAGAAAGATATTTTGGAGTAAATAAAATAATAGAAATCATATCAAGGGATTTTTGGTAGCCTCAAATGTGGAAGGAAGTCAAAGAATGTATTCAATTCTTTGACACTTGCAATAGATCTAAGGTATCACGTTATAAACCTCATGGTTCTCTTGCAATATTTACCTATTCCAGGAAGGCCATGGACTTCAATGTCTATGGATTTCATCACAGTCCTACCAAAGTCACATACCTATGATGCCATTCTTGCTATTGTGGATAGATTTACAAAGATGGTGTACTTCATTCCAACTACAAAGGCAATCACAAGTGCATTCACTCTTGGAATTTTTGTCAGATAGATCTTTAGGCTTCATGGATTGCCTGATGATATTGTTAGTGATCGAAGTCCACAGTTCATATCTAGCATTTGGAACAGTCTTTGCAAGCTCCTTGGTGTTCAATTTAAACTTTCTACAGCAATTCATCCACAAACTGATGAACAAATAGAATGGGTGAATCAAGTCCTAGAGCAAGATCTCCGTGGTTTGAGTTGTTACCCTTTGCAGAGTCTGCCTATAACAACAACGTTCATGCATCCACTAAGCAAAATCCCTTCTTTGCAAACTATGGATGACATCCAAGGATGGATATACAACTCTCATATCATGTCAAAAATTCAACTGCTAAAGACAAGGCCTAGTGCGTGATGGACATTCACAAAGAACTCAAGGAAGATATCTATGAAGCTCAAGAACAATATACGTACTATGTGGATCAACATCGTGTCCAAAATCCATCGTATCAAATTGGGGATAAAGTATGGTTACTCAGAAACAAATTGCAAACATTAAGGCTGTGTGCAATGTTAGATCGTCAAATATTTGGTCCATTTACCATCTTGTCCGAGATTAATCGAGTCACCTTCAAGCTCCAGCTACCAAGTACCATGAGAATACATCATGTTCTCCATGTATCCATATTGGAACCATATCAGATTTCACCATTGAGGGGGGAGAGACCTAATCCTTCACTACCTATCGAGATTGATGATCATGAAGAATTTGAAGTCGAGCATGTCCGAGATTTGAGATATCCGGAGGAAGATTCAAGTACTTTGTTCATTGGAAAGGGTATGACATGTGTTGATCGTACTTGGGAGCCTACAAGAGAGCACCAATCAAGGTTTGAGAATTCCATTAGAGAAATCCAATGAAGCTGAGACGAGAGAATATGATCCCTCCTCGTGGAACTCGTCCCTTGAGGGGAAGGTGTTGTCATGGACAAAGGAAACCATCCTAAATCTCAGATTCCATGTGAATCCTATATCTCATGCTTGGTTCAGAATTAGGAGATACCAATGGTTCCATTAAATCTCAAATGTGCCAAAACCCTAAGATCAACTGTCTTCTTGCTTGATTGTGACATCCAGAGACCACGTTTCAAATTGATGACATCATCGATGACATCATCAATTCATAACCTCCTCAGCACCACCCTTGGAGAACCTATATAAGGACTGGTTGACCACATTCATTCTCAGTCTTGCCAATACCAATCTTGGGAGCTCAAGGAGTGGTGACCGCCAAGTATGTACTCTCCAAGTTCTAGTTCCAATTCTTCTCTTGTTCCTTGTTCCAATCTTGTCTAGTCTAGTTCTTGGACATCTTGTCTTGTCCTCTTGTAATCTCCTAGTATGAGATCTTTTCGAGTTCCTTCTTGTATCTAGTTCACCTCCTAGAAAGTAGTTCTTGTAATCCAGATATCTTGTTCCATACTTACGATCCCGGGTTGTTGGATCTCCTGTATCATCTTTAGTCCACTTTTCCATACCTATCGGTCCTGGGTTGTGGGATGTATTGTATCATTTACGTATTCTTGTATCATTTTCCCTACGTGGATTTTCTTGTAATCAGAAGTGTATTTCCAAAATCTTGTCTAGTGTAGTCAGAGAGCACAATCTAGTGCTCCCTTGACAATGGGTTCATATGGATTTACTTGGATTCATAAGCATTTAGGTTGTATACATGTGCACATGAGAATATAATGGGCTCATAGACAAGAGTTTACCGAGCTTTTGAATGTTGATTTCCTTTCTTTTCATGAGGATTCTACATTTAAATTGCACCCAAAAATGGGATTGGCTTTGGAGTATTTTAGAGATGGAATCTCTACAATAGCATGACCTCTACGAGTGTGCTGCATCCATCTTGTCGGTTTAGCCACATGAAGTTGAACTAGCCTATTCTGATGGCACCTTTAGAATAGTTGTGTTGTAACCTAGGATCAATTATTTATGGAAGCCTATCTTGGTTTAGGTAGGGCCGGGACCGTATCGCCATATTGTTCTTCTCCATTTGGCCTTGTTTTATCCATCCATTGTTTGCAAGTAAATTATTCAATTAACACCATACCAAGGTTGTCAATATCACCTTTAGTAATAAGATGACCGATTGGGACATACTCTGGAGTAGCAGAGCCATAAGTCCTATTTTTGAAATGTGTGGGATCCTATAAGTTTAAAAACACACATCATTATGTGCTCCAACATCATGGATGGGCAGCTCGTCTTTTCTCCTTGCCTCAAAAAGCTCTTTGGATTTTCAAAATCTACCATCTTGATTACAAATTTTGATCAATTATTTTGTAAATAATCCTTGTTGGCATAATAGTAGACTCCTTCATATGAGAAAGAGTCCTCAATGCCTTGGACACATCTTTTAGTTCCATGTTTATGTCAAAACGCGCAGTGTATACTGGAAGGTGAGGAGCAAAGTGCCTCTTTCCCATCTTCGAGTAGATGGCCAGGGCCTCCCTAGGCTTCCCCATATCGAAAGGTGAGATCATGACCATCTGTGACAAGCCACCATGATGGATGTGTAGTGCTCCAAGCTAAGTTGCAACCGTCCAAAAGACCCCAATTCTTCAGCTACCAATTTCATCTCTTTCATCTTGTTGAGGTGGATTTCTAGAAATACCAACTCATAATAGAAGCCTTGTCTGAAGGTCATCCCACTATTCTCTGCTTTCTGCTTGGCATAAGGAGCACGATATACAAGGCCATTGACTATGTGCCTTTTATATAGAGCTTCAAATTTTAACAAAGAAGGAGCATAATAATATTAATGCTTCCACATTGTACCTTCCTTCTCCCCTCGCCAACCCCACCCCCCACTGTAAATACTTCGATGGTTGCACACACCGTTCTCTCATCAAGCCACAAGGGCCTACAGTGTTGTTGCCATTGAAAGGCCTCAAGTGCTTGACATGCTAGGCCTAGGTGCCCTAAGTAATGAATGGTAGTAGATAATGAACCACGTATGAGTTGTTGTTTGTGTCCTACTAGGATATGAGCAGCATTCATCTGAGGAGGGAGTGAAGCGATCTAGATAGCAAGACTATTTAGTTCCTCTCGAAAAGCATCTTTGGTTTCTTGAAGTCTCGAGAAATGAAAAATATTTTTTTGTTGTGCAAGAATTCCATGCCCTTAGCAACACAAAGAGCAATCTTTATCCTCATGTCCCTAAAGGCAGGTTGTAACTGCTGAAATAGATGAGTTTTAGGTTCCCTTGTTGGAAGGACTCACAGACAAGAAGCAGTTTTTTCATCATCTATAGAATCCAATAGCGTTGGCAAGATTTGTGCAACTTGTCCAAGATTATTTATGCCTTCTGCAAGTTACCCTTTAGTTTTATGTACATATCCTAGTACATGTGCCGCTCAATCTTCTTAGCTTCTTGTATTTGCGAAGAAGGTAATGAAGCACACACATCCATATCAACCACCAAATCTTTGGTGGAATACAAGCTTGCTCGTACCGTATCTTTTACCATGTTGTTGTGAACAGGCAGAATCATTGGTGATGTTGAGTCATAGCTACTCATCGAAGATATAAATAGGAGTCAGAATTCTCCGGGGGAATGAGCCATGCTCTATCCCTCTTGTTGTGTCGAGTCGAGTCAGCTCTCTTACTCATAGGTTTCCATCCACCTTTACATGCCTACCTCTTTGATCAGTTGAGTTTGCACTCTTCCTCAGAAGGCAAGATCACTATTGTCCCACCTATTGTAGGAATGAATACAATCTACTTCAAAATGATTCTCTTCCTTCGAATTCAGCATACCCCTATGGTCTCTTCTATACTTTAGGCCTTCAATGCCCTTAGCACCATCCCATTTTCCACTATTATTATTAGAGTTATCCCATCTCTCTATGCTAGAATCGACTTGGGACAAAACCAAGTACAAAATTTCGATTTCTTTTCCTATTCAAACAAGCTATTTTAATTCCTAAAGTAGAAATTTGTAAAACTAATCCTATTTTACTCATAATCTTGAAGAATCACCACCCATGGTAGATTGGTCACCCAAAAAGGGGACCCCCATCACACCAATAATGGCCCATATCAACATGTTATTGTAAACCTTGCAAGCCACAAATGCTCACAACAATGTAATGAAATGAAGAACTCAAAAAACTATTCTAGAAAGCTTGCATACATGTCACTTTCATGCCAAAAACCATCATATAAGTGACAAGAGAATGCTCTCCAGAAATGGTGCCAAACGTTGTTGACTTTGTAGCATCACAACTCATATTTGGCAAATCCAAAAGCATCTTATGAGACCCAAATGTCACGTAGAAGCATTCAGTAGATGCGATGGTGCTTTGTAAGCACGAGATTAATGACTAAACTATGTGTGACATAAGAAGAAAGCATCGTTAATGATACACACACTTAATCACATGCATAATCACATCACTAATCAATGAAATAACACGTCATCACATCTCTCTCTCTCTCTCTATCTCTTCATCATATGTGTGTGTGTATGTGTGTTTATGTATCTCTCTCTCTCTCTCTCTCTCTCTCTCTCTCTCTCTCTCTCTCTCTCTCTCTCTCTCTTTCTTGACCATATTTAGCAAAATGCAAGAGTTCTCTCTCTCTCTCTCTCTCTCTCTCTCTCTCTCTCTCTCTCTCTCTCTCTCTCCCCCTCTTGTTCTCTACCTCTCTCTCTCTATTTCTCTCTCTCCCTCTTTTTCTCTCCTCTCTCTCTCTCTCTATCTATCTCTCTCTCTCTCTCTCTCTCTCTCTCTCTCTCTCTTTCTTGACCACATTCAAGAGCATGCAAGAGTTCTTCCTGCCATCTTTCTCTCTCTTGCTCTCCGCCTCTCTCTCTCTCTCTCCGCTCTCTCTCATTTGCTCTCTCTCTCTCTCTCTCTCTCTCTCTCTCTCTCTCTCTCTCTCTCTCTCTCTCTCCCTCTCTCTGATTCTCTCTCTCTCTCTCTCTCGATCTCTCTTTCTCTCTCTTTCTTTCTCTCTCCCCCTCATTTTTGTAAAAGAAACATAACTTTTAACACTCCCCATCAAGCTCAAGCTTGTTTGGTTTCAAGTGTGGGGGTTGATTCCTTCATACTTGTCATGCCTTTGAGCTTCTCCATCCTCTTTGCATTGAAGAACTTTGTAAGAAGGTCTACAATTTGCTCCTTGGGGTTGACATGCTGAATATCCACTTGTTTATCAACAATTTAATAATGTACTCAACAAGCCTTGGATTTCATGCCCTTGGTGCTCCCTTGGGTCCATACAAAGCTTTCTTATTTTTCATGAAAAATTAGGGTTTCTAAGTCTTCATATCCCATGGCTTGTTGCATATAAATAGTCTCTTCAAGATCACCCTTTATAAAAGAATTCTTAATGTCTAATTAGAAAAATTTCCACCTTTTAGAAGCCACAATACCAATCAATGTCATAAGTGTACTAATTCTTGCAACATGACTAAATCCATCTTCATAATCTATCCCATGTGTTTGAGTAAAACCCTTAGCTTCAAATGAACATGTAACAATACATTAATTTAAACTACTAATGTGGCATAGCATTGTTTATAACAATAAATGTAACAAACTGCATGCAAGACAAGATAAGAAAATTCAATTAAACAAATACATGAATGCCAACATACATGGATATAACGAGCCGCATAGAGATGGGTATACTCATGGACATGCCGAATACATGTACCTTCAGAATGATGTTTTTTCAATGGAAAAGAGACAGCAGTCATCAAAATATTGTCAACATTATTTAATTAATCCATAGTAGTCAATGTGTCAAGCCATATGCACCTAAATAGATGAGAGGAAAAACATATCTCACGAAAAAGGCAAGATGCATGGCCAAACCGAAGTGTTACCTCATACTAATGTTCTCAATAGTTGTGCCACTAATTAGTTGCAACCTATCACTAATAATCAAACCTAACACAGAATAAATCCACCCTTTGTATGAGACTTAAAATAGTTATTAATTATAATAACAAACATCACATGCATAATCACATCACTAATCAATGAAATAATGCATCATCACATCTCTCTCTGTCTCTTCATCATATGTGTGTGTGTATTGGTGTTTATGTATTTGTCTCTCTATCTCTCTCTCTCTCTAAAACTCTCTCTCTCTCTCTCCCTTTCTTGACCATATTTAGCAAAATGCAAGAGTTCTCTCTCTCTCTCTCTCTCTCTCTCTCTCTCTCTCTCTCTCTCTCTCTCTCTCTCTCTCTCTCTCTCTCTCTTTCTCTCTCTCTCTCGTTTTCTGCCTCTCTCTTTCTCTATTTTTCTCTCTCCCTCTTTTTCTCTCCTTTCTCTCTCTCTTTCTCTCTCTCTCTGTGTGTCTCTTTCTTGACCACATTCAAGAGCATGCAAGAGTTCTTCCTGGCATCTTTCTATCTCTTGCTCTCTCTCTTTCTCTCCTGCTCTCTCTCATTTGCTCTCTCTCTCTCTCTATCTCTCTCTCTCTCTCCCTCTCTCTGATTCTCTCTCTCTCTGTCTCTCTCTCTCTCTCTCTCTCTCTCTCTCTGTGTGTGTGTGTGTCTCTCTCTCTCTTTCTCTCTCTCTCTCTCTCTCTCTCTCTCTCTCTCTCTCTCTCTCTCTCTCTCTCTCTCTCTCTCTTTCTCTCTCTTTCTTTCTCTCTCCCCGTCATTTTCGTAAAAGAAACATAACTTTTAACACTCCCCATCAAGCTCAAGCTTGTTTGGTTTCAAGTGTGGGGGTTGATTCCTTCATACTTGTCATGCCTTTGAGCTTTTCCATCCTCTTTGCATTGAAGAACTTTGTAAGAAGGTCTACAATTTTCTCCTTGGGGTTGACATGCTGAAAATCCACTTGTTTATCAACAATTTAATAATGTACTCATCAAGCCTTGAATTTCATGCCCTTGGTGCTCCCTTGGGTCCATACAAAGCTTTCTTAATTTTTCATACAAAATTAGGGTTTCTAAGTCTTCATATCCCATGGGTTGTTGCATATAAATAGTCTCTTCAAGATCACCCTTAATAAAAGAATTCTTAATGTCTAATTAGAACAATTTCCACCTTTTAGAAGCCACGATACCAATCAATGTCCTAAGTGTACTAATTCTTGCAACATGACTAAATGCATCTTCATAATCTATCCCATGTGTTTGAGTAAAACCCTTAGCTTCAAATGAACTTGTAACAATACATTTAAACTACTAATGTGGCATAGCATTGTTTATAATAATAAATGTAACAAACTGCACGCAAGACAAGATATGAAAATTCATATAAACAAATACATGAATGCCAACATACATGGATGCAACGACACGCATAGAGATGGGTATACTAATGGACATGCCCGATACATGTACCTTCAGAATGATGTTTTTTCAATGGAAAACAGACAGCAGTCATCAAAACAATGTGAACATTATTTAATTAATCCATAGTAGTAAATGTGTAAAGCCATATGCACCTAAATAGATGAGAGGAAAAACATGTCTTACGAAAAAGGCAAGATGCATGGCCAAACCGAAGTGTTACCTCATACTAATGTTCTCAATAGCTGTGCCACTAATTAGGTGCAACCTATCACTAATAATCAAACCTAACACGGAATAAATCCACCCTTTGTATCAGACTCAAAATAGTCAGTAATTATAATAACAAACACGGACTCAAAACATCTCTTCCTCATTTTTTGATTTTCGCCTGTTTCACATATGCATTATCGTCTGAGGAAAAAACGAGAACAAAAGGAACTGGATGATGAGGTTATGAAATCTATCAGTTCTGAAGCAAAGTCAAACATTTGAAGCGTCCTCAAAATAGAGACATTTTGGTTAAAGACATCAATGAGCGAAAAGGCTATGTTTGGTAGCGTGCAGGCAACTGCATCATGGCTCAATAGATGAATGCATTCCCATTGCTAATCTAAAATATCAGTGATGAAGACCATTGATTATGTGTCTCATAATGTGACATGCAATCTTTAGCAATGTCTGAAAAAGTTTACGAGAAGATTGAAGCTTCTCAGGATTCCTCGATGTGGAAAAGAGGGACTACAAAGGGACGGCTTAGCACGACTAAATTTTATGACTCTTGAACTCTAACTCTCTATTCGTTTATAAAGAAATTCTCTAATTCTCTATTCGCTGGCCTAATGGTTGGGCCTCTCGCCTCTTGAGGCGGGGGCGAGGGTTCCATCCCTGGCAGCAACATGTAAGAGACATGTAATCTGGAATGATGTTGCATTGTGGCTGAGTGCCACCGTTTGTCTATCTATGCGGTAGTGTTGACCGATGTTTAACCCAGTCTTGTAAACCCCTGTTCTTGTGGGATAAGGGGGGTCCCATGGGTACTATTCCCTTCCTTGTACAATTGCAATTTCAAAGTTAAAGTCCGGCAGAGTAGGCCTCGGCCGAACCTCCATTTTTAAAAACAAAAATAAAAAAGAAATTGACGCGAGCAGTTCTTCATGTTCGAGAAGCTGCCATATGGGTAACGGAAGACATCTAAGAAGAATGCGACCGCGCATTCCTTTAAGCGTACTTGTATGATAATCATTTTAGCCGATCTTTTATTAGAATAAATCTACCTATTACGAAAGAGTTTCCAATTGGATGACCCTCTCATGCTGCTTCTAATCTTGACAGCATGAACAAACCATCATGTTGTTTCTGAGTTTCAACATGAGTCAACCATGAAAATAGCAGCCTTCCTATTCTTCTATTCGTTTTCTGATAAGAACTGCTGACCAGTCCCTCGAATTTAAGGAAATGTATACTAGTAAATACCTAACACAATAGTAGCTGACACGAACTGATCCGCTTTACATAACATATTGACATGAATCGATTCTCTACAAAGGAAGTGAGCTAAGTATACAAGAGAAATCTCTGTCGTCGCAACAGAGCAACTCCTGGAGGTAGCAGTCGTCGTTTTCGCTTAACCTTTGATGTGATAGAAGAGAGCGGAGAACAGAAGGCCAAAATCTTCATATTCCTGGGGAGACGAATTCCCTGATATGAACATGGCACCATATTCTCCGTACATGGAGCTCATAGAACTACCTGCATCAACTTCGTTCGAAGGAGAAAAATAATGCCCATTTTGCAACTCCGACGAGCAGGGCGCCACTCCCTCTGAATGTCTCGATGAGTATCCAGGCTCGACTCTGTCTTCCTCTAAGAGCTCGGGACGGCAATCATGTACGTTGGCTGAATCAGAACATGCCGCATTTGTTCTCGACTCTGAAGGTACTTGAGAATCGTTGCTCAAACCTGCAGTCCTGCATTTTAGTAAGGTAGGGATCCTTTGTTTGGCGTACTGGCGCAGCGCTGTAAGCTCTTCCGCAACAGTCGTCAATAATGGACAGCGATGGGGATTGACGCGACGACGGAGACAGCGTAGATGATCGCGAGGATGATGGTGGCGGTAAATGTAAAAATGAGCGTGATGGAAGTGCGGTTAATATGCTGGTAGTGTTACGGCCCATTCCTCGGATCTCCCACCGAAGCCGTGTTTCCTCACTGCCCGTCAAGCTCTGCGCAACATGCTTGAAACACGAGGGATCCACGGCAAGCACGGGAGCGCTAACCGTTTGAATTATCAGAGGTAGAATTCTGTCGATTGTCCACGCAGAGCCTGTCTCTAACGTTCCTGCAGTCATCTTGTTCTTGTGCGTTTTCGTCACCTTGAGGCTCTTCAGCATCGGCGCCATCATTGACTCCCTCTTGCCATGTCCAACTCCATCTAGTGTGCAAGGCCTATCCATGCCTCCGCAGAGGTTTGGTTTTGTACCTTCCGCGTCAGAGTGTCCATGTACTGTTCTCATCCCCGCAAAACTGTTCGTCTTTCTTTTGCCTTACAGGAAACCTTACACTGAAATCTGTTCATTGTGGTCGCAGTCCGGGTAGATGGTACCTTGATCTGTTTGCTGTACAAACGACGAAGCTTTATATACAACAATGTATTTCAAAGTCAGAGAGCCCCAATAACTAAGAACACAAAGAGCCGAGGACGACCAACAGAATGACAGAGCGCCCATATCTGACGACGAAGAACAAGTATAGCGACTCACCGAGTTCTCATCACACCCTTCACAGATGAAATTGAATGCACCTCTCCAGATAGCTTAGTGTGATACTCACGACGAAACGATATATCCCTTTATAGGGATATGGAATTAATCAAGTAATCGAGGCTACTCAAATCTTTTACGAAGCGGACTCTAGTTACATTTGTGGTCCTTGTTGATTTGAGCAGCTATATATACAGGCATAAGGTTGGGAGGAGAGTCATCTCTCTAGCATATGGTGGTCATAATTTCTTAGGTTGTTGCATTGGTATCAGAGCCTAGGAAGTAGGCTTCGGAAATGTGGATTGACCTAATGGCCTCTATAAAAGGCGCTTGGGCACTCGATCATGTGAAAGGGTAGGAATTGTCGAGGTGGCGCTTTGAGCATTGGACCCAACAAAGAATCAAGTGTATCTCTCAATCCGTAGGTTGGATTGAGGCATATAAGATACCGTTGGAAAGCTCTTGGAACCAGCTTTCCAAATCTATTGAGCTAGCTTCGAAGTGTTTTAAGAAGATCTTAGAAGTTACTTACTTCATATCTTCTTACGACCTTGATCTCAAACTATCTGGAGATCATACTTTTAGCCTCCTTGAATTAAAACTAATCCTTGGAAGTTTTAATTCCCTTGAGGATCAAATCTAACTTCAAAATACATTCTCCGACTAAAAGATAATTATCCTTCCATGGTCCGATGTCCCATACCATCTTTCCTACATCAGTCTATGTATAAAATTTGGTGTCCCATACCACCCTATTTTATATTCCCATTAATGTGTGGATGATACTTATCCTAAAGTCTAAACATAGAGTACCTTTTCACTTCAATATTTAAAAAGAATTTTGAAGTTTCGGGCATTATCACTAATTGGATACTCTATTTTTTATCCCTTCATAGGATCATTTCACGATCTTGTGCTTTCCTTTGGGAACGTATGATCTCTTCATCAGAGAACCTCTCCTTTACATAATGATAGTGCACCTCCATGTGCTTTCTACGAGTTCGGAACACAATGTTACTCACAAGTTCCAATCCACTTTGACTCTTAGTGAAGTTGCTGGTGGCAAAAGAATCATAACACCCAAATCAAAAAAAGGCATATGAGTTACACACACTAAAAAATCATTGTGAAAGTTCCCCTATACTCAACCTCAGAACTCCAAATGGCCATAGTGGGCTGCTTCTTTCTCAACCAAGATATGCATGAGCTACCAAGAATCAAGCAAAAACCAATAGTAAACACACAAGTGTCATAGGTACTAGCCTAGAAGGAGTAAGAAAAAGAATCCAAATCCAAGCATAATAAATCCCCCTTGAGATAGAACAATCCAACTAGGTCCGTACCACCCATGTAGTGAAATATTTGCTTCACCACTATCAGAATGAAATCCTCCACTACTAGAATATCATGGAAATTCTAAATTTCTATTTTAAGAATCCTTTTTCTTTTTAAATTATTTTGAAATAATATTTAATTTTTCACCTTTAGAAGAAAAAAAAGTCTACATTAGAAGTAATTAATTGCATGTGTGCCTGATTATGCCTTTATGATTTCCCTAAATGTATTGTGTCTATGAAGCCATACATTTTCTTGTGTTTATGCCCTAAATACTAATGTGTTTGTCTTCATATATACAAAATCTACAAGTATAAATACCATTTGGAAAAAAGCCTAAGTGTTTCTACAATTCTAAACCTAGTTGTAACACCCTAACTATCTGTGCTAAACCTAATTGTAAGACCCTAACTCTATGTGCTAAATCTAATTATAACACCCTAAATCTATGTACTAAACCTAATTGTAACACCCTAACTCTATTTGGTAAACCTAATTTTAGCAGCCTAAGTACTTGTGCAACCGTAAAATTGAACCCTAATTTTAGAACCATATGTGTGTAGTAAAACTCTACGAAATGTATTTGACCATAGGCGCCTAAGGGGATGGTTATCACCCCTATGAAAATTTACCCTAATTGTAAAATTTGTAAAAACCCTATGTGCACATGAAAACCGTAAAAATATGTTTTGTTTACATTAAGTGGTTTACATAACCCAAACATGATTAACCCTAAGTGAGAATTACCTTAACTATATGTGAGTCAGTATGTGAGTATGTGGGTGAATATTTTCCTAAATACTAATGTACGTGTATATAAATAATTATTTAAATAAAAATTAATCTAAACCTCAATAAATGAAAAATGAATTAAGAACAATAAAACAAAGAGAAAAATATGTGTGTGTATATATCCAAGTGTGTGTGTGTGTGTGTGTGTCTGTGAGTGGTGGTGAGTCAAGTGCATGAAGTGGAAGCTAGTGTGCATGTGAACATGTGAGTTTTGTGACATATGCATGGTTAGTGTGCATGCACAAAAGATGATATGTGTTAGAGCATGGTCTTTTTATACATACTATCAGACAAAACAAGATCTTGGTCCACATGGTTTTAGGCAGAGCAAGGAAATGTTGGAGGTTGTTGGCATTGAAAGATAAGAGCAAAAGGATTGAAGCGTGTGCGAGATAGAAGATGGATGACACCACAATAGAGAACGAGAGAGAGAGAGAGAGAGAGAGAGAGATAGAGAGAGGCAAAGAGAGGGAGAGAGAGAGAGAGAGCGAGAGAGAATGAAAGAGAGAGAGAGAAAGAGGAAAACAAAACATAGCAAGAGAGGGACAGAGAGAAACTTGACATCACATTCCAAGGTTCTCACTCCCAAAGGCTGTAGTATACTAACTCATCCTACTTATATAATCTTTGGTCTTTCATGAGTCACACAAAATAATAATAGGCGTATGATATTTGAATCTACCTTATTCACTTAAATTCATAAGAATCTCAATACATCCATCACATACAAGATGCAATGCATATGTGCATCCATTTATATATAAAAAAAGAAGTTATAATGGAAGTTTTTCACCTGATTTACGTTTGAAAGCTTACAAACATCTACATTAGAAATAATGAAAGAAATTGTACCTTCATCCTATGCAAGACATCATGTATTATTGCCTAACTTTATTTTGATGTTTTTCTTTAGAGGTTGTATGGAGATATAAAGGTTTTTTCTACTCATCTTGTGTGGAGAGGCACCACTGTCCAACACCCATGAGTCATCTATTCATGAATATTCAACTAAGGATCATGCCTCCTCTATCATAAGCAATAAATCAAGCTCTATTTCTATAGTGTTGGTAGGAATCAATACTAGTCTGATCTCTCTCAATTCCATGCATTGACTCTTTTCTATTCAATCCTATGGATGCTTCATCTAGGCTTGAAGTATGTACATGCGAAGCATAAAGGGTCCAAGCCTATCTCTTCATCATTAGAAATCATCGAGTCTTCATTTTCATATATAGCTTATGATAGCATGTCGGTAACCACATTATTTCTCAGGCCTATATGAATGAACTCGGGGTTTAGCGACTTGATGTACACTATCCACCTTAACATGGCAATGTCTATAGTGGAACAACTCAAGATCATTTCCAACAATGGTAAGCAATCTATTCCCACCACCATATTGCCCCCATTAGGTATTCTTTATCATTCTTTTATGCGGTCACTATTCCCCAAAGCTCTCGTTTAATCTACAGGTAGCCTACCTCACGAACATTTAATACTTTAGCTCCAAATTGAATCACATAAATTTTTCCCTCATCATCCTCTTGGCCTCACCCAGCCTATACTCATCAAACTCATATCTATGATGATGTAAATTTGTTTATTGTCACTGTAATCGGCTTTTCTACGCAGTGGTGCTTCTAAAAGTGTCGTCTTTAATTTCCTCACAGCTTGTGTATGGATATCCTTCCATTAAAATCTCTGCCCTTTACTAAGCAATTTATTGAGTGGGTCTGCAATATGGGAAAAATGAGGAATCCAAAAAACCTAGAAAAGGCATGCCCCAAGAAATCTCCTCACCTTAGTGATCGAAGAGCAAACTTCTTTCATGTGTTGAATGGTATCTACTTTCTTTGGACACGGCTTTCTTCCTTTAAGACCACATAGACTTTCTACAAACAATACCTCTTGCACTCCAAATACTCACTTCTCTACAGAAAATGTCAAATGAGCCTCTTCCAATTGACTAAGAATGGATTCGCAATCATTTATGTGGTTTTTAACAAATTTCCAACATCCATCCTTGTCAAGAGCCTCATCTATATCTTTTTCCTCGCAACGTTTAATAGGGACATCGTCAATGAATTACATGGTCAGATGTAGAATAAAATCCCTGAGCACCATATGCATACGATTCATCATATAAGCCACCGAATTCGTGGCACCTTATGGAAAAGTGCAGATGCGCACAAGCCCAAGTGGTGTCCTCATAGTCATCAAGTAACGAATCTAAAGGGCTAGCTAGAATTGGTCATACCCAGAGTGCAAATCCCCAATCGAATAAATAGATCTTCCTGCAAAGGCTTGTGTGTCCTCATGTACGATAGGCCCAGTTCCCATATTTTTTATTGTCATCATATTTAGTGATTGTAGATCCTGAATAAATCTCAGTGACTCATTTTGCTTTGGTATTGTGAACCAATGGTTAGAATACTCAGCACTTGATGGCTCATAAATTCCCATTCGAAACTTTTTATTGAATAGGTCAATTATCTTTGAAATGTGAGCTTTTGGTACCTGAATCAGCCGAAGATTCCAAGGTACATGTGGTATTGTAAAAATTATCATAGGTGTCACCACAAATGTATCTGCACATCCAATTTCTTGGGCATTAAAAGAAAAAGCGTTTCCATGCCTAAATATCATTCAGCAGAATACATTCTTCTCTTTTGTCATTGGGGAAAGCATCTTTTCCTAATTGAATTTGCACAAGTGTTCCTTTAGTGAATTCGTGACCTATTTTTCCTTCATATGTGAGAGGTGGCCGGGTTTTTGCTCCATTGATAAGTTTGTTACTATCTTCAGGAAGTGGAACTACAATTGGTTTAATCTTTTTATCGATCGTTTTGTATTTTGTTCCAACAAAATCTTCTTTCTCTTTTTCATCTTGCTCAAACTTTGCTATTTCCTTCTACATGGAAATAGAGTACCTTTGAATCACATAATCACTCCTTCTTTTGTCAATCATCTCTTGCATATTGAACAATGTGTCTGTAAAAGATATCTCATCAAAAACTTCGGAAGTCTCCTCACGGAAGTCGAGCACTCTACATCCATAAAATTTTCTCTGAAGATCTGCTATGTATCGTTTTTCCTACTTTTTTAACTTAGAAAAAACACGAAAGTGGAATGAACTTGTTGAAGAAAGTGCTATGAAACTTGATATGAACATATTTACAGTTGTGATAATTTCACTTTCCAACAAGGGATCAAACTCTAGAGTCACAGCCACCCTTGTAGAGTAGGGAAACAAGGAAATCCAATTGTAAAAGAGACTGTACAATGAGATCATGATATAAGAAAGGGTCTCATAATTCCAGCTACACACATAGAAACATGTCTTGCACCTCTCAAGTTAATCATGCACAAGAAGACCCTTTCCCTTACAGCCATAGTAGATGCAGGATCCTCCTCATGTTTTATCGATTAAGGATAGGTTAAGAAACATGGAATTCCTATACTTTGAAAGAACAAACTTGTAGTAGTTGAATTAGTAGATGGACGATCTCGAGCATCTCGGAATATAACCATGGAAACCACACCATTAAGAGTACAGCTTCGAGACCATGAATCCGATATATGTTTCAATGTTATATCTAGCCCCATACATCTAGTTATCATTGGAATGCCCTGGTTAAAGAAGCATAATCCAGACATCAATTGGGAAAAGAATAAAACTACCCCTCGAGATATCCAAAAGAACCCAACATATGTGAGAGTCAAGGCCTTCATACATGTAGTAAGGAAGGAACCGACATATATGATCTATGTTGTACAAGCTCAAGAATCCAAGAAAGATGATCTAGTGCAGCTACCCAATCAGTACAAAGGCTTTGAAGATGTTCTCAAAAAGGAGAATGCAGATATCCTCCCTGAGCATAGAGCTTATGATTGTCCCATAGATCTGAAAGAGGGAGCACAACCACCCTTTGGACCAATCTATGGACTATCTCTAGAGGAATTTATAGAACTACACAAGAACATTGATGAGAATCTACCAAAGGGATTTATAAAACACTCAAAGACTCTAGCAGGAGCCCCTCTTTTATTTGTAAAGAAGAAGGATGGATTCTTCGGATGTGTGTAGACTATCGTGGATTGAATAAAGTCACTATAAAGAACAGATACCCTCTACCACTCATATCAAAGCTCTTGGAATGCCTTGCAAAAGAAAAGCTCTTCATAAAGATTGACCTTGGAGGAGCTTACAACCTTTTCAGGATCAGAGAAGGAGACAAATGGAAGACAACCTTTAGAACAAGGTATGGGTCACTTTGAATATGTAGTTATGCCATTTGGTCTCAGAAACGCTCCATATGTCTTTCAACATATGATGAATGATATCTTTCGAGAGTATTTAGATGAATCTATGGTAATATATCTCGATGATATCTTGATATTCTCCAAAAATCTAGAGGATCATAAATATCATGTAAAGATAGTCCTAGAGAAACTAAGAGAAAAACTGTTATATGCAACATTAGAGAAGTGCTCTTTCTATTAGGTAGAAATGGAGTTTCTTGGATACATTGTATCAAAGAAAGGAATCTTCATGGACCCTAAGAAGATCAAGACAATCCTTGATTGGAAACAACCTTCCTGTGTTCGTGATGTACAATGTTTTTAAGGGTTTGCCAATTTTTAGAGGATATTCATAAGAGATTACTCCAAGATAGTGGCGTCTCTTACCAAGCTTAGAGGAACCTCGAAATTCTCATGGACCGAAGAAGTACAAAAAGCCTTTCATACCTTGAAATTAGCATTCACCACTACTCCAATTCTAGTCCAACCTGATTCTAGCAAGCCCTTCTTCCTATAGATAGATGCATCAGACTTCTTCCTAGCCGCCATTCTATCCGAATATGGAGATGATGGACACCTACATCCAGTTGCAAATCATTCAAGGAAAATTTTCCCTCGAGAGATTCATTATGAAATCCATGATAAATAACTTCTTTCCATAGTAGACACGTTTGATACCTCGTATCACCATCTAGAAGGAGTAGCTCACAGAGGTACTATGTATAAAGATCACAAGAACTTGGAGTATTTTAAGACCACCCACATCCTAATTAGAAGGAAATGGCGATGGAGTAAGGTTCTATGCAGGTTCGACTTTGGAATCATCTACCGTCTAGGACATCAACAATGTCAGGTGGATGCCTTGTCTAGAAGATCTAACCTTGCAACAAAGAAGGGTGGAGTCCTTTGATCAACAGGAGAGTGTATTACTCAAGCCTGAACATCTCTAGTTAGCAGCTATCTCTTCAAACCATCATGAAGATTCAGCTTTGAATCATTTGATCCATGAGAGTCTACCACAAGATGAATTGTTTTGTAATATTAAGCAGAAAAATCAAGAAGGAAAAGTCCAAGAAGTAAATGAATTTTAGGAAAATAACGGGTTACTATTCTATAAGAACCTATTGTAGGTCCCTCCAGGAAAGCCCAAGATCCAAGTACTTCAACAACGTCATGAGAACCTTGCAGAACTATTTTTTGGAGTAAATAAAATAATAGAACTCATATCAAGGGATTTTTGGTGGCCTCAAATGTGGAAGAAAGTCAAAGAATATATTCGATTCTTTGACACTTGCAATAGATCTAAGGTATAACGATATAAACCTCATTGTTCTCTTGCAATATTTACCTATTCCAGAAAGGCCATGCACTTCATTGTCTATGGATTTTATCACAGTCCTACCAAAGTCACATACCTATGATGGCATTCTTGCTATTGTGGATAGATTTACAAAGATGGTGTACTTCATTTCAACTACAAAGGCAATCATAGGTGCATTCACTCTTGGACTTTTTCTTAGATAGATCTTTAGGATTCATGGATTGCTTGATGATATTGTTAGTGATCGAAGTCCATAGTTTATATCTAGCTTTTGGAACAGTCTTTGCAAGCTCCTTGGTGTTCAATTTATACTTTCTACAGCAATTCATCCACAGAATGATGAACAAATAGAATGAGTGAATCAAGTCCTATAGCAAGATCTCCGTGGTTTGAGTTGTCACCCTTTGCAGAGTTTGCCTACAACAATAACCTTCATGCATCTACTAAGCTAAATCCCTTCTTTGCAAACTATGGACAACATCCAAGGATGGATATACAACTCTCAAATCATGTCAAGAATTCAACTGCTAAAGACAAGGCCTAGTGCCTGATGGACATTCACAAAGAACTCAAGGAAGATATCTATGAAGCTCAAGAACAATATACGTACTATGCAGATCAACATCGTGTCCAAAATCCATCGTATCAAATTGAGGATAAAGTATGGTTACTTAAAAACAAATTGCAAACATCAAGGCTTTGTGCAATGTTAGATCGTCAAATATTTGGTGCATTTACCATCTTGTCCGAGGTTAATCGAGTCACCTTCAAGCTCCAGCTACCAAGTACCATGAGAATACATCCTGTTCTCCATGTGTCCATGTTGGAACCATATCAGATTTCACCAGTGAGGGGGGAGAGACCTAGTCCTTCACTACCTAGCGATATTGATGATCATGAAGAATTTGAAGTCAAGCATGTCCGAGATTTGAGATATCCGGAGGAAGATTCGAGTACTTTGTTCATTGGAAAGGGTATGACATGTGTTGATCAATTGTTTTGTAAATAATCCTTGTTGGCATAATATTAGACTCCTTCATATGAGAAAGAATCCTCAATGCCTTGGACACATCTTTTAGTTCCATGTATATGTCAAAAAGTGCACTTTATACTGGAAGGTGAGGAGCTAAGTGCCTCTTTCCCATCTCCGAGTAGATGGCTAGGGCCTCCCTAGGCTTCCCCATATCCAAAGGTGAGATCATGACCATCTGTGACAAGCCACCATGATGTTTGTGTAGTGCTCCAAGCCAAGTTGCAACCGTCCAAAAGACCCCAAATCTTCAGCTACCAATTTCATCTCTTTCATCTTGTTGAGGTGGATTGCTAGAAATACCAACTCATAATAGAAGCCTTGTTCGAAGGTCATCCCACTATTCTCTGCTTTCTGCTTGGCATAAAGAGCACGATATAGAAGGCCATTGACTATGTGCCTTTTATATAGAGCTTCAAATGTTAACAAAGAAGGAGCATAAGAATATTAATGCTTCCACATTGTACCTTCCTCCTCCCCCCCCACCCCACCCCCCACTGCAAATACTTCGATGGTTGCACACATCGTTCTCTTATCAAGCCACAAGGGCCTACAATGTTGTTGCCATTGAAAGGCCTCTAGTGCTTGACACGCTAGGCCTAGATGCCCTAAGTAATGAATGGTAGTAGACAATGAACCACGTATGTGTTCGTGTTTGTGTCCTACTAGGATATGAGCAGCATTCATCTGAGGAGGGAGTGAAGCGATATAGATACCAATACTATTTAGTTCCTCTCCAAAAGCATGTTTGGTTTCTTGGAGTCTCAAGAAATGAAAAATCTCTTTTGGTTGTGCAAGAATTCCATGCCCTTAGCAGCACAAAGAGCAATCTTTATCCTCATGTCCCTAAAGGTAGGTTGTAACTGCTGAAAATAGATGAGTTTTAGGTTCCCTTGTTGCAAGGACTCACAGACAAGAAGCAGTTTTTTCATCCTCTATAGAATCCAATAGCGTTGGCAAGATTTGTGCGACTTGTCCAAGATTATTTATGCCTTCTGCCAGTTACCTTTTAGTTTTATGTACATATCCTAGTACATGTGCCGCTCAATCTTCTTAGCTTCTTGTATTTGCGAAGAAGGCAATGAAGCATGCACATCCATATCAACCACCAAATCTTTGGTGGAATACAAGCTTCCTCATACCGTATCTTTTACCATGTTGTTTTGAACAAGCAGAATCATTGGTGATGTTGAGTCATAGCTATTCACCGAAGATAGAAATAGGAGTCAAAATTGTTCGAGGGAATTAGCCATGCTCTATCCCTCTTGTTGTGTTGGAGTCGAGTCAGCTCTCTTACTCATAGGTTTCCATCCACCTTTACATGCCTACCTCTTTGATCAGTTGAGTGTGTACCCTTCCTCAGAAGGCAAGATCACTATTGTCCCACCTATTGTAGGAATGAATACAATCTACATCAAAATGATTCTCTTCCTTTGAATTCAGCATACCCGTATGGTCTCTTCTATACTTTAGGCCTTCAATGCCCTTAGCACCATCCCATTTTCCACTGTTGTTATTAGAGTTATCCCATCTCTCTATGCTAGAATCCACTTGGGACAAAACCAAGTACAAAATTTCTATTTCTTTTCCTATTCAAACAAGCTATTCCAATTCCTAAACTAAAAATTTGTAAAACTAATCCTATTTTACTCATAATCTTGAAGAATCACCACCCATTGTAGATTAGTTACCCAAAAAGGGGACCCCCATCACACCAATAATGGCCCATATCAACATGTTATTGTAAACCTTGCAAGCCACAAATGCTCATAACAATGTAATGAAATGAAGAACTCAAAAAACTATTCTAAAAAGCTTGCATATATGTCACTTTCATGCCAAAAACCATCATGTAAGTGACAAGAGAACGCTCTCCAGAAATGGCGCCAAAGGTTGTTGATGTTGTAGCATCACAACTCATATTTGGCAAATCCAAAAGCATCTTATGAGACCCAAATGTCACGTAGAAGCATTCAGTAGATGCGATGGTGCTTTGTAAGCACGAGATTAATGACTAAACTATGTGTGACATAAGAAGAAAGCATCGTTAATGATACACACACTTAATCACATGCATAATCACATCACTAATCAATGAAATAACGCGTCATCACATCTCTCTCTCTGTCTCTTCATCATATGTGTGTGTGTGTATGTGTGTTTATGTATTTCTCTCTCTCTCTCTCTCTGTCTCTCTCTCTCTCTCTTTGTCTCTCTCTCTCTCTCTCTCTCTCTCTCTCTCTCTCTCTCTTGTTCTCTGCCTCTCTGTCTCTCTCTCTCTATTTCTCTCTCTCCCTCTCTCTCTCTCTCTCTCTCTCTCTCTCTCTCTCTCTTTCTTGACCACATTCAAGAGCATGCAAGAGTTCTTCCTGCCATCTTTCTCTCTCTTGCTCTCCGCCTCTCGCTCTCTCCCGCTCTCTCTCATTTGCTCTCTCTCTCTCTCTCTCTCTCTCTCTCTCTCTCTCTCTCTCTCTCTCTCTCTCTCTCTCTCTCTCTCTCTCGCTTTCTCGCTCTTTCTTTCTCTCTCCCCCTCATTTTCGTAAAAGAAACATAACTTTTAACACTCCCCATCAAGCTCAACCTTGTTTGGTTTCAAGTGTGAGGATTGATTCCTTCATACTTGTCATGCCTTTGCTTACATAACATATTGACATGAATCGATTCTCTACAAAGGAAGTGAGCTAAGTATACAAGAGAAATCTCTGTCGTCGCAACAGAGCAACTCCTGGAGGTAGCAGTCGTCGTTTTCGCTTAACCTTTGATGTGATAGAAGAGAGCGGAGAACAGAAGGCCAAAATCTTCATATTCCTGGGGAGACGAATTCCCTGATATGAACATGGCACCATATTCTCCGTACATGGAGCTCATAGAACTACCTGCATTAACTTCGTTCGAAGGAGAAAAATTATGCCCATTTTGCAACTCCGACGAGCAGGGCGCCACTCCCTCTGAATGTCTCGATGAGTATCCAGGCTCGACTCTCTCTTCCTCTAAGAGCTCGGGACGGCAATCATGTACGTTGGCTGAATCAGAACATGCCGCATTTGTTCTCGACTCTGAAGGTACTTGAGAATCGTTGCTCAGACCTGCAGTCCTGCATTTTAGTAAGGTAGGGATCCTTTGTTTGCCATACTGGCGCAGCGCTGTAAGCTGTTCCGCAACAGTCGTCAATAATGGACAGCGATGGGGATTGAGGCGACGACGGAGACAGCGTAGATGATGGCGAGCATGATGGTGACGGTAAATGTAAAAATGAGCGTGATGGAAGTGCGGTTAATATGCTGGTAGTGTTACAGCCCATTCCTCGGATCTCCCACCGACGCCGTGTTTCCTCACTGCCCGTCAAGCTCTGCACAACTTGTATGAAACACGAGGGATCCACGGCAAGCACGGGAGCGCTAACCGTTTGAATTATCAGAGGTAGAATTCTGTCGATTGTCCACGCAGAGCCTGTCTCTAACGTTCCTGCAGTCATCTTGTTCTTGTGCGTTTTTGTCACCTTGAGGCTCTTCAGCATGGGCGCCATCATTGACTCCCACGTGCCATGTCCAACTCCATCTAGTGTGCAAGGCCTATCCATGCCTCCGCAGAGGTTTGGTTTTGTACCTTCCGCGTCAGAGTGTCCATGTACTGTTCTCATCCCCACAAAACTGTTCGTCTTTCTTTTGCCTTACAGGAAACCTTACACTGAAATCTGTTCATTGTGGTCGCAGTCCGGGTAGATGGTGCCTTGATCTGTTTGCTGTACAAACGACGAAGCTTTATCCACCTGAGACCAAGTGAAAATCCAGTAGATATTGACGATCACGGTAAACAGTGACGAAATTAGCATCTCCAGTAATGTTCTTCATACAACAATTTATTCCAAAATCAGAGAGCCCCAATAGCTAAGAACACAAACAGCCGAGGACGACCAACAGAATGACAGAGCGCCCATATCTGACGACGAAGAACAAGTATAGCGACTCACCGAGTTCTCATCACACCGTTCACAGATGAAATTGAATGCACCTCTCCAGATAGCTTAGTGTGATACTCACGACGAAACGATATCCCTTTATAGGGAAATGGAATTAATCAAGTAATCGAGGCTACTCGAATCTTTTACGAAGCGGACTCTAGTTACATTTGTGGTCCTCGTTGATTTGAGTAGCTATATATACAGGCATAAGGTTGGGAGGAGAGTCATCTCTCTAGCATATGATGGTCATAATTTCTTAGGACGTTGCATTGGTATCAGAGCATAGAAAGTAGACTTGGGAAAGGTGGATTGACCTAATGGCCTCTATAAAAGGCGCTTGGGCACTCTATCATGTGAAAGGGTAGGAATTGTTGAGGCGGCGCTTTGAGCATTGGACCCAACAAAGAATCAAGTGTATCTCTCAATTCGTAGGTTGAATTGAGGCATATAAGATACCGTTGGAAAGCTCTTGGAATCAGCTTTCCAAATCTAGTGAGCTAGCTTCGAAGTGTTTTAAGAAGATCTTAGAAGTTACTTACTTCATATCTTCTTACGAACTTGATCTTGAAGTATCTTGAGATCATACTTTTAGCCTCCTTGAATTAAAACTAATCCTTGGAAATTTTAATTCCCTTGAAGATCAAATCTAACTTCAAAATACATTCTCAGACTAAAAGATAATTATCCTTTCATGGTCCGATGTCCCATACCATCTTTCCTACATCAGTCTGTGTATAAAATCTGGTGTCCCATACCTTCACATTAATGTGTGGATGATACTTATCCTAAAGTCTAAACATAGAGTACCTTTTTATTTCAACATTTAAAAAGAATTTTGAAGTTTCGGGCATTATCTCTAACTGGATACTCTATTTTTTATCCCTTCACAGGATCATTTCACGATCTTGTGCTTTCCTTTGGGAACTTGAAAACCTTTGATATAATATCCAATGTAAGTAATTGAACTCATAACCTCTTGGTTAGGAATGTGATGGGATAACCACTTGCCCCAAAAGACATGGTTGAGGATTACCTCCTAATCCTCCCTCTTAGGGTGTAGTTCAACCACCTCCTATCTATAAAGGGTGTGGTTCAACCATCTCCTACCTATCGCTTTATTACACAAATCAATATACACATTGGGGGGAAATATGATGTAGCATCCTAGGATAGATCGTATCCATTATTGTGTAAGTTTTCTAACTCTGTCAGTGCGATCCTAAAATAGTGGTACTAGAGTGGCATTAGAAAAGGCTATATGTGTTGTCAAACATATGGGTATTATTTGTACATATATACACCCATATAAATATATAATGATACTTAATAAAAGTAGCTTGATCACCCCACGCATCCAAATCTACTCTCAATATGCTCTCAATACTCAACTAAGCTGATGACAAAGAGAACGGGCCTCACATTATACTAGTCATTTCCTTCACCATGGAATTTTTTTCATCCCTAGCTCCATTCATGCATTTGCTACGCACATCAAAAACTGCATCAACAATATAGAAACAACAAGGAATTCTATATCCACTTATGGAGAATTTGAATGTTACATCTATTCACCCAAAATGAAATACTTTTTCCACTAAAATTATCTTTATTTTTTAATCATAATTTTGTTCTCTTGGAGTTTGAGGTCTACAAAAGCACATTGAAAACACAAGGAATAAGAACAAGCTTGGAGAACAACACAAAACATAATGAATTACCAGTTGAATGTACAAAGACAAGTAAGACTTAATGCCATAGGAAAAAAATATCCTAAAGAGGGAAAAAAGTGCTCGAATGGTCCTAGCTTTGATCACACATATCACAACCAAAATATATCAACTAATCCCCCTAGGAGTGATGTCATGAATAAGAAGCTAGCAATCATGTTTAAGGAAGGGCCAAGCTATGTGAAATGAGATCAATCCACAAAATCAAGTAAACTTAAAACTTTGTAGAAATCTTCAAACTTCCCCCTAGGTATATCCTCGATGAAAATGTATCCAACATTATCCTTTGTGGGCACATATGCCAAAATGATCTCTCCATCAGAGAACCTCTCCTTTACATAATGATAGTGCACCTCCATGTGCTTTTTGCGAGTTCCGAACACAATGTTACTCACAAGTTCCAATCCACTTTGACTCTTAGTGAAGCTTCTGGTGGCAAAAGAATCATAACACACGAATAAAAAGAAGGCATATGAGTTACACACACTAAAACATCATTGTGAAAGTTCTCCTATACTCAACCTCAGAAGTAGAAATGGGCATAGCGGGCTGCTTCTTTCTCAACCAAGATATGCATGAACTACCAAAAATCCAGCAAAAACCAATAGTAATAGCATCATATAATTACAGAAGGTTCAATTTATAGATGATGTGGACATTTTTCGAGTTATGTCATTCTATTGCCATAACAGATCTTGACATAGTAAGTCAAATCATATTCATTCGCTATGATCACTTTTGCTGTAGAATTTAAAGTATGAGTTTCATATGAAAGCAACTACGAGTGAAATATTACTCTCGTTTTTAATCCAAGATGGACGTGACTACGTTTGGTATTAATGAAACATATGTGAGGTCAATAAGAATGACGAACTCCGAAGATGAGAGAGAGTGATTGAAGCGTGCATCAAGTGATATTAATGGAACTTCATAACAAAAAACATTTTAAATAAAACTAACAGAAATGTTATGACTTATCTGTAAAACTAATCAAGCTCGACACTTCAATGAAAACAATTCGGATTCACCCTTTTGGCGATGAAATATTTCGTGCCAAAATTTTTCTTCATATGACCTTTCACTGATTACGTGAATGTTGATCTTCGTATATGCAAGACAGTGTCAGATTCTTCAACGTCTTCCCAGCAGCAAAAGTGTAGCCTTTGGTTTTTCTCAAACAGTCAACTGTCAATTCAATTTGAAATCGCCATTCTTCTCCTTCTCCGTTAGCTTGTCGTCATGACATAAAATTCTTCAGTCATCAGGAGCGCAACAAAATTCTTTAGTCATCAGGCGCGCATCATCAGATCTCATGAAATTCATCATTTAAGAACAAGATTCCTCATGTTAATATCTATATGTAGGTGCGAAAGGGACGACGGATGAATCAGTTCAACCATCAATAATATGGGGCACGTTGGGTGCTTGAAGCAACTCAGGTAGTATAGAAACTCAAAAAATTTGATTAATTGAATTTGCAAAGGTTTAGTAAACTCACATGATCTTTGGGAATACAAGTCACAATGTACGAAATTCTTTTTCTTTTTAGCATTAGCTTTTATCATTCCTTAAATTCACATTTATCTATATTCAAGAAAAACTAACAAATTTTTGACCCCTCATACCAGATCATCATTTCGTAAAAAACGAAAGATCATCATCATTTCCAGTTCTCAAAAGGAATTTCATCAAAGGAAATTCTCACATATCATTCGTAAAAAACGAAAGAGAAGTTCCATGGATTTGCTTGTCATCTGAATTCAAATAGTAATAGATTTTCGATACATAAAAAAAAACTTTGAGAAAATATTTTAGAGAAGTCTATAATTCATGATTTTCGTGATACAGAAGGGGAACTCAAAGGGTTTTCATTAATTGTATTCGAATAGTACCGATCTACAAAAGTGTTTGAAATAAGAGTTGCGTTTCAAGAGGACGTACTAAGTACAACTAATCATGGAAAATGTTAATTTTAACGTATTCAAACTACTCCAATTGAAGAATTCTCTTTGAACAATTGTCTTCAAACATTGGTAGCGTGCATGAATTAAAGCTTTAATCTTCAAACCTATGTACTTACGTGACCCCTAATATTGAAACCATTAAAATCACTTATGATTTCACATTAAAAAAACATTTTCAATCATTCAGTATGTTTATCAAAGCATTCTCTCAATATGTAGAAACTTCAACCCATATATTGAGCATTCTCTCAATATGAAGAAACTTCAATCCACATATTTTTTGTAGTTAAATTTGTAGGCCTCAGAGCAGAATCAGTTCTTATCATCTCAAAAGAAACATTTAGCAAAACTTGAGGGATGAGAAAGAAATGCATTACTTACACAAACACACACATGTATACGTAAACATAAGTCTACACACCGCACATTCTTTACATGCGCACATGCACACCACAAAACTTTAGTTAACACACAATCATATAAACTTAAACTTAAACTTAACTAGTAATACACACATGTATTTTGTTTTTCTTTGTTTTATTTTAATTCTTTTAAAGCTTCAATATCATCATTAAATTATAACTTCAATAGATGCTTTATTTTTTTAACACACATTACAAATATAGATGATAATTGTGGCACATAATTATCCTTTCTAGTTCTCCAACTAGGAACTTCTTACAAAGTTAGAAATAAAATCATAAAACTTCCTTTAAAACAATTAAGATTCTAAAGAGGAAAAATAACTCTTGAGTAACATACTTTTGGATCAATTATAGAGTTAATATCAGAAAGTCAATAACAACACACATAAATTTAAAAGGGTCAATTGATGCATATGAAATTCAAGTTGTAAATGTGAATCAACAAAAACCAAAATTTTCATATGAAGTTCTTGCCCAATGCACATCTCCATCCTTTTTAACCTGCAAATACTCGAGTTCTTTTGATGAAGTCAGAAGCTCATATAAAATATATTTTTGAGAGTATATATATAACCACATTGGAAGAAAACTTTTCAACAAATTTTTCTTTTCATACTTATCAATGAAGGGAGAGAGAATCAATGAAGGGAGAGAGGATCTCTCCGACAACGTCCTGATATACAGTTTGGAGTTTCTCAAGTATCAACGTTCATGCAGAATCCGACAATGTTACATTGGAAAGCAATAAAGCGAATATTTTGATATTTGAAGGGAACTTCAAATTTTGCTATGGTATTTTTGAAATCTACACACTTGTTACTAAAAGGATTTTCCGATTCTGATTGGGCAGGTGATAGAGACACAAGAAGAAGTACTAGTGGATTTTGTTTTTAGCTTGGAGATTGTCTTATCTCATGGCTTTCGAAGAGACAACCCAGTATTGCCACTTCATCGTGTGAAGCTGAATATTGTGCAGCATTTATAGCTACTCTAGAGTCAGTATGGTTGCAGAAGATTTTCTGTTTTCTTGATGTGAGAGTACATCAACCCATTCAGATATTTTCAGATAGCTAGAGTGCTATAGCTATAGCTAAGAAACTAGTACATCATGCAAGGACAAAATATATAGAGGTACACTACCACTATATACGAGAGCAAATAGCTAAGAAGCACATTGAGCTAGTTTATGTTCCTTCTCCTGAGAATTTTGCAGATATATTTACCAAAGCATTGACTAGATATAGTCAAGAGACATTGAAGCTTGTACCAATATGACACTGAAGGAGGGATTGTTGGAAGTCAATGTCCTATGGTCCGAAACTGCGCAACAATAGATAAAGTTTATAGTTTGTAGACTCTTCTCCACAACAAAAGTGAGGGTCGACTTAGTCTAGCTCAAATATAGTATAAACGAAGTCAATCTGCCCGAGTTCGATCCCCACTAGGTGCAACAATGTGGAAATCTTTTTTGAAAAGCATAGACAACGATATCACGATTCTGAAAGCGTTTATTTTTCACGATAGACCTTTGATCATAGCTTTTTGAAGAGCTTTTTGGGAGATATACAACAACTTTATAATAAGAGGTTTGGATCATTTTTTATCACTCACTCAAAGATCTAGAGTTTGTAGATCTTCTTGAAGAGAGAGTGTTCACACACTCTTGAGGAGGTGGAGATTTGGTGAAGGAGAGGCTACTCTCTTGGAGCAAGAAGTCTTCTACAAGGTGGTGGTAGCTATCTTCTGTGAGTTAACCTTGTGGTTCATTTACAATTTTGTTACACCATTTTGTGAGAATAAGGTTAGCTTCCTTGCTTCGTTCACTTCACACACTTAGATTATTTCAACATAATCTAAATTTTTTATGATCATCTTCTTGGAGATTCTTCCATTAGTGAGTGCACCACTTTATATGGTTGAGTAGTACTCCCATGTTGTAATTTGGACATCTATTTTTAGTGAGTAAGCATCCAACTTACGTTCCCTATCCTTGTCTCAAGATCTTTCTTCCTATATCTCACATATCATCTTGTCAATTAAGTTGTGTATGCTCAAAAGGTTTTAGTTTGGAATGATCCTGGGGCCCCAAATTCAAAACATAGATGAAGAAGAAGAAGATGATGAAGAAGATGAGAAGCTTGCAGAAGAAACCCAAGATGAAGAAGAGAGATAAACTAAAATGAAAACCAAAGAATATAAATTTATGGATATGTAAATATCAAAAGTGTAAATAAATAAGAAGAGTAGCTAAAATATGAAATAATGAGTATCCAAAGGCATGATTGTATAATAAGTAATTAAACTATGTGAACATGAATGCATGTTGGTGTACATAAATAAAGATTACATGTACGATCATTTCTAACGTGTTTTTCCCTACGAGGTACAGCTGTAGTTACAGATAAAGAATTGTGATTCAACTATGGAAAGGAACTTTTCTGATGAGGCAGATACATCATCTTGAGGGAATTCAGCTCGAGATAGGAATGCAAAATTAAATTCAGCTAGAAATAGAGCTCTAACTTAATTTAGAAATGCATGTTCAGAACAATCTTTAGATGATGCCTTTATTTTTGAGTGCTTACCTCCCATGCCTGTGAATCCCTTAGCAGAGAGAAAATAGATTGAGGAAGGACCACCATCTAGAATAGCTTCAAACTATATCAAGGATACATGTCCAATGCGGCCTAGGTCTAGAATATGGATGAGGCTAGAAATAGGGAACAGGCTCGAGCCAAGAGTGTGCCCCTTGACCCATCCACATACTATGTTTTCTTGTCCACCTATCTATTCCCTATGCCTGTAGATATTCGAGAAGAAGAAAAAAGCTTTTTAGTAAGAATATATCAGGAAATGGTTCCAGAACAATGTGAAGATGATTCATTAAGTGAAGAAGAGATTGTTATCTATATTCGTGATTACTTACTTTCTGAATTGGTGGACCAAACAAGAGCTTTGGTATATGAGCATCCATGAGAGTTAAATTGAATAAGACCGAAGGATTATGAGTTAGGAGTTAGTGTTTGCTACTGTACATAGATAATGGTGATTAATATCTCTTAATCTTATGATCTCAGGTGTGCATATATGTGTGTTTCATGATCATGTTTGTTTCAGCATTGAGCTTCGAAGAAAAGGTTATAAGAGAACTGATTAAAGAAAGTAAGTTGTACATAATGCAATAAAGTGTCTAACGGTTTTCAATGAGCTTTTTTAGAAGAAAGAGGAATCAAATCAATAAATAGAAGATAGCAACTCGGATTGAAGAAAGAAGAGGTGATTGGAGGCGATAAGTTCAAGTGGCTTTTGATTTCATACTGGTGAGATGTTAATGCTTCAGTTTTCTTTTCTCCCGTATATATGTATATATATCCATATGAAAATTCTACATGACTTGGGCATATGACATGTAAAGGAATGCATAAATACAAAAATTATGTAGACCAAAGGTCTTGTATAATTATTGAAATTACATGTGATGTATAAGGACCGCGATTATGTCACTAGGATTAGAAAGCAGACTAGAACGTTTGAGAACAAGACCTAGAGAGGTGAAGGAAAAACCTAAATTAAGTACATGTATATACTAGTATTCATGAAGACTTGATGAGTGAGATGCTTTGACTTGTGCTTTTAATTAGTCGACTGATCTAACCTTTAGATAGATTATGACTCATGAAAAGGCTTCATATACCAATAAGCTATCTATGTGTATGTGTATGTGTTGTTGGGCGCTATGATGAGCGAGTAGACGGGTGGGACTTCCTTGGTCGGGTGATCAGGGCCATGAGGTGATGCTAGTTGTGTCGTATGGCCCAAGCTAAATGTTGTTATGCCCTCATACAGTGTGGAGGTGATCGCAATCCAAGTGGATCGGGTCCGGTCGTGGCACACATAGGGTGTATGAAACTAATGAGTGTTGGAAGGTTTAAGGACATGAAAGTGAAATTAATGTTGAGTATGGAGAAGAGAGAGATGTTGAAATGATTATGGGAATGGGAATGTAGGAGTGCAAGTTAGATTTATGAACATGAATGATAAGAATGAAAGAGAACCATACACACGAATCAAAATTTGGAAGGAAGAATGGTCCATTGAAGGAGCTTCTTAAACACTTCCTAATTCGAATCCATATGCATAGTCTTCTTTGGATGATATGTATGCATGACGAGAATAGATGGAATCCTTACACATAAATCAGTTTCGAAAGGAAGAATGGTCCAATATTGGAGCTTCTTATACACTTTCAGAAACTAATCAATATGTATGGGTATGTATGGATTATATGCATGCAAGTGTATTATGATGGTAGAGTTTACTCACAAGCTCAAGGAAACATCCTCACTGGTTCAACGCAATATTGCGGAGCCTTCTCACACATAGAAGAAAATAGAAGACATGTAAAAATACTTAAGAGACTGCGAGACGAGATAAGAGACAAGTGCAAGTGACATGAATTAAAAGGATTTGAATTAAGATACATGTATAAGATTGTCATGGTACGTCAAGCTAAGCAGTCTACTGATCAAAGGTGGTTCCGACCTTCAAACCATGACAGTTCAACCAAATGTCACACGTAAGAAAGTGAGTTCCACTTCATTGACCCTATGTATGTCTAGGCTCGTAACGTCTAACTAAAGAAGTCTAAGACTCATTAAAATCAGCTCTAACTCACTCACACGCTCCATCGAGGGTGAGTCAAGATAGAGATGCTGGTTTCAAGAGCCTATCTTAGATTGGAGTTCTAACTTAAATTTGAAACTAGGTACTATACTCATACTAGCCCACCTTGGATCCTCACTTGCTCAACCGAGGGTGATCGTCTCAAGGAAACCGTAAGCTAGCATGAGCCCTATGGATGCCTAAAAATGATGCTCTAGGAGTTTGGAGGGGGGTTTATATAGTTTTTTTAATAAATTTGGGCCCTTGGATCTAGAGAAATCAACTCTCAACTCTAGGATCACTACTTTCGATTACAACCATTTGATTAATAAAATCAATGGCTTGGAATTGTTCTTTCTATCAAATCTAGTGTAAAGGAGTGAAATTTAGGCGCCTTCATTCTCCACCATTGGATCTGGGGATGATCTCGACCGTCGGATCAGTGCTGATATCAGTTTGGATAAGATAAGCCACTATTTTTGGAGAAAAGCTGCATTATTGATCTTTGATTGTCAAATAAGTCTTCTTTTATGGAAAAACTTGTGGATCCTCCTTGCTTTAAGCATAAGTGCATCTCCACCCTTGAATATGAGCTCATCTTGATCCTACAACATGGCTCAATCAGCTTTTGCCATGTGGTGGCCCTTCAAGCCTTCAATTTGCTTAAACTAGAAAACTGCGATGATCCTGAAAACTGGACTTTGTGCTCTTTGACCCTCCAAATAGGCTTTGATGAAGATGAAACTTTGTAGGACTATGTTTCCAAAGATCTCCTTCAGGAATATGCAAAAAGAACTTCCATCTGAATCTTCCTTGTACAATTTTGTCTATATTTGGAAGCTTGCAAGGTGGCATTAAGGTCTCTAGGAAGCTCGCATAGCCTTGAAACTTTGTACAAATATGTAGCCACATATGGTCTTTATACATGCCAAACCATATGGCTAACATAAATTTCTATACAAAAATTTGTAGGGTCAAACTAGAAAAATTACATTTTTACAAAATGAACATAGCATATCAATGTGCTACAAAATCCATTTTCTGCTGAAATTTGGGCTATACACTGCCTTTGACAATCTTTACACGTATATGAATTTTCATCTAATTTGGTGACAATGAAATTTTTGCCCTAATTTCCTAACTTTGACCAGCTTTGACCGCTACCATGGACTTTCTTGATTTCTTTGAAACTTTGTATGTGAGCTTCCTTTGACATCCTTGATGCATCCTCGACTTCTCAGCGAATTCTGGCTACCTTCACCAAATATGTTTTTTGTAGGCCTTCACAAGTGAGAGAGGAGAGAAAATCTCGACGACATTCGCCCCCACTAAACCTGCGGTTCCTCCGGAAGCGCCACTCTAGTGTTCGTAAAAAACATAAGTTTCAAGCATCATATTCTTTTAAAGTAAAATAGGCAATAGGAAGGAGAGATTGATGATATGCATGAATGAGAAGGAAACATGATATTAAGCAACATATGTATGAAAGGAAAAATTAAAACAGGCAACATGAATATGCATAAATAAATAGGTAACATGAACATGCAACATTGTTATGAATGAGTAGGCAACGTGACATGAAGCAAAATTTGCATGAAAGAAAGAATTGAAACACGCAACATGAATATGCATGAACAAATAGGCAACATATATGCAAATGAACAAGCAACATTGACAGCAAGAAAGAAAACAAACAAGCATCAATATGAAGTGGAAGTGGATCTATTGAGTCATTTTAAGCATCAGTTTCTCTCACCTTGAAGAAAAATTTGTATCTTTTTAATAAAACAATCTACCTTAAATACGATTATAAACAAAGATTTAGGATTTTCAAGAGACATCTTTCGTCTTTAGCTTATTTTAGATCAACTCCTTTCCTACATAAATATGAATATGCTCTTTCTCTAATAACATGCAAGGAAATCTAACTAAACTCCACTAATGCATAAATCTGCCTATATAGCCCGTGATTTATTCTACTATGCCTCTTTATCCTCCTTTGGCTTGCTTTTTTTTTTGTTTTTTGATGATGATGATGATTCGGAAACTTTATGGTTACGATCACTTTTTTGGGGTGGAAGAAAGTGTAAACTTCCTGGTAACATGTAGCTTCTATCTTTTTTTTTTTGACGACGGGGAAAAATTAAACTCTGATACAAGGTACAACCATTTTTTATCACGGAGAACAGTCATTTAAACTCCGATACAAGTGCTGTGAGATGGACTAAGAATGTAGAAACATGCAATAGCAGGAGCTAGGATTTCAACAATTATGCTTTCGATACAGGATACATATGCATGTTTATATATGAAAGTCATGTCACCAGAATAAACCTCCAAATCTACATGCCCTATCTTTCCACAATCCTAGATTATAATCAATTTCTTAGTAGATAAATCACTACTTAAGATACAATTTTACACAAGTAGAGAAATCATCATTTGCCCTTTTTTTCTCAAGTGATATGGATGTGCAATGCAATGCAAAGACTGAAAAAAAAACATGCATGAAACAAGCATGGAAAAAAAAACAAAGCAACATGAACTTGAAAAATTAATGATATTTTTATACGTTTTTTTTATTATTATTATTTTTATTATTTTTTTAGTTTTTTATTTTTTATTTTTATTTATTTTTTATAACATGGATACTCTTGTTTATCAATCGGCCTCATTGTTGTCATCTGCTTCAATGTCCTCATCCAAAATGTTCTCGTCATTATTACGTTTCTTGAATAGCTTTATCCTTTTACCTGCAATTTTTAGTGCAACACCATTTAATTCACAAAGAGCATACGTACCATTGTTGTTGACTTTTGATACAATGTATGGACCAAACCACCGTTGAGTGAGCTTTTTGCGTGCATCATATTGAGAGTCAAATGTACTATCATAAATGAGCACCCAATCTCCTACTTCAATTGGCTTGGGACGCAATCGATGAGTTTTATCAAAATAATGCTTGTTCTTCATTCTAGATTCTCTTAATTTTTCAACGGCATCATCAAGTCTTAATTTACCTTGTTCTAACTGTTTAATGCCCAAACTCAAAAAATCATCAGTAGACATGTTTTCAGACCAAGGCAAATTTGACCATGCAAAAATATGAGACTGAATTGGAAACAATGGTTTTTGACAGTATATAAGTTCAGCAGGCATATATCCAGTAGTACGTGTGCATGTCATTCTATCTGCCCAAAGTGCAAAAGGTAAGAATCTAGGCCATTGTTTGATGTTACCGTTACATGCTTTAGATATGGCTTTCACAATAGGTGGATGCCCTCTCTCTATTTTACCATTGGCCTCTAGAGTATATGGAGTAGTGAGAGACAAATGAATATCGTGACACTCAAAGAACTCTTTAGCTTCTCTCGCATTTAACTCTCCACGATCAGCAACTACTTTCTCTATGTACCCAAAGCGACTTATGACATCTTCAAGCAAGAATTTGCAAACATTGTAAGTGGTCTTAGATCGTAGTGCACGTCCCTCTACATGATTAGTTAAGTCTTTTCTTGCAAGTACAATGTAACGCATTTTGTCAATACCTTTACGCATAGTTACAAGATCTACTACCCACTTGTAGTGAATACAAGGTGGATAAGTAGGATGCAACGGATCTCTATATTTGACTGATGAATGAAGTTGACAAGTAGAACATGTAGAAACATAGCTACTAATGTCAACATACATCCTAGGCCAATAATAGGTACTTCTAATTTTTTCATATGTTCCAAAAAATCCTTTATGACCTGCCCATAATGTCTCATGCATTTCCTTCATTACTTGCAATTGAAGCCCTCGTTTTCCTAGGACTCGTTGTGGATTCTTAACCTTACCCTTAGCATGTCTCCAAAGATAACCGTTACATAGGAAAAAGTTATAAGCTCGTTTCCTAATGTTACAAAATCTATTCGTAGTCCAGTTAGGTAATGGTTGTAGTGTACTCAGATACTTTCCTATGTCTCCAAAGATTACCGTTACATAGGAAAAAGTTATAAGCTCGTTTCCTAATGTTACAGAATCTATTTGTAGTTTAGTTAGGTAATGGTTGTAGTGTACTCAGATACTTTCCTAGGACTCGTTGTGGATTCTTAACCTTACCCTTAGCATGTCTCCAAAGATAACCGTTACATAGGAAAAAGTTATAAGCTCGTTTCCTAATGTTACGGAATCTATTCGTAGTCCAGTTAGGTAATGGTTGTAGTGTACTCATGAAATTGCTCATTCTCGTATATATGTGGAACATAGTCAATTAAGTTCACATTCTTTATTAGATCACTTTCAAGATCATCAAATCTAGATCTCGATAACATATCAACAACTGAATTTGACTTACCTGAAATATGAACTAACTCAGGATTCATGAACTTAATATATGAGATCCATCTAAGCATGGCTATATCAGGAGATGAACAATTGGCTATCATTCCAATGAGAGGCAAACAATCAGTCTCAACTTTGATATTTGCACCAATGAAATATTCTTTGTCTGTTTTCAAAGTTGTTACCATACCCCATAGTTCTCATTTGATCTGTGGATATTTTCGTTGTGTTTCATGTAGAATTTTGGCACCAAACCTAATTGCATATCTATTCCCTTCACTATCATCTTGACTTATGATCCAACCTATACCAATAGGACTAGTATCAACAATCAATATAATAGGTTTGTTAGCAAAATAGTCTACATGCTTAAGGATTGGAGCTTCAAGCAATAATTTCTTCAATTTACGCATAGCTTGAGTGTGTTTGTCAGTCCAAATAAATTTGTGTTTCTTCCTCAGCAAGTCATAGAGACAATCAGCAACATGTGCAAAGTGTGGGATCCAAATAACATAAAAGATGCAAGCACCAAGAAATCTACGTACCTCACTCATATTGTTACATGTTTCAGAAATCTTGCTAATGGCATCAACTTTTTGTGGGTATGGCTTTCGACCATAATGGCCACATAAATGTCCAACAATAAGCATCTCGTTGATACCAAAAACAGATTTCTCTATGAAAAATGTGAGACCTACCTCTTCAAATCGTTGAAATATTCTTTCACAATCAGAGATATGGTCTAGAACAAATTTACGACATCTAGATGAATCTAAAGTAATGTCCTTTGCACGTTCCTCACTCCCTTTAATTGGAATATCATCAATGAATGGCATGGTTATATGAGGGATAAAATCATGTAAGACAATATTCATAGCACTCATCATATGAGCCACATAATTAGTCGCTCCTTGAGGCAAAGTACACATTCGCACTAAGCCTAAACGAGTTTTCATTGTGGTTATGTCACGACTATCAATTGCTAATTGGAATTGGTCATATCCCGAATATAAATCACCCATTGAATAGATAGAATGTCCTGAAAATGATTCAGCAAACTCATCTACAATGGGTCCTGTTCCTACATTCCTTATGGTGACTTTATTGACGGGTTGGAGATCTTGAATAAAACGTAGTTTCCCATTCTTTTTAGGCACAGTGAACCATCAATTTGAGTAAGGTGCAAAAGATGGCTCTAAAATTCTCATGTTTATCTTCTCCTTAAGTAGTTTCATTAGCTCAAGTAAGTGAGCCTTTGGAACTGGTATAGGGCAAAGATTCCATGGAATATGCGGAATCGTAAAGATTATCATGGGTGCAACTAGCTTAGGATCTACACAACCAATCTCATGAGGATACATAGTAAAGGCTTTTCCATGGCTACGTATGACTCCCTCAAATTTATCTCTCTCTGCTGGCAAAAGAAAGTCATCATCTCTACCAATTTTCACATGTTCGATTGTCTCATCCGTGAATGTATGTCCTATGTTTTTCTTATCCCGAAGAATTGGATCATTTTTCACATCAATAATTTTTTCATTACTTCCTTGAGGTAATGGTTGAGCTATGGGTTTGATTTTTTTATCTACAGTTTTGTACTTTGTTTCAACTTAGGCATCATGTGTTTGGTTAAATTTTGAGCACTTGTCAACATTGAGAGTATACTCTTGGATTAGAGCATACTCATCAAGGGAAGAAAGAAGAATAATATGGGAATTAGAATTTTGTTGAAGACATAACTCTAACTCCTCAAGAGTAGAGAAACAATGAGATGTTTCAATCACATGCTCAATGTTCTCATCATCTTCCATGATTTTGTTGTTTTTATAATATTTTTGGGTTGTTTGGATAAAAGACTTGGACAATTGACTCTTATGAAGAAAATCTAATCTAGAATGTGGAAAACAAAGTGACAAACTATTGTACACGTTGGTTGGATGTGAGATGTCAAACCAATATCCACTGTTGTCTCCCTCAACAATGGATTCTATCCAAAATTTTGATCATATGTAGCTCGAAACATGAATCGAGGTGCACAATCACTACAAGCATGCTCATCACTCTGAGTAACAATAGGTTTCTTTCTAATTGGCAATCGATTCCTAGGATGATTCACTCCTACCTTCATGACTTGAAGTGATTGCATCCTTAGACTTAAGTCTAGCATAGGTAGACCCATCATCCATGGCTTTAGTTTCTATATGACTCTCACAAATAAAGGGTTGACCTAAGAGAACTTCATAGGAGCAATTTTCTTGAATAAAAAAGTGAAAATCTTCTGTAATTCCTCCTATGGATATGGGCATACTAGCACAAGCTCCATACAGGGTACCTACACCATTATCTGCAGTTCTCATATGCCATCCACAATCTTTATCTATGGGCCATCGAAACTTATCATAGACTTCTCTTGAAATCACATTGATTTCGGAGCCGGAATCTACTAATGCATTTACGGTGATAGTGTTATTATCATTTCCTATTTTAACATGCATCTCTGATGTACCTCTAGACCAAAATGTTCTTTTAAAGTGACTTTCAGAATTGTTTTCATGATTTTCATGGTCAGGTTGAATAGGTCCTATGAAATTTTTATTAACATTTATTCATCATCCTCAAAGTCCTCTTCATCAGATTCATCAAAGTTTAAGGCTTCATTCATAGCTTGATCTTGATCTAGAGAATCTTGCATCTCAGTATCTAGATTAAGCGGAAACCTCTTCCTTTTAATTAGGCCGATAAAGTTATCTTTAAAAACAGGCTTTGCAATAGAGAAAACTTGTTCTAAAGACAATGAAATCTGAAAATTACTACCTTCTCTTGACTTTAGGGTTATTGTACCTCATTACTATCTACAATAGTAACTCTTCTACCTGAAGAATACGAAAGAGAAGAAAATACATCTCTACAACCTGTCATATGCTTAGTAGCATCTGAATCAAATATCCAAGGACTTGCTGAAAGAACTCGTAAAGTTGCCTGATCACATCCTACTTCCTTAGTGGTGATACATGCATAAGAATCAACCTTGAGATTTCCCTTTTTTATCATCTTCTCCAACATTACCTGATGCCTTTTTCTTTTCTGTTGCAATCCTTTTATAACATGCTACTTTTAAATGTTCGAGTTTCTTGCAATAATAACATATGACTTCCTTCTTTTTAGAAGACTTCTCTTTAGATGTAGTAGATACAAAATCTAAAGTAGAAGGTGAGAGGGACCTACTTTCCTTCATGGATTGTTTTTCCTTCTTCTCCTTCTTCTTCTTACCCTTTGATGAAGATAAAAGTGCTTCTTCATTCTCTTCCATTCCCTTCAACTGATCTTCATCTCGAAGTAACAAAAACTCTAGCTCTTCAAATGTAACCTCTCTATCTCTTATGGTAAGGATAAGAGTGATTATGAAAGATCAATATGAAATAGGAAGTGAATTAATCAGCGTACTTACCATTTCTTCATCTAATATCTCAACTCCTATATTTAGAACTTGATCTCTCAATTCAAAGGTTCTTGTAATGTGGGTTTGAATTGAATCACCAGCTTTCATCCTCAAGTTAGCTTTCCTAGCAGGATTTCTACTCTGAAAAAGATTCCCAAGCTTTAACCAAGCATGTCCAGAACTTTTGCAAGATCTGATCTGTGGTAGAATATGCTTTTTAACACTCATTGCTATGAATGAAAGTGCTAAAGCATCTCTAGCATCCCATCTTGCCTGATCTTCAGTAAGAGGAACTCTAGGTAAAGACCCAGTAGTGACCCTGGATATAGAAGTGGTTACCTCTTCTTCAGTTGGTTCTGCAATTGTGATTCCATCACCTCTTGAAGTTGTTGTATCCCATTCCTCAGCTTCGCATCTTGGTCTTGTTAAGGATCCATTGACGATACTCCATATATCCTTTGCCACTAGAATATTGATCATCATGAAACTCCACATGGGATAATTAGAAGATCCATCCAACTTGTCTTCAATCTCAATTCTAATCTCACTCATCTTAACTAAGTGTGTATGTCAATTATGCTCTGATACCAAGTATTGGAATTTGGGGCCCCACAATCATCCCAAACTAAAAGCTGTTGAGCATACACAACTCAATTGACAAGATGATATATGAGATATAGAAAGAAAAATCTTGAGACAAGGATAGGGAACATAAGCTGGATGCTTACTCACTAAAAATAGATGTCCAAATTACAACATGGGAGTACTACTCAACCATATAAAGTGGTTCACTCACTAATGGAAGAATATCCAAGAAGACGATGATACAAAATTTAGATTATCTCGAAATAATCTAAGTGTGTGAAGTGAAAGAAGCAACGAAGCTAACCTTATTCTCACAAAATAGTGTAACAAAATTGTAAATCAACCACAAGGTTAACTCACAAAACCTAGTTACCACCACCTTGTAGAAGACTTCTTGCTCCAAGAGAGTAGCCTCTCCTTCACCAAATCTTCACCTCCTCAAGAGTGTGTGAACACTCTCTCTTCAAGAAGAGCTCCAAACTAGATCTTTGAGTGAGTGATAAACAATGAGCCAAGCCTCTTATTATATAGTTGTTGTATATCTCACAAAAATCTCTTCAGAAAGCTACGATCAAAGGTCTATCTCCAAAACTAAATGCTATCGGAATCGCGATATTGTTGTCTATGCTTTTCAAAAAAGATTTTCACATTGTTGTGCCCAACGGGGGTCGAACTTGGGTAGTTTGACTTTGTTTATACTTCATTTGACCTAGGCCAAGTCAGCACTCACTTTTGTTGTGGAGAAGCGTCTACAAACTATATACTTTATCTATTGTTGGGCAGTTTCGGACCATAGGACATTGACTTCCAATAATCTATCACCGTCTCATAATCCTCATTCTCTCTTCTTTTAAAGAGCTCAACTCTTTTTCTAGCAATCAATTCTTTTAACTTGGTTCCATCTAATTCCTTGAGCGAGTATGTACCATTGTCGAATACTTTACATATCACATAGGGACCAAACCATCTTTTCACCAGTTTTCTTTGGGCTTCATATTGCATATCCAATGAGCTATCATAGACAAGTACCCAGTCTCCTTCATTCAACTTTTTAGGTCTAACCTATGGAACTTGTCAAATGGAACCTTATTTCTCTCTCTAGATGCTATGAGCTTAAATGCTGCCTCTTCTACTAGATTTCTTCCTCTCTCTAATTGAAGAATTCGCATTGCTAGAAGATCTTCTCTTGAAATCTCATCCTCCCAAGGCAAGGAAGTCTACACTATAGCATGTGACTCCATCGGTAAAATAGGTTTCTGCCAATACATTGGTTCTACCAGCATATATCCAATAGTCCTAGTGCATGTCATCGTGTCCACCCAAAGGGAAAAGGGAAGGTATTTTTGTCAGTTCTTTATCTTTCCCTCACAAGCCTTAGCCAAAGCCTTAATAATCGATCGATGTTCGTGCTCAATTTTCCTACTGGCTTCAGGATTGTAAGCAATGGTGAGCAACAAGCGAGTCCCGTATTTTTCAAAGATGTTTTTGGCTTCCTGAGCATCAAGCTCACCTCTGTCGACAACTATTTTCTTGACATAGCCAAATCTACCAAACACGTCTTCTAGTAGAAACTTGCATACATTTCTCATAGCTTTTGTCCTCAGAGCTCTTCTTTCAACATGATTTGTTAGATCCTCTCTTTCGAGCACAATATATCTCATCTCTTGCACCCCTAATGGCATTGTAACCATATCGACAACCCACTTATAGTGGATATTAAGAGGATATGTCAAATGCAACTCATGTTTGTGTCTAACATTCGAGTACACCTGGAAAGGTTTACAAGCGACTACATATTTCAGGACATTGACATACATCCTAGGCCACCAGTATCTTTTCCTTATCTTTTCATAAGTCCCCTGAAAGCCTTTATGTCCAACCCATAGTGAGCTATGAATTTCTCACATAATATTACCTTTCGTTTCATTGCAACCTACAACTCACTGATGTATCTTACCTATTCTAATCTTTTGCTTCCAAAGTAATCCATATTTTAGGAAGTAATTGCTTGATTTTCTCTGAATGCTACGAAACTTCTCTTTGCTCCAACTAGGATTAGGAGACTTTACGCTTGAGTATCTTCCAATTTCCTTCCACTCGTTTTCATATTCATCTTCATTGAATCTTTCTGTTATTCCTACTTGAACATTGTAAGGTTTCTCTTCTTTCATCCTATTTCCTTTTTCACTTCCTAAGCTTTTTTGAGTTCCTTCTCTTGAAGACTCAATCCTAGTCTCATCTCTCTCAATTCCATGCATTGACTCTTTTCTATTCAATCTTATGGATGCTTCATCTAGGCTTGAAGTATGTACATGCAAAGCGTAAAGGGTCGAAGCCTATCTCTTCATCAATAGAAGTCATGGAGTCTTCATTTTCATATATAGCTCGTGATAGCATATCGACAACCACATTATTTCTCTTGGCTATATGAATGAACTCGGGGTTTGGCGACTTTATGTACACTATCCACCTTAACATGACAATGTCTATAGTGGAACAATTCAAGATCATTCCCAATAATGGTAAGCAATCTATTCCCACCACCACATTGCCCCCATTAAGTATTCTTTATCATTCTTTTATGCGGTCACTATTCCCCAAAGCTCTCATTTAATCTACGGGTAGCCTCTCTAACGAGCATTTAATACTTTAGCTCCAAATTGAATCACATAACTTTTTTCCTCATCATCCTCTTGGCCTCACCCAGCCTATACTCATCAGACTCATGTCTATGGTGATGTAAATTCTTTTATTGTCACTGTAATCAGCTTTTCTAAGCAGTGGTGCTTCTGAAAGTGCCATCTTTAATTTCCTCACAGCTTGTGTATGGATATCCTTCCATTAAAATCTCTGTCCTTTCCTACGCAATTTATAGAGTGGGTTTGCAATATGGGAAAAATGAGAAATCGAAACAACCTAGAAAACGCATGCTACAAGAAATCTCCTCACCTCAGTGATCAAAGAGCAAACTTCTTTCATGTGTTGAATGGTATCTACTTTCTTTGGACATGGCTTTCTTCCTTTAAGACCACATAGACTTTCTACAATCAATACCTCTTGCACTCCAAATACTCACTTCTCTATAGAAAATGTCAAATGATCCTCTTCCAACTAACTAAGAATGGATTCGCAATCATTTATGTGGTTTTTAACAAATTTCCAACATCTATCCTTGTCAAGAGCCTCATCTATATCTTTTTCCTCGCAGCGTTCAATAGGGACATTGTCAATGAATGGCATGGTCAGATGTAGAATAAAATCCCTAAGCACCATATGCATAGGATTCATCATATGTGCCACCAAATTTGTGGCACCTTGTGGTAAAGTGCACATGCGCACGAGCCCAAGTGGTGTCCTCATAGTCATCAAGTAACGACTCTCAAGGACTAGCTGGAATTGGTCATACCTAGAGTGCAAATCCCCCATCGAATAAATAGATCTTCCTTCAAAGGCTTCTGCGTACTCATCTACGATAGGCCCAATTCCCATATTTCTGAATAAATCTCAGTGACTCATTTTGCTTTGGTATTGTGAACCAATGGTTAGAATACTAAGCATTTGATGACTTAAAAATTCCCATTCTAAACTTTTCATTCAATAGGTCAATTATCTTTGAAATGTGAGCTTTTGGTACTGGAATCAATCAAAGATTCCAAGGTACATGTGGTATTGTAAAAATTATCATAGGTGTCACCACAGATGGATCTGCACATCCATTTCTTAGGCATTAAACAAAAAAGCCTTTCCATGCCTAAATATCATTCAGCAGAATACATTCTTCTCTTTTTCACTGAGGAAACCATCTTTTCCTAATTGATTTTTTTCAAGCGTTCCTTTAGTGAATTCCTGATCTACTTTTCCTTTATATGTGAGAGGAGGCCGGGTTTTCGCTCCATTGATAAGTTTGTTACTATCTTCAGAAAGCAGAACTACAATTGGTTTAATCTTTTTATCGATGTTTTGTATTTTGTTTCAACAAAATCTTCTTTCCCTTTTTCATCTTGCTCAAACTTTGCTATTTCCTTCTACATCGAAATAGAGTACCTTTGAATCACATAATTACTCCTTCTTTCGTCAATCAGTTCTTGCAGATTGAACAATGTGTCTGCAAAAGATATCTCATCAAAAACTTTCGAAATCTCCTCACGGAAGTCGAGCAATCTACATCCATAAAATTTTCTCTGAAGATCTGGTATGTATCGTTTTTCCCACTTTTTTAACTCAGAAAAAATACGAAACTGAAATGAACTTGTTGAAGAAAGTGCTATGAAACTTGATATGAGCATATTTACATTTGGGATATTTTCACTTTCCAAGCTTCCATAGTCCCGATCTATTATTCAAGTACCTTTTTTAACTCTTGTACTTGCACTTGCACGGCTTGAACATGCATCTCTTGATCCATCTTCTCAGTCTCTTGTATATCGGCTATTGACTACCGCTTTCTTCTTAAGAGGTCAATTATTACTTCTAGAAATTCCCATTTAGCTATTCCTAGTAACTCACCTACTGTAAATTTCAGTTACATTGTCAAGCACTCTTTTCATCTCAACAACTTGTTTCAAATTTGTGGCTTGTTCAATGTGTGATTTTAGCATGTATGATGGGTTTCTCACTCTTCCTTGAACTTTCCTTACAAGTTTCATCTATTGCTCTTGTGGACAATTATTAACTTGAGCAAGAACTAGCATCTTAGTAGAAGTAGGGTTTTGAACTTGAGTCAGAATTTGATTCGGTTGGATTATTGTCGGTTGTGAAGATGGAATTACTTGAGTAGGTTGGTTTGTTTGTATTGGTTGATTTTGATTTGTTGTTTGAGATTGTTCTTGTGAAGCTTCTGCTTTACACGTGGTTCTTCTTTTCTCTTATTCACCCTCATTGGTTCTCCTCCATTTCTCATTCACTACCGTCTCATGCTCCACTGAAGAGCATAGATAAGTAACAACCGAGAGGGTATCTACAAGGTCGTTCCATCCGGTTACCCCTCTGATCTCATTCCTTGCTGACTTTAAGATTTCATGATGAATCTTTCCTTGATCTAGGGACTTTATCACTTTAGACCATGATTTTGTATCATTATTTTCATTGATTACTTGACATGCGTATGTATAAGATGTTGAAGCAATATTACCAAATGTGCCACGGAAGAACACTCTCATTCCTCCCCATCCAAAATTGATATTTACTTTTTCTCCAATCTTTGAATCATAAATCATCTTGTCCTTTATGAAAACTAGATTTTTATCCAATGCTTCTTTAAAGCTCTTACAGGAATATCTATTGTGCTCCAAAGATTCACTGCGGAGATTGGGATTCCATCATCTACTTAACACTCTTGATCACCAAATCAATAGACCTTTTAAACATCCCTTCCATGGTGTTGGGAGGCACAACCTCCTTTCTAGTTGGTTGATTAACCTGAGCATTTGGGGCAGGCTGATGTGGTGACTATATTTACTCTTCTTCAATATTCTCTTGCCAGTCTTGCATGAACTTTTCCATAGCTCTTTACTTTTCTACGTACCTTTTCACTGCTACTTCTACCTCATCCCAATCCTTAGTAAGCCCACAATCTATCTCCATGTCTTGTAGTTGTGGGAGAAGTTCCTCCTGGGCCATTATATCTATTGCTCATAGGAACAATGAAACTCTTTCATGCTCCATCGCTCTCCCATCATGTTCTATTAGTTCATTGTATTGTCAATCAAATTTTCTTTTAATATCCAATATGGTTTGGTCTTTTGGTTTATGAATACATTTTAGGAATGTTGCTTGAGTCACCTTATCAATGTCCTCAAGAACGAACATTTTTATTAAAGACAATTTATATTGCGGCCACCTCATTTGGGCCTCCATTGTTAAACGATCACATACGTGCAGTTGTGACACATATAGGAAGTTTTGGATAAGTTCTATATCATTTCAAAGAGTAAGTTAGATCCCAAGATATTGAGCTTCCAGCTCGTATTCTTTACAAAATTGCATGAAATTTTTCCCATCCAAGTAACCACTCCATTTAATAACTCATTCATGGAATGCCTGGATGGCACTTTGTCTTTTTTCATCCTATTGGAAGTGCAAGAGATAGGTTATAACATCCATTGTACTGTCGCTCGTAAATAGTCAAACACAAAGAGCTCTCTCAAACCACACAACTAGATAAGCTTTCACTCCTAAGATCAAAGTCTCTACACTCTCCTCCCTCACGTCGGGTTCACCAAGTATGTCAAGGAGTTCGTGGAAAGGAGGGGAATAAGAGAATGACGAGAACAACTTGGTGATACCTTGAAGCCAGCCTAATGATGGTGAGATGGAATCAGTTCAATTGTTTCCAAACTTTTATTTTTACTCAAGTAAACTCTAGAGAAATTATTAGGAAACCACAAAGGAGAGAAATCCTTAACTGTGTGTATTAAAAACCTTCAGTTAAGAACATATTTTCAATGTTTGTGATCACGCTAAGACACACATAGCTAATACTTTCCATTCAGACCCTTTCTGCGAAATGGAAAAACTTCAATTCGTAACACTACAAACAATTATATACATAGAAATCAGAGTGTATTAAACAAAAACAAAAGTCTATCATCACTAATATGTAGAATTTGGTTGTATAAAGGATTCTATCTTAAAGTAAATTCATAAGTAAATAGTAGAGTAGAAAAATTACTCATAGCTTGATTCTATGTTTTGTTCATGTTGTATTGGTACTGAACTGCTTCATTTCTGAGGATCCATTAACCCATGCTCAATTGTTGCTCACATGGGACCATTTTTTAGTCACATGAATGCCTCGTCCCTTTTGCCAATGCTCTTCTTTTTCCCCTATGTTATAGCCGACCTCTAGAGCCAATAGATAAGCGGCCCGTCTGTCCCTTCTTTTCTAATGACAGGCATAGAACCAAGGGTAGTGCAGACACCATCACTATTTGGCACAGTATACCCATCCCTTCTTTTGGATTGATCTTGTTTCTTATAGAAGCCCCCACCCTTGACCCCTGCTTACCTTCATGCACAACAATCTCTGATAGTAGGAGACCAATTAGTAGCCTTAGAAATTTGTTTCCCTTCTCTAGTTCAAAGTGATTGCGCTGAATGTGGTCGGTCCTCCTTCTTACCATGTCTTTCTCCTTAAGTCACCAACAGAGAGCCACTCTGGAGCGCAGCCTTTCCCCTCTTATTAGTATTTTTTCAGCAGAGATTAATCATCGCTGCCAAGACTTTTCTACTCTCCTTCCTTCCTTTTTTTCGGGTTCCTTCTCCTTCTATCTTCAATCCCCCTTCAACTTCCAACAGCCCTTCCTATTTTTCTCCTCATCTCTAAGGAAAGAATTAGAAGGAAAATCGCTCCACGTATAAATTCTACAGGCAATTTGTTTGTTTTTACAATTAAAACATCTCCCATGGCATATATGCTCATACATATGGATATACCTCCTAAATATGTGGATACAATTTGCCATTCTAGATGCAGATACACACATACATCCATGAACAGATCATGCACACACAAATGCCCATGGAAGTGCACATATATGCACGTGCACATACATAAATTCATATGTATTAACACACACACACACACATGCACGGAAATTGTTGCCCATGAATTTACACACACATACGTTTATTTTTACTAGGACTATTGCAGATGCACTTCCACATTCAATCATAAATATAAAACACACATGCATAAACACGTGAACATGTACAAACACACACATGCATGATGCATCTACATGGATGCACACAAATTGCAAACATACACTTAAATGTACACACATGCAAATATTCTTGCATTTACAAGCGAGGATGAAAGGATATGAAATCAATCTTACATACTTTCAATTATAACTAGATGTGAAGCATGCATCTCAAGTACCAACAAACGACAAAAATCTTTCAAGTGTAGAAATCACTGATATCCATTCATTTTATTATTGCTCATTTTGGATGAATGTTCTTGCAAAAGCTTCAAATTGTTGCTTCTAGTTTGATCTACTAGCGTAATCTCCAAAACATGACCACATCCCCAATGCAAACTGCATATGTTTGCCCCTCATTGTCATTGTGACCAATGACCTAGCCTATGCCAATAGGCCTAGTATCAATAGTTAGGATTACATGTTTATTTCTTGAATATTCAATACATTTCAAAATTGGACATTGGTAAGGAATTTCTTTAGTTTTCTCATTATTTTACTATATTTTAAATCTAGAAGAATTTATTTTTCTTTCTTGATAAATCATATAATGGTTTTGCAACATGAGCAAAGTGATGGATCTAGATTACATAGAAGATGCAAGCTCCTAAGAATCTTCTCACTTCCCTTACATTGCAACACATTGTTGAAATCCTACTATTGCCATCAACTCTTTGTGGATATGGCCTGCGACCATAATGTCCACATACATTGTTAGAGTATGATCAATGTCTACCCCTCATGATTGTATGCACATTTTGTAAGGCCCCCTTTATGAGGAGAAGCCAAGCGTGCATTACCCAATTGATGGGAATCCCAACTTGAATGTTGGATGAAGGTCATATTGGACCATGTAAGATATTATAAGGAAAGGGAGTTACCAGGGTCCCCAATTGTGGGGTCCGGGGCAGCGGTGAGCAGCCCCGGCTGGGGGGTCCAAGGGGGCCAGCGGGCCCCCTGGCTGGGGGGTCCCAGGGGGCCAGCGGGCCCCCTGGTGGGGGTCCGGGGGCAGCGCCCCCGGCGCGACGGTAAAGGGAATATTCCATGGAATATTCCCTGTCGGAGTCAGAAATCATTTATATTTGTTAGGTCGGTTCAACCAGTCTAAGCCGTGTATGGCAATTACGCGGGCGGTGGCCGCCCACGCCCTACCGCCCATGTATAGCCGTCCATGGCAGGCCACCCATGATCCTATATATACATGACTTCTGCACTACCTAAGACATTGAGTTGAGCCAGCATACCTCTACCTTGTATCTCCCTATCTAGAGTTGTCTAGATCACCATTTAAGCTCTACCTTGAGAGCGCACGGGTGGACAACGCCATCATCTTTGTACTTGCTGCTAGTAGAAAATTGTTGAGATTCTCCTATATCTGTTATCTTCTCTGCTATTGCTCCTGTGTTATATTGCGTAACTATTGTCTTACATGGTATCAGAGCTGTAAGGTTCGAATAGCTTGAGAAGTATCATTATTTTAGCCTACTAGCAGACTAGAATATCAGTAGATTATTCGAGTGATTACATGATGGCTTCATCGTCGAACACTAGTCTTGGTGCTTCACCTAATGTTAATGCTGCACCTATTCGAATTCGTCCACCTGCATTCACTGAAGGGAAGCTGGATGGAACCAACTATACACTCTGGAAGTTCAAAATTTCTGCAATTTTGGACTCCTATGAATTACTTGACACTGTCATGGGACCGATGGGATTGGATCCAGAGCCTATACCAGTTGAAGATCCAGCAAATTCAAGATTGATGATTCAGCCAGATCCAGATCTTCTACGAGCTTGGAAGAGGCGGAATGCTGATGCATTATGTGCGATTGTCACTAGTGTAAGTGATTCTGTGCTTACTTTAGTTCAACATACTACTAAAGCACATGAGGCTTGGGGCATATTGGCTCGACAATATGAGACCAAGAACCACACTAGGATACAGAATTTAGAAAATCAATTGGCAAATGAAAAGCATTCTGATTCTGAAAAGGCTGAAGATTTTATCAAACGGATAAAGCATCTTCAAGATCAATTGGCTGCAGTTGGTGTTGTTATAACACCAGAAGAGCTAGCTCGAAGATCTGTACGTGTTCTTCCAGCAAAGTATGATGGATTAGTAACAGCCCTTAACACTCAGGTAAGGCCAACTCCTCTTACATTTGAAGAGTTTTGTGCCATGCTTTTAGAAGAAGAGATGCGGCTGAAGAATCGGCAAAGTACAACTGATGCTGCATTCTCAGCAAATGCAAAAGGTAAAGGCTCTTCAGAGGGATCAAAGAAGAAGCCAAAGAAGAAAAAGTTCACAGGAAGTTGCTTCTATTGTGAAAAGAAAGGCCATGCCATCAAGGATTGCAGAAAGAAGCAAGCTGATGAACGGAATGGGACTGTAAAATCATCATGGAAGAACAAAGAGTCTGCAAACAACACAGAGCTGGAACTTTGGGTAGCTATTGAAGAGGTATGTTCATCTGCTCAAGCTCGTGTTGATGAGCCATGGATTTTAGATAGTGGAGCTTCTCGCCATATGACTAGTAAAAAGGATTGGTATAGTTCCCTAGTGCCTCTGCGGGAATCCATCAATGTAGTGGTGGGAAACGACTCCAAGTGTCCAGCTGAAGGAACTGGAACCATCTCTTTTATCACTTCTCCAGGTGTTGAGAAAAAGTTATCCGATGTTCTCTATGTACCTACACTCAAAAGAAATTTGTTGTCAGTTTCTGCAATAACAGATCGTGGACTCGAAGTTCACTTCAATAAGAGTGGTGCGGAAATCATGGATTCATCAGGTAATGTTGTAGGTAAAGGCACACGACGGGATAACTTGTATGAGTTAAGTGCTTTAACTGCTACAGAAGATAAAGATGTAAGCAGGTTATGGCACCAACGATTTGGGCATCTCGGATTTGCAGTTTTGAAGGAGATGCAACGAACAGGGATGGTTGCTCATTTGCCTGCATTTTCAGAGTTGCAGGAACCTTGTGAAGCTTGTATGATGGGCAAGCAACAACGAAAGGCATTTCCAAGAGAGACCAGCAATCGATCTCAAGCTCCTCTAGAGTTGGTACATGCTGATCTCTGCGGTAAAATGTCTACACCTGCTTTAGGAGGATCTTTCTACTTCTTGCTGTTAGTCGACGATTATAGTAGAAAGATGTGGGTTTATTTCATTCGAGAGAAGGCTGATGCTTTTGAAAAATTTAAAGCGTGGCATAAGTATGTAGAAAGTGAATCAGGAAGGAAACTGAAGAAATTTAGAACAGATAGAGGAGGTGAATTCTTGTCAACAGAATTCAACAATTACTGTAAGGAGCATGGTGTGAAAAGGCAACTTACCACAGCTCATACACCTCAACAAAATGGCGTTGTTGAGCGCAGGAACAGGACAGTAGTTGAAATGGCTCGTTGTATGTTAAAGGCTCAAGACATGCCTGATTCATTCTGGGCAGAAGCAGTCAATACAGCAGTCTACATCCTCAATCGAAGCTACACAAAAGCTCTGAAGGGGATGACTCCTCAAGAAGCATATTCTGGTAAAAAGCCTTCAGTTTTGCATTTCAGAATTTTTGGTTGTTTCTGTTATGCACATATTCCTGATTCAACAAGATCAAAGTTGGATTCAAAAAGCAAAAAGTGTGTCTTCCTAGGATATAGTGAAGAGTCTAAAGCATACAGGTTATGGGATCCTGAGGCAAGGAAGATTTTTGTCAGCCGAGATGTGGTGTTTGATGAACGACCACACTTAGTAGAAGATAAAGGTAAATCTACTATCTCATCAAACGGAGAAATATCTCACCTTGTGCCTATCAAAAGACAGGTTAAAGTTGAGGAGGAGGAAACATCTGATGGAGAAATTTCCTCAATAAAAAGCCAACCAATTGTAGCTGCACAGCGTAAGCCACTACCGAAGTGGGCACAACAGCTCTTTGATGATCACAATCCACATGTAGATGCACCAGAATCATCATCGGATGGATTACGAAGATCAAAGAGAATAGAGGAGCAAAGAAGAGCCTCAGAACACATTGTTAACATGGCTCTAATGGCAGATATCATGGGTTCGATAAAGGAACCTACCACCATTGAAGAAGCCATTGATGATCCAGATTGGAGAGCGGCAATGCAGTCTGAGTATGATAGTATACTCAAAAATGATACATGGGATCTAGTCGACTTGCCGCCAAAGAAGAAGGTAATAGGTACTAAATGGATTTGGAAAGCTAAGTATAAAGCTGATGGAACATTAGAAAAGTATAAGGCACGATTAGTTGCACAGGGTTTTTCACAGATTGAAGGATTTGATGTTCAAGAAACTTTTGCACCAACAGCACGCATGACAACTATTCGGACGGTACTTGCAGTAGCTGCACAAAAGTCTTGGCCTATTTTCCAGATGGATGTCAAATCTGCATTTTTGAATGGTCACCTCAAGGAGGAGGTATATGTATCTCAACCACCAGGTTTTGAGGTGCCCAATTCAGAAAATAAAGTTTGCAGGTTGAAGAAAGCTTTGTATGGACTTAAGCAAGCTCCACGGGCTTGGTACCAACGAATTGATCATTTTTTCAAAAATATGGGTTTTGAAAGAAGTACTTCTGATGCTAACTTGTATGTAACGAAAAGGGATAGCAAGCTAGTTGTTGTCATTGTATATGTAGATGATTTGATCATTACAGGAGATCATCAGGAACTCATCAATCAAACTCGGATCAGCTTGGGAACTGAGTTTGAAATGACAGACTTAGGTCTACTCCATTTTTGTCTGGGAATTGAAGTATGGCAAAGGAAGGATGGCATTTTCATCTCACAACAAAAATATTCCAAAGAAATTCTCAAGGCATTTGGAATGATGGACTGCAAACCAACTAGCACACCTATGGAGGTAAATCATAAGCTATCTATGGATGATAACATGCCTGATGTAGATGCTAAGAAGTATAGGAAGCTCGTTGGAAGTCTTATTTTTCTGTGCAACACTAGACCAGACATTTGCTATGCTGTTGGAGTGTTAAGCAGGTTTTCCAACAAACCTAAGGAGAGTCACTGGAATGCTGGAATGCGAATTCTAAGGTACATTGCAGGAACCTTGGATTTTGGTATTTTGTATACCACAGGTGATACACTCCAAGGATATTGTGATTCAGATTGGGCTGGAGATTGTGATTCTAGAAAATCAGTTTCTGGATATTGTTTCTCACTTGGTTCAGGAATATTTTCTTGGGTAAGTAGGAAGCAACCAACTCTCGCACTCTCCTCCACTGAAGCAGAGTACAAAGCAGCTTGTTTTGCTTCTTGTGAGGCAGTCTGGTTAAGGAGAATTCTTGCAGATATAGGCTTTCCATCAAATATGCCAATTGTACTCAAGTGTGATAATCAAAGTTGTATGGCTATTGCAAAGAACCCAGTATTTCATGCTCGCACCAAGCACATAGAAGTACAGTACCATTACATTCGTGAGCTAATTGAAGATGAAATTGTGGAGCTAGAATATTGCCCAACAGAGGCAAATTGTGCTGACATATTCACTAAAGCACTTGGAAGAGAGCAGCTCAACAAGCATCTTCAACAGATGGGCATAGGACCGAGACCTACTTGATTTATCATCGGTAAACATTGAGGGGGGGTGTTAGAGTATGATCAATGTCTACCCCTCATGATTGTATGCACATTTTGTAAGGCCCCCTTTATGAGGAGAAGCCAAGCGTGCATTACCCAATTGATGGGAATCCCAACTTGAATGTTGGATGAAGGTCATATTGGACCATGTAAGATATTATAAGGAAAGGGAGTTACCAGGGTCCCCAATTGTGGGGTCCGGGGCAGCGGTGAGCAGCCCCGGCTGGGGGGTCCAAGGGGGCCAGCGGGCCCCCTGGCTGGGGGGTCCCAGGGGGCCAGCGGGCCCCCTGGTGGGGGTCCGGGGGCAGCGCCCCCTGCGCGACGGTAAAGGGAATATTCCATGGAATATTCCCTGTCGGAGTCAGAAATCATTTATATTTGTTAGGTCGGTTCAACCAGTCTAAGCCGTGTATGGCAATTACGCGGGCGGTGGCCGCCCACGCCCTACCGCCCATGTATAGCCGTCCATGGCAGGCCACCCATGATCCTATATATACATGACTTCTGCACTACCTAAGACATTGAGTTGAGCCAGCATACCTCTACCTTGTATCTCCCTATCTAGAGTTGTCTAGATCACCATTTAAGCTCTACCTTGAGAGCGCACGGGTGGACAACGCCATCATCTTTGTACTTGCTGCTAGTAGAAAATTGTTGAGATTCTCCTATATCTGTTATCTTCTCTGCTATTGCTCCTGTGTTATATTGCGTAACTATTGTCTTACATACATATCTAATGATAAAAATTTTGTTGACACTAAAAGTGGATTTCTCTAAATAGAAAATGATTCCAATCTCTTCAAATCTTTGGAAGATTCTTTCATAGTCAAAAATGTGTTTGGAGACAAACTTCCTACATCTAGATGAATATATAGTTACATCTTTCTCCTTTTCCACACAAAATTTTATTGGAATGTCATCGATTAAAGGCATATTCACTTTTGGAATAAGGTTGTGTAAGACCAAGTTCATAGTGTTCATCATGTGAGCCACAAATTTTGTCCCTTCTTGTGGCAAAATACACATAGAAATTAAACCTAAAGAAGTTTCCATCATGGTAATATCTCTACTCTTGATGGCTAGCTAAAACTAGTGATATTGTAAGTACAAGTTGCCCATTGAATCGACAGAGTGTTTGGCAAATGTCTTCGCAAACTCATCTACAAGGCATCCTATTCCTACATTTTTTATAGTAATTTTGTTGATAGGCTACAAATCCTGTGCGAAGCATAGTTTCCTATTCTTTTTAGGTGCCGTGAACCATCGAATTGAATATGTTGCTCACGATGGTTCAAGGATTATCATAGCAAACTTCTCTTTTAACAATTTCATCAACTCACATAAGTGGGCCTTTGGGACTAGTATCAATGGAAGATTCCATAGAATATGTGGTGCCATGAATATGATCATAGGATTTACTGGCTTTGGATCAACACACTATTTCATGTGGAAATAGGGAAATTTATTTTCCATGTTCAAAGATCATCTTTCTAAATTGATCTTTTCCAAGTTCAAAAAGAAATTCTTCTCCAAACTTCATATATTTCATAGTTTCTTGAGTAAATGTATTTCCTATCTTCGATTGATCTCTAAGGATAGGATCCTTAGAAACTGATTTGATTATGTAATGACTTCCTTTTGTCAATGGGTGAGCTATGGGTTTAATGTTTTGTATTTAGTATCAATCTTGACTTCATGTTCTATTAAGAAATTAGCAATTAACTCATATTTCTTAGTAGATTCAAGATTGATAAACTTTGATTCTAGTTCTTTGTGAAGAGTAATCTCAAGATCTTCCATCAAAGTTAAGCTTATTGCAAACTCAGTTACACTCTCAATGTTTTCTTCTAGTGAAATCAATCCTTGGTTTTTGAAATATTTATCATTTCTTTTCCCAGAATTATTTGGAAGCATTTCCTTTTTAATAAGGTGCAAACTAGATATAGGGGTAAAAATTGAAAAGTTTTCAAAGTTAGATTCATGAATAGGTGAGACAACAAACCATTGTACACTAATGTCTTGCTCAATAGTGGAATCTAACAAAAAATTTGTTCATAATAAGGTCTCAAATTCTCTTACAGTTGGCATGGTTTCTCATGCATAATTGTAAGAGTCAATGGGATTTTTTCATGGGTTTCTTTGTCTTCCTTGAATAATTAGGATAGATTGTCATTACTTGCAAGGAATCCATTCCAGATTCAGAATGAATTCTTGCATATGCTCATCCATCATTCATAGCTTTGTCTCCATTCTCATCTCTTCTATAAACCATTGTCCGAGTGTCACTTCATATGAGCAGTTACCCTACACAAAAAAAAAAAAGCAACTCTTGGACACCTCCTAACATAATAAGTGCATGAGCATGTGCACCTAGCAAAATTCTTGACCCATTATCAAGGATTCTCATTCTCCAACCATGATCTTTGTCAATGGGCCATCTTAATTTATCAAAAAACTTCTTTGATATCATGTTTATCTCAGAGCTTGAATCAATTAGGGCTAGAGCTAAACATGATTCCTTTTCATCACCGATCCAAATTTCAACTTCTAGTATTTTTCATGCTCAAAAAGTTGCATCAAATTGGCTTTCTCCTTTAATTATCTCATCATCTAGAAGAATTGGTCCAAGAAAATTTATGTTTGTTGTTCTTGTCATGATATCTTCTTACTCATCATTATCACAATCGCTTAATAGGAGTGCATCATTCATCGCAATGATTTCCTTAGCAACATCTTGCATGTCCTCATCATGAGAAAGTGGAAATTATATTCTTCTAACTAGTCTTATGAAGTGTGCTTGAACTTGGGTTTTGCAATATAAAACATCTGTTCAAGGGACATAGTAACTAATTTGTTAATAATACGTCATTTCAAATTTCTTTAGCATCATTTTTCTTTTCAAGCTTTGAGATCATAATTGCTCTCAGAGTCTTTCTTACTTTATTTTTTTCCTTTTCTTATCCTTGTTTCTTTTATTTTTTCTCATCATTTTGGTTTTTGTTGTTTTGATTTTTGTGTGTTTGATTATTTTAATTCTGAGGTTTCTTTCCCTCTTTAATTGCTTTTCTCTTTTCTTCCTCAATCGGTGTCACAACCTCTTAAAATTGCACCTTCTTTTCATTATTTATATTTTTCTTTTCATCTTTCCTAGATTGCCTGTGAGTTATTGTTATATCACCCTCATCTATCTCATCATGCATATCATCCTGTCTCCATTTCTCTTCAACATTGGTAATGTGAGAATATACGGAGGATTGATCAACAAGAGATTGCTATGTAGTTTTATGCAAAATTTCATTCCTAGCCCTTACCAATGTCTCAATGGAATAGGGACCCTAACTCATAGCTGAATGAACCCTTTCTTTGAATGGCTCTAATCTAGCTACCAGAGTACTCAGAGATGCATTCAAGATATTTAGATTTTCAAATAATGTTCTCATGTTTCCTTTGCCTCAATTGACAACCAAAGGAATTCGTGCTTGAAAACCACATAATCTTCTATATATTTTAACTAATAAGCTTTCCTTTCTCATGTAAGATTGCTTTCACTATACATGCACCTTGATCTTCTATGATTATATATCTAAACACCTCTTCCATTTTTTTGTTCTTCATACCTTCTAGAATGGAGTATTAAATCTATGATGATGGGCTCAAGAAGTTTCTTAAACTTGCTTAAAATGTCCCTATATTGATTAGCTAGGAGACTGATTCCTTATAAAAATTTATCAAGCTTTTGTAATTTGAGGTCTAAATTACGTTTCTTTTCTTCTTTTTCTCCTTTTTAGATTTTTGTTATTTTCCTTTCCTCTTAATTTAATCTCAATTTAAGAGAATTTTTGCCTCTTTTCACAACTTAGGATTCTTGATATTTTTATTTTTACTTTTACTTTTGTTAACTTGATTATTCTTTTCGTAAGTTTTTTCTTAATTTTTTTTAAAGTTTATATGTTCAAAGGTTATCTCCTAATAGAAAAATTACAATTGGCATAAATAAAACAAGAAACTTACAACCTATTGTGCACATAATGAACAACTTTTCTAGTGCAGGTGATATGATTTTGCATACAAACTATAAACAACTCTTTTTTATGTGTTCGTATAAATAAAACAAGTAAAGAAGATTGCAACCTAATGTGCATACAATGAACACCTTCTCTAGTGTAGGTGATATGAAAACAATTCTTTTTCTGTGTTTATGCCAAAAATTGAAAATGCAATTGATATGACTTTTTATGTGTTTATGCAACAACTCGAAAGAAATTGAAAAAAAATTACCTTACTTTTGTTGATGTAGATGCTTTTAAAATGTATAGTGTGAAAATATATTTACAAGTTTTAATAATAAAATCCTAAATACAGGAAACTGAAAAGTCTTTCTTCCAATTGCGAACTTTGTTTGAGTTGAAGGGGGGAGTGGAGGGAAGAAGAGTCGAGGCTCCTCCAAAATGCTCCTTTCCTAAGGAGGCACTCTGTTCCCTAGGGAATAGCCATCAACAAGCAGGGAAATGGGTAAGCAACACTAACTTATAGACTCATTGTTGTGATTGACTGGCCTTCTTTCTCCAGATAACTTGTAAGCAAGAGAAACACACATTAAAATTCATGAACAATGAATCATGTCTAAAAGTCCTAAGTACCCAACTATCATGTTTCATGTTGGGTTCACCAAGATGTTGAGGCACAAATGTAGACCATCGAGTAGATGAATTATGTCTTTCTATGGGTCTCTCTACATGACTATGCGTGGGGTGTTTGTTGTCTTGCTTTAGGAGGAGAGAAATGAAATCAAAGCTGACTGAGTTAATTATCTATATGCTAATGGCCTATGAATTATGGTAAAAGTAAACTAACAAAATGCAGGAAATGAATCGACATATGGTTGTGCCCTAGGAAGAAAATATTCATAAAGAGAGTCAATTTTCTCTTCGTTTATTAGAATGTTCACATGCTGTAATAAGCCTCTTTTCTAGTGAAATTATTCATTTAGAATGTTCGGAATTTCATTGTGGGGATAACAAGTTTCATATTCTCTCTCTAGACATTATTTGCATCATGTTTTCTAGTGGAATTCTGAAAGAATTAAGGAAAACTCTGTATGAGAGAAATAGCAAGTATAAGATAATAAAAATGCCTTATCTAATTCTATTTGAATCCGTGATTCTGATGCTTACATGTCACCATGTCTAACTATGGATGGATATGTCTTTTTGGTGTTTTTCTCCTATTTTTTACAGGTACACTAAAGAAAGAAAGCACACTATGATCGTAGACATTTTGCGAAACTTCTCGAGAAACTCGACTTTTTCTAAATTTGGTGGATTGCACTTCTTTGGGAGGGCAGCGATCAACCTCTGATATACGGAGACCTGTGCATCAACACAGGGGACGCACAAAAATCTGAGAATTACCTTGTGATTGAGAGTGAGAGTGAGAGTGAGAGTGAGAGTGTGATTGAGAGTGCAAGTGTGAATGCGATTGTGATAGCTCGGGGGTGGTCGGGAGGTACCAGCTTTGTCTAGAAGCTATTGTCCAAAGCTATTGTAACCATTGATTCACATCTATAATATCATAATTCTTCCTTCTCTATGTCATATTTTTTTCTACTCTTTCGCATGAGATTTTCTCTTACCTTGTGCAATCTCTACATTCTTCTCTCCTCTATTTTTTTTTTTTGAGTGATCGAAAGATTGTGATTGGGCATAGATTGTGATTGAGGAAACTCTACACATGCATAGGCAACAAATCAGTAGAAATAAAGATATAAATCAAAGACTAGTCTACATGTATATTTCCAATTCGATTTCCAATTCTTCTAGAACATGTATTTGGTTTAGAAGAAAAACTTACTTCCATGAATACGAAACTAATGAGAAACTAGTATGAAAAGTATATCCTATACAAGCTATATGATCATAAGAAAGTTCCTAAGATGATTTCAAGTTCCAATGTATTTCATCCATAAAGAGGAAGATACATAAAAGAATCAAATGTTCGCAGCTCTAGTCTCAGAAAACATGGCATCTATTTCCACATTTCCATCCACCAGGTAGTGCTCTTCAAATATCGAAAGTGCTCATAACTTCTTGTCAATGCTCTGAAAAAGGAATTAGAAAAAGAAAACATAAGTATATTTATAAGAAATAAAACACAAATTTCTTTATTAGTATTTTCTTTCAATACGTCACATATGCATAATATTCACTTGTATACATACATAATACTCACTCACATGTATACTGAATATTACTCATTCATATGCATAATAATACTTACTTATATGCATATTCAACTCATTCACTCATATGCATTCTTAATACTCATGCATGTTTACATTTGCTCACATGCATGTTTACACTCACTCTCATACATGCTTAATATTCCATGTATATCCTTATATGCACATGTTCACTTATGTACACACCCATATGTGCAAGCATGCACATGCCCATAAACGGGAATTTCGTATGCACCTAAATACATCTATTTACATACACACACACACACGCACACACACACACACACACACACATATATATATATATATATATATATATATATATATATATATATATATATATATATATATATATATATATAAGCACATATTTATACACATTCACCCATAGGTACCCTCATACACACATACACACACATTTATGAACATTCTCAAAAATTCACATGTACAAAACACACAATCACATGCGCTCACATAAACATACACACTCATAAATGCACATGCACTAATCACACATCCTCATATTCATGCACACTCAGAGAAACACATACTTAATTACATGCACATATACAAAAATGCACAAACTAAAACTCTTTCTCTCTATCTCTTAATCTTTGTCTTCATGTGATTATAATAGTAGGTCGTCTCTATTCTCTCTCTCTCTCTCCCTCTCTCTCTCTCTCTCTCTCTGTCTCTTTGCGATCATAACAACATGTCATCTCTTTTTTCTTCTCTCTTTGTCTCTCTCTCTCTCTCTCACTCTCTCACTCTCTGTCCCTCTCTCTCTCTCTCTTTGTGCGATCATAGTAGTATGTCATCTTTTTCTTCTATGTGTGTGTATCTCCCTCTCTCTCTTTGTCTCTCTCTCTCTCTCTCTCTCTCTCTCTCTCTCTCTCTCTCTCCGTGTGATCATAGCAATAGTCCATCTCTATCTTCTTCTTCTTCTTCTTCTTCTTCTTCTTCTCTCTCTCTCTCTCTCTCTCTCTATCTATCTATCTATCTATCTCTCTATCTCTCTGCCTCTGCACATAAGCAATTATCTACAATAGATGAGCAGGGATCCTAAATCTTTGTCTCTATGTATCTATCTATCTATCTATCTATCTATCTATCTATCTATCTATCTATCTATCTATCTATCTATCTATCTATCTATCTATCTATCTATCTATCTATCTATCTATCTCTCTCTCTCTCTCGCTCGCTCATAGTCAAGAATGAGTTTAAGCTTGTGAGAGAAAATTTTATTTAATTTTTTGATATGCACAATAGTGTTAGAGATGACCTAGCTCCAAATTCGCCTCCAAGTATCACTTTTGAGCACTCCGAGTTTAGAAATTCTAGAGAGAGAATGAAATCAAGGCATTTGTTTACACTAAATTAAATGTAGATCCCTCAACGAGGTACATGAAACATTATTCACAAAAATTTCACTAAGGCACTTTTATTGTCTTATGCATGCTCTACCTTTCTCTCACACAAACATTTTCCTAATTCTTTCATCTTCACGTTCAATTTCCAACCAAAAAACATAATACGGATAAGTTCTAGAGTGAAAATATAAAACTTGTCATCTTAAAATTTTTCCTACATGCATAAATTGGCGTAATTGGTCATTCTAAGCATTGTCCCCACAATGTAATTTAGAAAATTCAAAATTAATTATTTCACTATCAAAAGGCTTGGAATCTATCATCTCAAACCTTTCCAATAAGTTCTCAATGTATTTCTATTGTTTCATGTAGATACACTCATCTCTGTACATGAATTCAATCCCAAGATAATAATATAAAATACGTAAGTCAATTACATTAAATTTATGCTTAAGTTGTACTTTTTACAGATAAATGTCTGAATCTTTGGGACCTATGATAATCATATCACTTTGTAGAACATCTTGAACACTAGTTGGTTCATTCTCAACTGAAGTAAGAGAAAAATTATTATAACTCTAAAACCTTCTCTTGAACCTTCTCCAACTTTATATGTTGGAACATCAACAGGTACTTATGATGAACTAGGTACTGATGTAGGAAATGAAAATCTATCTTCACCTGCATCTCATAGGGTTCTAGAAGGTTCTCACCACCATTGTATGGCTGAATGTAAGAATCCAAACTCCTTCTAAAAAATGCATAATCCTCGTGCTTAATCAAATCTAGAATCTTTTCCTTCTTATAAAAAATCTAACTTAACCAAGAAAGTTGGATTTAATCGCTTTTACAACAAGCTTACCACAATCCTTCTTCTCAATGTGACCATACACGCGGGAACCAAAAACTTTAAAGTAACTCACATTGGGCTTCCTCCCATAATAAGCTTCATAAGGTGTAATGACTTTTAAAGATTTTGTGCAAGACCTTTTTAGAATGTGATTAGCTATATTTAGTGCATCCAAGCAAAACTTTGGAGAAAGCTTTTTGGATGATATCATACTATGCATCACCTCAACAAGTATCCCGTTCTTTCTCTCTACAAAACCATTTTGTTCTAGCATGTAAGCAAGAGTGAGTTTATGAGAGATACCTTTGGCTTGAAGAAAATGCTTAAAGTCCTTAGAGATGTACTCTTCTCCTCTATCACTTCTTAATATCTGAATCTTTGACTGAATTTCATTTTCAACCATAGCAAAGATTTTCTTAAAAGCCATCAACCGAAGAGTAGAAGCAAAACTCTGATATGAATCAGGAAGACCATTCAGAGTGGTATGCACAAGTGAGCTATCTGGTATAACCTCATTAGTAGAAATCAAGTATTCCTTCAAGTCTTTGATCTTTGTTAGGAAACTGTCCATAGAATCACCTTCATTCATGTGCTCACTCTCCAACTGTTTTCGGAGTAAGCAACACGAGCCGCATTCCTAGCTTGGTACAATATGGTAAGTGTATCCCAAGCATCCTTAGCTGTTCTGCAAGAGCGAATATGAGGAATAATGGCACGTTTGACAGACAAAGCTATCAATGCATGTGCTTGGGCATCTCTGCCATCCCAACGAATTTGCTCTGTAGTAGGTGCAGTAGAAACCGCAGCACGAACAGGAATATGCAGAATATCACCATCTTCGATATCTTCTACATCAGCTTCAGTACCTATAGTCATAACAGTTGCAGGTGTGATAGGACGTTTTTCGACACCCTGCACAATGTTCCACAGTCCTTTTGCAACCAACACATGTTGCATCATATAAGCCTATAACGGGTAGTTGGTACCATCCAACTTATCCTCAACAGCCAACATACGGAATACATCACTACTTTCAGCCATGGCCTGTGACTAAAATACCTTGATGTAAAATATTATCTGTATCTTAAAAAGTTGAACGGAACTACCCAAACGAATTCTACTAGACCTGTAATAGACTTTGAGATGCTTATACAAGTGAACAAAAACTCGTATATACCTTTGGCACAAAAAGACGAAATAGTCTGCACAAGCGTTGCGATAGTGCATTCGGAGGCCGAAACAAGTAATTCTGAGACTGCAAACAGAGAAGTGTGGATGGCGTCCTAGATGAAGCGACGACCTGCTTTGATACCAATTGTTGGAGATGGATGTCTGCAGAAGCACGCAAACAACACAAGGAAGGAGAAAAAGCTTGGAGCACAACACACAATACTGAGTGTATTACTAGAGAATGTACAACCATAAGTAGCCCATCAGGGCAATAGGCGTATACACAAGCCGGGGGGGAAAAACCTCCTAAAGAGGGAAAAAAGTGCCTCGACGGTCCTAGAGTGTTCACACACATGACTGCCTAAATATATCAACAAGGATGACTTGAATAATTGGAGACCTATTTCTTGTTTGACTTCAATTTATAAAATTTTCTTCTCTTTATTGGCTAGAAAACTAAGTCCTTTGATGGATAGGTTTATTCGCCTTCAGAAAAAAACGTTTCATCAAAGGTAGGTATATTTGAATGCGATTATTTCCACTTGGTAGGGTGTTGACTATGCAAAGAATTCTCTTTAAGATTTTTTTTTTAATTGATTTTTATAAAGCTTATGATAGGATGGACTGGAACTTCATTCTCCAATCTCTTTATGATATGGGTGCTAGTAGCAATTTTATTAGGTTCTTGAGTACCCTTTTTGGAAATGCCCATTCTAGAGTCACTATTAATGGCAATCTATCTAGCTCCTCCAGAGTGCAAAGATGTATTAGACAAGAATGTCCCCTAGCTCCTCTCCTTTTTGTCATTACTAGTGATTCTTTAGGATGGCTGGTCAAGCATTGCATTAACAATTATCATCAAATTGAATGAATAAATATATTTAACTCCCCTTCCCAACTTGGGCTTCAAATGTTTGTTGATGAAGCTAACATGTTTCTTAAAGCTAATGATATGCATGCGGAAAAAGTTCTACAGTCTCTTAACTCTTTCTACCTTGCTAGTGGTTCACTTGTCAATCATCAAATAATTTCTCTCTACTCCTCTAATCATTACATCCTATTCTTTATAATTAACAATAAGTCTAAGATTATTCAAGAAGGTTCCATTCTTAGGTTGTTGGGTATTCCTATGGATTTGGCATCTCTTTTGACCAAAGAAGGAAATGGGGATCTTAATAAAACTAGAGGTAAGGTTTTCAAATGGGTTGGGCTTCAGCATAGTCTTTCTCTCAACGTCCTTTTTTTTTAACCACTACATCATGCCTTCTATGATTTATTTCTTGTCTTGTTGGAAATCTCAAAAAAAGTAGATGAATCAGTTGATTGCTCTTTCTAGAAACTCTCTTTTTGAATGTTCTTTTGTTGATAGTAAAATTCCTTAAGTGGCTTGGTCAGTTTGTTGCATGAAGAAGGAGGAAGGGGGTCTAAGCATCCTCTACCCCATAAGAATGGCCACCATGATGGCTTCCAAGTGGATCATGAGAGGGATCCAATGTTCTAATTTTTAGGTTTTATCGATTAAAAGACATTGTAATCTTTTTTATTTTTCCGATTATACAGCTTGGAATATCCTAATCCTTGGGATATTATTTATTCTTCTTCTGAGGTGGTGCCCATACAAAGTAGACTTTGTGTTCATATGTGGAATGCTTGGGGTCAGATTAAAAAGCGCTATATTCTTAGTCCTAATTTTGCTTCTAATTAGTCTTTTTTCATTCAAGGCACTATAGGGATTGGTTGGAGACCCCACTTGAATCTCTTAGAAACGTGTACCATAGAAAAAAGTGTAAAAAACTTGGTTTTGACTCTTGTTCAAGCTTCTCATAATGGTTTGCTGCTCTCTGACTAGAATATTTTAAGCTTCACTCACCTATCTTTCTTGTTGTAAATAGCTATCGCTAGATAAAACAAGAATGCTTTCTAGTTGGTTGAGAGATTGTCATGGAAAAGCGAAAATCAGCCTTGCTGAAGTGGTAGCTGATATATACCAAAAATTCAAGTCTAGAGTCATGCCCATTAATGCTATCTCTAACAACCTAAATAAAAGGTGGAATTTAAAGTGGATTCCTAGGTATTGGAAATACAAATTTTGCTTCATATGGGCCTTCCCCCTCTCCACCAACTATTATGTGCTTCAGTGGCTCATACTACATGGAGGGGTGTGGATGGGTAGCAAGGCAAGGAAATCAAATATAGGATCTGGTAATTGTCCATTTTGTGGTGTTGTGGATAGTTCCCTTCTTTCTTTGTATTCCTACCTAGATTTCTTATACTGTTTTTTTTGGACTAGTCATGCATTGTGGCTGACATGTTGGAGCCTACCGGCTTCACTTTTTTAACATTTGCTTTATTTAATTTCCTTGTCTTGCTCAAAAAAAATAAAATTTTTGGTGTCCTCTTATGGTGCAAGCAATGTTTTACTAGTAGAGAAGATTTAATTCATCTCTATTCTGTTCGTGTCCTATGAGCATAAGAACTTATCGTTACCTCACCAAGATTCTTTATTGGCCCATAGAGTTAATTTGAAGTAATGTTTGCTTTATGAAGTGACCAATTCCTCATGTGCTTTTTGGAATGTTGTAAGCAACATCAACTCGAAGAGCCTCCCTGCAAAATCCCTTATCTTTCCCTCCTCCTTCCCCTTGTTTGGGCACCGCAACATGTTCCTTCTAAAAAATAACAAGTTTAAAACAAATGAATTCCCCACAAAATAGAAAAAAAGATGATAGACCTTCTTGATAATTGCATCTATCTTTATTGTTCTTTTTTTCCTTGTTTTAACTTAGAGCGTGCCTTGCAAAAGTTTTTAAGCAAGAGATGATGGGTTTATTAACATGTTTTCTATCTCCTTTTAATTCTCTAGTTTTTACTTTCCTTTATTTAGTCAAACTCATTTTAAAAATAAGAAAATTTGTCCATATTAGTAATTTTTTCTAGTTTTGGGAAGCTATATCCATTTGGAACATCCACATGAATGAAAAAAAGGAGATACTCATATGGAAATATTCATACAAATTTTATGGTAAACAAAACATGTTAGTGATGACATCTCAAATAAAGTTTTTGTGTTTGATTTTAGTTAATCATATTCTTGCATTAGTGCACATAAAACATTGAAATGTGATACTTAGGACTGTAGGGTGTAGATGTGGTAAGCATGTTGATCCCTTGTATGTCTAGGGTACAATATTCATAGATGATCCTTACATTCTCCTCTCAATGTAGGGAATAAAGGTGCTACTTTGACTATGTGCATTGTTCTTTTGAATTCCAAGTCTAATAGAAGAGTAGCTCCTAGATGGAACTTAGAGAAAAAAATATCAAAAATCATTTGTTGGATGAATAGGTACACGCCTGGATGAATATCAAAGAGTATCTCAATTCAATGTTGAAAACTAGACAATAAAGTATTGTTGAGACTATAATAATATGTTTGTTGGACATGTAAGTGATGATAAAAAGATCTCCTCCAAGCCATCTCTGTTATATCCCTTTGTTTGTTGAATTATCTAAAGTTGGCATGTTCATGCTCAGGCACATCTCCCCAAGTGTAGAGTTTCTCTTGTGGCCTAGTCTATTCTAGTTACCTGTAGAGGACGTACTGGGGTATCTACTTTTAACAGGGGCATACAACAAGCACTCCAGTACTTCACCTACTCAAGGGAGGTTCTACTTAGGGAAATATACCCTTTAACACTTCTCTGAGCATGCAGTTATCAATAATTGCACAGACTTGTGAATACTCAGGGATAATATTAATGACAATTGACAATAATGGAAGCCCAACCACTCCTTAGTTTGAACAGATGACTACAATCTAGGCAAAAGAGATGCTCAAAAGTTGATGCTCTGGGCTAACATATCACTCCAGAACTAAACAACATCAATACAAGAGTTTCATCCAATCTGTACAATGAACACAACTAGATGCAGTCGAGCACTGATCAATACAAACTATGACGACTTGCTCTAAGGGAAAGAGCACGAAATACCAATGACTCACACTAGATGACAAGACCAAGCCACTCTCTTCACACTATAGTGCTATTAGCCCTCACTGGGAAGCCCACGCTCTGTATCCGCACCATAGAGTGACTTCCTACAGTAGGCTTGTAGTCACAAAGTGCCAAGAGAGGACCCCTGTACGTACGTATGTATATCTCTCCCAAATGAACACAAGTCCATTTCTTTTATAGGCTTCAATAGGCCAAGAGGGCCTTGCCATTTCCTCACGTCCACTGATCATGCGCCGATTGATTGCCCAAAATTGAAGGGTTAGGTCAATTATTCCACTTGATTTGAATTGGATCCTCAAAAATAGGCAGTCGTCATGAAAGGTTGGCGGCAACAATCATTTCTCCCCCTCCACTTTTACCAGTTACACTTTTACCCTTTTACTTGCAAGCTGAGATCCTCATTCTATGTCGCTTGTGATATTGGAATGACCCATTGAGTGTGAGAAATGGTGGGTGGAGGATTGATTTTAACCTCACCAATCCAAGAGCCCAATAAATTCCTTAGTTGGAAGAGTCATCTCCTTCATGCTTCTACTCCAACCACCTCATAATCCTTCTCAAGAGCAGCCAAATCTTCACGTGCTTCTGAGAATTCTCCTTCCTTCATGCCTTCACCTTCGTACCAATGGACAAATGCTCTCTTACCATACCTAAGTTCAAACTTGAAGTCTATGCAAGAGAACAGCTTTGCAACACTTGTGGAATTGGATATCATGCATATTGCTCTCTACACTTTAGCAAGATCACGACCTGGCACCAGAGTAGGGGGTTGAGTGGAGGGTTGTGCTGCAGGGAGGTTGAGATAGTGTGGGGGGTGGATGGGCTGGCGAGGTGGGTGGGGTGAGGGGGTTGGACCGAGGCGTGCGGAGAAAAGGGGGGTCCTGGGGGAGGGAGATGGTGGGATGAGGGGGTTATGGGGGAGGATGGTGAAGTGTGAGAGGTAGGCGGGGAAGAGAGAGAGAGAGAGAGAGAGAGAGAGAGAGAGAGAGAGAGAGAGAGAGAGAGAGAGAGAGAGAGAGAGAGACGGGGGGGAGGGAGGAGGCTACGGGGTATGGAGGGGCGAGTTAGGGGCTGGCGGGGTGAGGAGAGGAGGGGGGTCGCAGGGTGGGAGGCAGTGGGCAAGCGGGGGAAGAGAGAGAGGGAGGAGAGGAAGAGAGAGAGAGGGAGAGAGAGAGGGCTGAGGGGGAAGGTGGGGCTGGGTCAGCGGGGGTGAGGGGTTGGGTCAATGGGGGGAGGTGGGGGAAGAGAGAGAGAGAGAGAGAGAGAGAGAGAGAGGGGGGGAAGAGAGAGAGAGAGAGAGCGAGAGAGAGGAGGGGGTCGCGGGGTGGGAGGCAGTGGGCAGGCAGGGGAAGAGAGAGAGGGAGGAGAGGAAGAGAGAGAGAGGGAGCAAGAGAGGGCTGAGGGGGAAGGCGGGGGCGGGGTCAGTAGGGGTGAGGGGCGGGGTCAACGGGGGGAGGCGGGAGGAGAGGGAGGGGAGAGAGAGAGAGAGAGAGAGAGAGAGAGAGAGAGAGAGAGAGAGAGAGAGAGAGAGAGAGAGAGAGAGAGAGAGGGGTACACGGGGGAGGGGGGGGCTGAGGGGTCAGCGCTGTGAGTCAGCGGGGGGTGTGGGGCGAGGGTAGAGAGAGAGGGGGGGAGAGAGAGAAGGCTGAGGGGGAAGGCGGGGGCGGGTTCAGCGGGGGTGAGGGGCGGGGTCAATGGGGGGAGGCGGGGGAAGAGAGAGAGAGAGAAAGAGAGAGAGAGAGAGAGAGAGAGGGGGAGGACGCTGCGGGGTATCGAGGGGCAGGGTGGGGCTTGCAGGGTGGAAGGAGGAGGGGGTCGTGGGGTGGGAGGCAGTGGGCAGGCAGGGGAAGAGAGAGAGGGAGGAGAGAGAGAGAGAGAGAGAGAGAGAGAGAGAGAGAGAGAGAGAGAGAGAGAGAGGGGAGGCTATGGGGTATGGAGGGGCGGGGTGGGGGCTAGCGGGGTGGAAAGAGGAGGGGGGTCGCGGGCTGGGGGGTAGTGGGCACGCGGGGGAAGAGAGAGAGGGAGGAGAGAAAGAGAGAGAGAGAGGGAGAGAGAGAGAGAGAGGGAGAGAGAGAGAGAGAGGGCTGAGGGGGAAGGCGGGGCGGGGTCACCAAGGGTGAGGAGCAGAGTCAACGGGGGAAGGCGGGGGGGGAGAGAGAGAGAGAGAGAGAGAGAGAGAGAGAGAGAGAGAGAGAGAGAGAGAGAGAGAGAGAGAGAGAGAGAGAGAGAGAGAGAGAGAGAGAGAGAGAGAGAGAGAGAGAGAGAGAGAGAGAGAGAGAGAGAGAGAGAGAGCGAGAGAGAGAGGGGGGGGTACGCGGGTGGGCTGAGGGGTCAGCGGTGTGAGTCAACGAGGGTGTGGGGCGGGGGAAGAGAGAGAGAGGGAGAGAGAGAGAGAGAGAGAGAGAGAGAGAGAGAGAGAGAGAGAGAGAGAGAGAGAGAGAGAGAGAGAGAGAGGGGGACACAGAGGGAGCTGAGGGGTGGTGGGTGGAGGGAGTGGCGGGTGGAGGGGTTGGCGGGTGAGGGGGGGTTGGTGGAGTGAGGGGGTTGGCGGGTGGAGGGGATGGTGGGGAGAGAGAGAGAGGGAGAGAGAGAGAGAGAGAGAGAGAGAGAGAGAGAGAGAGAGCGACACAACAGACCCCCACATCATGTCGTTGCACCGCCCCGGTGCAACCTGCTTATTGAATCAACAAAATAGTCTACAAATACTGAATGAAATGAGGTATGTACAGTGGTTGGGTTCTTCCAATTGAACTTAACTTTAATTGAGGTACTTCTTCACCCTCGAGATATTGACTAGGGGTAACCTCTTACCCTGCAAATCTTCGAGATGTACTGCTCCATGTGGTAATACCTTGATCACCCTATATGGTCCTATCCATTTGGGTGCCAATTTGGTTGAAATTGTTGGGACCTGATGCACTAAAATCATGGATCCTTCCTGTACTTCATTTGACCTAAGATACCTGTCATGTAGTCTCTTGCGCTCTTCTTGGGTTATCTGAAGCTTTTGCATCACTCCTTCTTTGTATTCTTCTAATGCCACCAGTCTCCTAATGGGAGGTTCAATTCCAATGGTTTTGGCTCCAAGTTCTCTTTTGATAATAAATTCGAATGGTGCTAATGCCTCTTTTCCATATACTAAGTGAAATGGACTTGCACCAGTGGTTCCCCTTCTTGTAATTGTGAAAGTCGAAATTGCACAGATCAATGCTTGTGGCCAGAAGCTTTGATGATCGAAAGATAATTTGCGCAGCAACCCGATCAAAATATTATTGGAGCTCTCTGCTTGGCCATTTGCCCTTGGATAGTAGGCACAAGATTTTTTATGGAAGACCTTGTACCTGTCAAATATAAATTGGAGCAGTTGATTTATAAAATGTGTTCCCCTATCACTAGTGATTTCCAGTGGGCAACCAAATCTTGAGAAAATCCGTTTATACAAGAACTTAGCTACTGTTAACGCCGTGCAGTCCAAAGTAGCTTTAGACTCTATCCATTTAGTTGCATAACATGTGGCCATCAAAATATACTTCTTACCCCCAGGTTGACCAGTTGGACTAATTGGTCCTATGAAATCAAGACCCCATTATTCAAATGGGAGCCATCCTGTAGATATGACTAATGGTTGGAAACTCAATCTGGTTGGCGTAGGAGCACATCTTTGGCAAATGTGGCATTCTTTAGCAAACTTGATCGCATCCTTGTAAATATGATGCCACCATAGCCCCTTGTGTATGATTCTGTGAGCCAGTTCTTCCCCCTTTAGATGCCCTTCACTATGTGCAGCCTCTAGCAAAAGATTTACCTCCTCTGGTCAAACACACTTTCTCAAGATATCATCCTGATAGTATTTATATAAATTTCCATTTATAAGTGAATATGCTTTGGTTTTTAGGAGAAATCTTCTCTTTTCTATAGGTGTCAAGTGCTCTGGGAGTTTTCCAATAGTAAGAAAATGGAGAATTCCATCATACCAATCAGTCTGAGTCGCTACTAAAAAGAGACTACTATCCACCAATTCATCATTAATACCTATTGCCTGCTCGCTCATTGCTGTCCTGGATACTTGATATGCCATGTAGTGCTCTCTTCCTCGCTTAATATGAATATCAAGATTGAATTCTTGAAACAGGAGTAACCATCTCCAAATCCTTCCAGCCACTCTAGGCTTGTTTATCAAGTACTTGAAGGGCTGATGATCAGATATGACTATAAAATGTACACCGACAAGGTAATGCCGAAACTTTTGAAGAGCAACTACAATAGCCAAGCCTTCCCTTTCCGTCCTATTGTAGTTCCTTTCTGCCTGGGTGAGTAGTCTGCTGGCATAGAAGATAGGTCTATCCACCTTGTGTGATGATGGTTGAGCTAGAACTACACCAACAGCATGAAGACTGGCATCTGTATGCACATGAAACTTCAATGACCAGTTAGGAACACTTAAAAGTGGAGTAGTACATAACCTCAATTTTAGTTCACAAATGCTTTCTCATCTTCAACACTCCATGAGAAAGTGACCTTTTTACTGGTAAGCCTTGATAAGGGCTTAGCTATTTCTGAATACATTCATATAAATCTTCTATGGTATCCCGCATGACCCAAAAAACTTTTCACTTCCTTGGGGCTTTGTGGAGTAGGCATGGAAAGAATAGCAGTAATCTTCGCAGGATCCACCGTTATCCCTTCAACAGATACTATGTGACCAAGGAGAGTACCCTTGGTGACCAAAAAGTGACATTTATCAAGATTTAATTTCAAACCTCTTTTGAGACATTGCTCAAAAATTTCTTTTAGATTTTCCAAATGATCATGGAAATCTTGAACTGCTGCTCTTCTATCTGTGCCTGAAAATGCTGAAAAGTCATCCATGAAAATGCGTAAAAAGGTTGTCAACCATTTGCCCAATATTAGATACATTGTTCTATTAAATGAAGCTGGCGCATTCTTTAAACCAAAAGCCATGCGAGTATAGACATAAGTGCCCCATGGAGTTACAAAGGTTGTTTTGTCCCTATCCTCAGGATGGATCACTATCTGATTGTAACTGCTGAAACCATCCAAGAAGCTATACAAAGTGTGACCAGCTACTTCCTCAAGTACTTGCTCCGTGAAGGGCTAAGGAAATCCATCTTGAACAGTCACTTTATTCAAGGCACGAAAATCAACATAGACTCTTATTTTTCCACTACTTTTCTTGGGCACAATAACCATAGAAGAAAGCCCCCTGGAATGTTCTATTGAAGCAATTATACCTGCTTCTTCTAGTTTTGTAATTTCCACTTTTACCGCCTCTGCATACTTCGGATTGAGTCGATATGGCCTACTTCTTACAGGCGCGGCTCTCTCAACTAAGGGTATCTGATGTAATCCAAGCTCCTCTGGTATCCCTGTTAGATCTTTGTAGGACCATGCGAAGACATTTTTTAAGCAAAAAGTAAAGAAGTTACCTATTGTAGTAAAGGAGGACAATGCCACAGCCAAGAGGCCAAGTGGACTACTTGAGGGTTCTCTTCATCCCCTAGATTTACTTCTTGTACCAGTGTTTCAGGACTAGTCTTGTTTGATAAATCATCTCCACTGTATGCAGGAGTGGACTTTAACTTATATTCTGCAATATGTTCTCTGGTCCATCCTGGAGGTATATCCGAAAAGGGGAGATCTTCTCTCCATTCCGGCTCATAACCTTCCTGTTATGAAACCTCTATAGTTGTTGCCCCTTCAACATTCGTAATCTCTTGCAAGCTCTCATTCTTCAATTCCTTGTGAACCTCATGGCCTTTTCGTGCAAGTCCTTCATCTGCAACTTCTTCCTCTATTTCATTGATTTCCACCGTGCAACATTCTGCACTTTCCATCATCCAATTCAATAATGTATCTTCTTCTTGGGGTAGAGAGGGCATTACCTGAGTATCCACAGTATACCTAGTAGTTTTCCCTGAGTCAAATCCTTCTTCCAAATGAAGTTGTAGTTGGCTATTGGTGCTAGTTGAAATCCATAGTTTGTTTTTCCCCCAATCTTGCAAAGCTTTTGCTTGCCTCAGCCAAGGTCTCCCCAGAAGTAAAGGGTAGGAAGTCTCCTCTGGAAGTGCAATAACAACAAAATCCAACACAAAGTGGCAACCCTGTACTATCATTTGTACCTTTTCAATAATGCCAAGAGGCGCAACCCGATGTTGATCTGCTAGTGTAACTGTGAATGGTGCCATCTTGGTGGGGTTCAATTTCAGTTTCTTCATTGTAAAATTTGGCATCAAATTGATACCAGAGCCTCCATCTATGATCACACCTGTGAGAGCTTCATCCTTTATACAAACAGATAATCTTGAGCTTTGGTAGTCTGCCAAGGGTGCAGGGGGAAAATCAACCATGAAACCATCTATACTCGGTGATTGGATCAAGTGAGCAGAGTGTATAATCTTCAATAAGTCACTTCTTATTTCTGAATCCATCCTTATAAGTTCGTATAGACTAACCTTGTGATGAATACCTTTCAAGATCTGTTCAATGTTTACCTCATGAGTGTCTTCTTGTAGAGTTGTGAGTTGGTCCCTTAGAGAAGTAGCCATCCTTTCATAAGCTCCTTCAATTTCTGCTTGGCCCTTCCACCCAAACTTCTTTTCCTCCTCTTTATCCTGGAATCCTTGTAGTTCCTATCTATGGATCGTTGCTGCTTGTTTGGCTCTAGTCATCATGGGCTTTGCAGAGGATGAAACAACATAAGACTAAGTGGTCATTCCTTCTTCTTGTGGAGAGACTGCAATCATGTGGATTGGAGCAGGACGGCTTCTTGGGCAGTCTTTGGTATAGTGATCCTTGGCCTCTGGAAAATGTTGACAAGGAGGTGCATCTTCTGGAAGGGAACACCTATTTTGCATGTGACCATACTCACCACAATGATAGCACATCAAGGGTCTATTGTATCTAGGCTTCACAGGCCGATTCTCCTCTCTATTAGGTGCATTTGAAGTACTAGCATAATATGAGTCCAAAGCTTGAGGGTTACCTCGTTGCTGTGTACCCTTGAGGTAGTAACAATCTCTAGCTTCATGGACATCCTTTCCACAAAATTGATAGCTTACCTTGTTAGGGCAATTAGCATTGGAATGTCCATTGTTGTTGCAGATTGTGCACCAAATCTGCCTCCTTATATCCTAGGTGGTCCACAAATCTTCTAACTCACGACAAAGTTGGGCTACTTCATCATCAGTGCGACACAGTGGTGGCAAGACCTTTTCTTCTTGTTGATTTTGTTGCATTCTCAATGCCTCTAGTTCCTTCCTTAGTTGCCCAATAGGGTCTAGTTCTGGAGCATAATTTGATTCTGTATCCCCTTCAAAATGTTGCCTAGCTTCTTCAATGCGTGATGCTGCTGCAACAAAATCATTGAGGGTTGCATCCAATCTAAGAGACTCACGTAGCTTCTGCTGAGATGACCTGGGCAGAGCTTTTTCTATCCATTTTTTAACCAAGAAGTCACCTGGAGCATGTGGCAGACGTGCAACCAGTGCTTTTGTTCTAGTGTGAAGTTCATGAAAGGATTCACCTGATCTTAGCTTTAGGTTCTCTAGCTGATCTAGAGCTCTTTCCGAGGAATCACTAGGTCGAAATGTCTACGAGAACGCCATCTTTAGAGCCTCGCATGTAGCAAAATGGCCATCTGCATATTGACTATACCATTTATCCACAAGGCCTTCCAATGTGGATGGAAAGAGTACTAGCATTGCATCCTCTCTATTCTGCAGACCTCGTCCACGGCATAAGGAGATGAATCTCCTCACATGATCATCAGCATCCTCATAAGCTTGTCCCTTGAAGGTAGGGAACTTGATATTGAGTCTAGAGAGTAAATGAGAGAGATCCTCCTTTTGCACTAGTGTTTCCTCTGACGTATCTGAGGAGAAGTCTAAGGTTCTCCTATGCTTCTCCTTCGACAATGGTGTCGCACCCAAATCAATAGATAAATTCAAAGAGGGTAGAGGGGAGGTAGGTTCACTAGTTGAAGATATAGCTGATTTGTTAAGGCTCCTCCGTACACGAAGACGCTCCTTATCTGCTCACGTATGGCGCATGTACCTACTTGCAAATGCAATAGGTAAAAAATACTGAAATAGAGGACTATTTACTATCCTCAAGGCCTTTCACAAAAATGCAAGTGTCCCACCGGGTGTGTCAAATTGTAGAGGAGGTACTGGGGTATCTACTTTTAACAGGGGCATACAACAAGCACTCCAGTACTTCACCTACTCAAGGGAGGTTCTCCTTAGGGAAATATACCCTTTAACACTTCTGTGAGCAGGCAATTATCAATAATTGCACAGACTTGTGAATACTCAGGGATAATATTAATGACAATTGACAATAATGGAAGGCCAACCACTCCTTAGTTTGAACAGATGATTACAATCTAGGAAAAAGAGATGCTCAAAAGTTGATGCTCTGGGCTAACATATCACTCCAGAACTAAACAACATCAATACAAGAGTTTCAACCAATCCGTACAATGAACACAACTAGATGTAGACGAGCATTGATCAATACAAAGTATGAAGACTTGCTCTAAGCGAAAGAGCACGAAATACCAATGACTCACACTGGATGACAAGACCAAGCCACTCTGTTCACACTATAGTGCTGTTAGCCCTGCCCTGGGAAGCCCACGCTCTGTATCCTCACCACAGAGTGACTTCCTATAGTAGGCTTGTAGTCACAAAGTGCCAAGAGAGGACCCATGTACGTACGTATGTATATCTCTCCTAAATGAACACAAGTCCATTGCATTTATAGGCTCCAATAGGCCAAGAGGGCCTTGCCGATTCCTCACGTCCACTGATCATGCGCCAATTGATTGCCCAAAATTGAAGGGTTAGGTCAATTATTCCACTTGATTTGAATTGGATCCTCAAAAATTGGCAGTCGTCATGAAAGGTTGGCGGCAACAATCATTTCTCCACCTCCACTTTTACCAGTTACACTTTTACCCTTTTACTTGTAAGCTGAGATCCTCATTTTATGCCGCCCGTGATATTGGAATGACCCATTGAGTGTGAGAAATGGTGGGTGGAGGATTGATTTTAACCTCACCAATCAAAGAGCCCAATGAATTCCTTAGTTGGAAGAGTCATCTCCTTCATGCTTCTGCTCCAACCACCTCATAATCCTTCTCAAGAGCAGCCAAGTCTTCATGTGCTTCTGAGAATTCTCCTTCCTTCATGCCTTCACCTTCGTACCAATGGACAAATGCTCTCTTACCATACATAAGTTCAAACTTGAAGTCTATGTGAGAGAATAACTCTACAACACTTGTGGAATTGGATATCATGCATATTGCTCTCTGCACTTTAGCTAGATCACCACTAGGCACCACAGTAGGGGTTTGAGTGGAGGGTAGGGCTGTGGGGAGGTTGAGATAGTGTGGAAGGTGGATGGGCTGGCGAGGTGGGTGGGGTGAGGGGGTTGGACTGAGGGGTGCGGAGAAAAGGGGGGTCGTGCGGGAGGGAGATGGTGGGATGAGGGGGTTGTGGGGGAGGATAGTGAAGTGTGAGAGGTAGGCGCGAAAGAGAGAGAGAGAGAGAGAGAGAGAGAGGGGGGAAGGAATGTTGCGGGGTATGGAGGGGCGGGGTGGGGGCTGGCGGGGTGGGGAGAGGAGGGGGGTCGCGGGGTGGGAGGCAGTGGGCAGGCGGGGGAAGAGAGAGAGGGAGGAGAGGAAGAGAGAGAGAGGGAGGAGAGGAAGAGAGAGAGAGGGAGAGAGAGAGAGGGCTGAGGGGGAAGGCGGGGCGGGGTCAGCGGGGGTGAGTGTTGGAGCAAGTCTATGACAAGCCTAAGTATTGGCTTGAGTCTCACAAAGTCATTAAAGAAGCTTCAAAATGAAGACTATGTAAAGTTCACTTGTGAACTACCTCTTGTAACTTTTGAAGAGTTTACTTAATGTAAAAGTAAGAGAATCTTAAGTGGTTGAGCCCACATGATCAAGAGTGGAAAGAGGAGCCACGAATTCGTGATTTGTGGTAGGTAGAGAATCAAATCAATCATTGATTGATTGGAGAGTGATTGAGGGAAGTTAGCCCCCCAAACTCAACTATAAATAGATGGCGTTTTTAGTCGTGGTTAGAGAGACCTATGTGAAGACCTCCAAGAGCTGAGCTTTATGCCATATCAAGGTGTGATTACAAGGCACACATATGTATCAGTAAGTCATTGTATTGTACAAGCAATATAATTTCATTTTCATGATTATTTGAGTTCATCTTTCCATGTTCTTGTGATGTGTACTACTCACTGCCATTACTTCAGTTTTTCTCAGTCAGCTTGCAGAGATTGTTTCTCTGCACTTGGTTCATCATTTTCAGTGATTTAACTTGGTAAAGTTAGCTCTATAAGGCTACTATATGCTCACAAATTTTCATGTCATTTGGATGTTGGAATCTTCAGTTATGTTCATTTGACGTCAACAGGGTATGTTCATCTTCACTTCTCTGTCAGGTACCCGACTTTTTCAGTCATCTTGTCAGAGTCATTTCTCAGTGTTTACTCATCCAAATTCAGTGATTTCAAGCTTGTTGGATTCAGCTTACTGTCTAGTATAAGCATACACATTTTCATGATCATTGGATTCTTACATCTTGAGTTATGTTAATTTTTCTACTCACTGGTCTATTTCTGTAGCAGCCCGTGAAAATCGGGATGATGTCATCACTTGTTAAAAGTCATTCTCAGTGTGTGGTTTGTTATTTTTGATGCGATTACTCTCTAAAGTTAGCTCTTTAAGCTACCTAGCCTTCCCCAAGAGGAATTAATCTAATTGCTGCTGTGCTCAGAGAATTATGTAAAACACTAGACAGGTGTATTAACCAAGAATAGCAAGTTTTCACCTCTGAGCTAACTCCAACTTATCTGTTTTGATCTATCTTTTTGAGAGTGATCTTCCAAGGTACATAGGGTGTCTAATACATCCATTGGCAAGCTAAAAGGGCCCACCATCTACTCCTGGAGTTCATTTGGCTAGTGTAGAGCAAAGATTTTGCAACACCTCTTCATCTTCAACACATACCTATCCATCTCTTCACAGTGGTATCAGAGCAAGGTTGGACAACATGGCAGATGGATTTCCTTCATCAATTGACAAATTGGACAGAGGTAACTACTCAGCTTGGTCATTAAGGATGGAAGCTTATCTCCAAGGTAGAATTTTATATGGTTATGTGGCTGGAGATGAAGTTATGCCAAGTTTCAGGAACAAAAGTCAACCAACACAAGAAGAGCAAGAAAGATTGAGCACATGGTGCTCCAAGGATGCACTTGCAAGGTCTTATCTCCTCAACTCTATCTCAGATTTTTTGTTGCCTCACATTAGAAGTTGTAAGACATCTCAGGAAGTGTGGGATGCACTTGAAGCTTTCTTTTCTTCAAGTACCAAAGCTAGGAAGCATCAACTATGGCTGGATTTCACAACTCTCAAGAAGGCTCCCAAACAAAATGTGACTGATTTTGTCACAAAGCTCAAGGACATAGCAGATCAGTTGGGAAGCATTGGAGAGGTAATAGATGAAGAGCAAATTGTAAGGCAGGTCATCAATGGCTTGAAGGCAGATGACAAGTGGGAAGCATTCACCACAGCTATGGATTTGTACATGGACATGCATGTACCTGATTTCAACACACTCATTGGACAATTACTTACTCAAGAGGCAAAGCTTATCAAAAATGGAGAAAGCTCTAAAGGTAATCAATCTTCAGCTTTATACACGGATAAAAGCAAGTCTAAAGATAACAAAGGAAAGGCAAAGAAAGTGGATGATGAAGCAGGTACATATCAAGCTAACTATGCAGGTAGAGGAAGACATGGCAGAGGTAGAGGAAGAGGAGGTAGACAAGGCAGGGGGAGATCCCAAGACTCCAACTCATGTTCTATTTGTGGATTAACTAATCATACAACTGAAAATTGCTTTAGGAATTCCAGGAATCAAAGAGGCAGAGGATACAATAGAGGAAGTTATGGCTACTCAAGAGGAAGGTTCAACAACTACCATGGCAACTACAACAACTACAATCATTCAAACTATCAAGGAGGCTACAAAGGAAGGAGAGACTACAATAACTACACAGAAGACTCAAACAAAGAGGATTCATTATTGATCATGAACATGGCTATGCCACAAGGTAAATCTGATGAGCATATTTTCTACATAGATTCAGGTTGTTCAAATCATGTGGCAGGAAATGTGGCACTCCTATCAGATTTAGAAGATCCAAGGAATAAGCATGAGGTACAAACAGGAGATGATACAAAACATCCTGTGGAGAAAATAGGCAATGTCAAAGCACCTGATGGAAACAGCAACCTACTCAGTAAGGTACTCTATGTCCCTACCATTACAAAGAATTTGATAAGTGTTGGGCAGATAGTAGAGAAAGGGTTGCAAGTCAGGTTCACAAAGGCAGGAGCATTTGTTGAAGATCCAAGTCAAGGATTCAGAAGAATTGCAAAAGGTGAAAAGACAGGTAGATTGTTCACATTTGAATTACAGGACACTAGAAACATTGCTCTCTTTAATTATGGCAGTCAGACACTCACAGAATTGGAAGTATGGCACAAAAGGTTAGCACATATTGGTGAAAGGTCATTAAAGCAAATTTGCAGGGACCAAAGTGTACTTGGACTCCCTAACTTGTCAAAACAACATATGATTTATAAGTGTAGTGCATGTCAATTTGGAAAGTCTCACAGGTTACCATTCATGAAGAAAGGTTATATGCATGGAGATCTCTTGGAGTTGGTTCATACAGATGTATGGGGACCAAGCAAGGAAGCTTCAATATGAGGATCAAGGTATTATGTTTCCTTTATTGATGATTGCAGCAGATGGACTATCCTATTCTTTATGAAACACAAAGATGAAGTTTTTTCATGTTTCAAAAGATATTTGGCTCTTGTGGAGAATCAAACAGGTAAATCACTAAAAAGGCTAAGGTCAGATGGAGGGGGAGAATACTTCTCCCATGAGTTTGATTCTTTTCTTCAAGAAAGAGGAATCAAAAGAGAGGTAACTACAAGGTACACTCCTGAGCAAAATGGAGTGGCAGAAAGGAGGAATAGGACAATTGTTGAAGCTGCAAGGTCTATGTTAAATGAAAAGCATTTACCTAATTACTTATGGGCTGAGGCTGTATCTACAGCCACTTACTTGATTAACAGGTTGCCTTCAAAATCCCTTGATGGGATGACTCCATATGAGGCTTGGAATGGAAGAAGACCAAGTTTAGATCATTGTAAAATTTTTGGATGTATTGCTTTTGCTCATGTTCCTTCACAGGTTAGAGGCAAGATGGATCCAAAAGCAGAAAGGTGTGTATTTATTGGATATGACAACAATCAAAAGGGCTACAGGTTATACAACCCTACCAACAAAGGATTCTTGGTAAGCAGAGATGTAGTTTTTGATGAGAACAATTCATGGTATGAAGATTCATGCAGGAAGATCAATTTACCATATGATCTTGAAGAAGATTTTCCAAAGCTTGGTAGAGAACAATCAAAGATTGAAGAACAAGACACCTCAGAGGATGATGAAGAATCTCACATGGAAAAGATCAAAGCATGGAAGTCTAAAGGTAAAGCAAAATTGCAGGAACTCGGACATGAGGCAGAATCATCACATCATGGCCTAAGAAGATCTATGAGGGAAAAGAAAAAACCAGAAAGGTATGGGTTTGACACCTCATTAGTAACTAAACATTCTATCTACATAGCACAGGACATAAACCAAGAGGAGCCATCATCATTTGAAGAGGCCAAAGCAAAAACAGAATGGAAGCATGCAATGAAGGAAGAGATTGAAGCACTCGAGGAAAACAACACTTGGGATTTGGTGCCCAAGACTTCATCCATGAAGGTAATAGGCTCAAGATGGGTCTATAAACTCAAGAAGAATTCTGATGGTTCCATTAACAGGTATAAGGCAAGGCTTGTAGCAAAAGGCTTTGCACAAACTCAGGGAATTGATTATGAGGAGACCTTCTCTCCTGTGGCAAAGATGCCTACTATTAGGGTTTTGCTTAGTATTGCCTCTTCCAAGAATTGGAAGATACTTCAACTAGATGTGAAGAATGCATTCTTGAATGGTTGGATAACAGAAGAGGTATATATGGCACAACCACCTGGTTTTGAGAGTCAAGTTTATCCTGATTATGTGTGTAAACTTAACAAAGCATTGTATGGTCTCAAGCAAGCTCCAAGAGCTTGGAATTTCAGGCTTGTTTCTTTCTTGCAGGACAAAGGCTTTCAACCAAGCAAAGCAGATCCTTCACTCTTTATTAAAAAGAGTAATTCCGAGGTCATCTACCTATGTGTATATGTAGATGATATTATATTGACAGGAAATGATGCAGATGGTATGAAGAAGATCAAAGATCAGATGAGAGAAGAGTTCAAGATAAGTGATTTGGGTTCACTTACCTACTTCCTAGGTTTGGAAGTTGTCTACAAAGATCATGGTTTGTTTCTCACTCAAAGAAAGTACATTAAGGACATGTTGGCAAAATTCAAGATGCAAGATTGTAAGATTGCAGGTACTCCAATGGAGGTTAATCACAAATTGAGCTCACATGAAGGTGAACTCATAGAGGACATCACATCATATCAAAGTCTAGTGGGTAGTCTCAACTATGCCACATTGACAAGAGTAGATATATGTTACAGTGTGAGTGTGCTAAGCCAATTTATGCACACACCAAGGAAACCACATATGGATGCTGCCAAAAGGATACTCAAATATCTCAAAGGAACCATAAATGAAGGACTTTACTATCCTTATGTATCTGATTTAGGTTTGAAGCTATTTTCTAATGCAGATTGGGCTGGCTCCAAGGAAGATAGAAGGAGCACTTCAGGTTATCTTACCTTTGCAGGTTCAAAGCTTATTTCATGGTCATCCAAGAAGCAACCCACAGTTGCTCTCTCTTCTACTGAAGCTGAATATAGAGGTCTTGCCATAGCTACACAGGAAGCTATGCGGATGAAGACATTGTTCAAAGATCTTGGATTGGAGTTTGGAACTCCAACTATTTTTGGTGACAATATGAGTTCTATTCACTTGGCTGCTAATCCTATTTTTCATGCAAGGACTAAACATATTGAAGTTCATTATCATTATGTACGAGAGAAGATCCTAAGCAAGGAGATTCAAATATCATATGTGTCCACTCATCAACAATGTGCAGATATTCTAACTAAAGCATTGGATGGTACAAAGCTTTGCAAATTCAAGGCTATGATTGGTTTGCAGGTAATCTTGGAAGATTGAAGACCTCAAGCATACTTGGCTTGAGGGGGAGCTGTTGGAGCAAGTCTATGACAAGCCTAAGTATTGGCTTGAGTCTCACAAAGTCATTAAAGAAGCTTCAAAATGAAGACTATGTAAAGTTCACTTGTGAACTACCTCTTGTAACTTTTGAAGAGTTTACTTAATGTAAAAGTAAGAGAATCTTAAGTGGTTGAGCCCACATGATCAAGAATGGAAAGAGGAGCCACGAATTCGTGATTTGTGGTAGGTAGAGAATCAAATCAATCATTGATTGATTGGAGAGTGATTGAGGGAAGTTAGCCCCCCAAACTCAACTATAAATAGATGGCGTTTTTAGTCGTGGTTAGAGAGACCTATGTGAAGACCTCCAAGAGCTGAGCTTTATGCCATATCAAGGTGTGATTACAAGGCACACATATGTATCAGTAAGTCATTGTATTGTACAAGCAATATACTTTCATTTTCATGATTATTTGAGTTCATCTTTCCATGTTCTTGTGATGTGTACTACTCACTGCCATTACTTCAGTTTTTCTCAGTCAGCTTGCAGAGATTGTTTCTCTGCACTTGGTTCATCATTTTCAGTGATTTAACTTGATAAAGTTAGCTCTATAAGGCTACTATATGCTCACAAATTTTCATGTCATTTGGATGTTGGAATCTTCAGTTATGTTCATTTGAAGTCAACAGGGTATGTTCATCTTCACTTCTCTGTCAGGTACCCGACTTTTTCAGTCATCTTGTCAGAGTCATTTCTCAGTGTTTACTCATCCAAATTCAGTGATTTCAAGCTTGTTGGATTCCGCTTACTGTCTAGTATAAGCATACAAATTTTCATGATCACTGGTCTATTTCTATAGCAGCCCGTGAAAATCGGGATGATGTCATCACTTGTTAAAAGTCATTCTCAGTGTGTGGTTTGTTATTTTTGATGAGATTACTCTCTAAAGTTAGCTCTTTAAGCTACCTAGCCTTCCCCAAGAGGAATTAATCTAATTGCTGCTGTGCTCAGAGAATTATGTAAAACACTGGACAGGTGTATTAACCAAGAATAGCAAGTTTTCACCTCTGAGCTAACTCCAACTTATCTGTTTTGATCTATCTTTTTGAGAGTGATCTTCCAAGGTACATAGGGTGTCTAATACATCCATTGGCAAGCTAAAAGGGCCCACCATCTACTCCTGGAGTTCATTTGGCTAGTGTAGAGCAAAGATTTTGCAACACCTCTTCATCTTCAACACATACCTATCCATCTCTTCACAGTGAGGGGCGGGGTCAACGGGGGGAGGTGGGGGAGAAGGGATCCAAAAATCATGCTACATCTTTCATTAATTTGACCATTAGAATAATATTTTTGCACGCTCATGAATTATATGCTTACATGTAAATGTCCACAAAAATCAATTGACTTGATCCGTTGGGTTATTTCTATCTATGTCTTTCTCTAGTAACTTTTCTAACATAGTCTTTCTGTTTGCGATCAACAACACCATCCTTGGATTTGTATCTCCTAAAAGACCTTTGTGCATCTGTTATCGCACATCAATACGTCTCTCTCTCTCTCTCTCTCTTTCTCTATCTCTCTCTCTCTCTGTCTCTCTCTGGATTACTGCCGCCCTTTTGATCTTCTCCCGAATTATGTCTATGCATCCTTTCTTTGTGAGCACCTTCCTTTTCACCTTTGTGTGCTTCTCTAGAGGTCGACTATTCTATGAGAAGCCCTATAAGGTCTCTCTCTATCTCTCTCTCTCTCTCTATCTCTCTCTCTCTCTCTCTCTTGATCTTGATCTTGATCACGGTCTTCTTCTTCCATCTCTACACGTCGCCTGCAACAATCTATGGTCCCTCTCTCTCTCTATCCCTCTCTCTCTCTCTCAAATACATGCACATCCTCCATATGTTCAAGGTCATTGCTTCTTTCCATGCAATTCTGTGTACATCATTCAAGAGTGAAAGTGGAAACCTTTGAAACCCCATCTCTCTTGAGTAGAATCATGCATACTTCTAAGTGAGGCTCAGTCTATAATCTCTCTCTAAATGCAGTACTATAAAGTATGAGCAAGAAGATAAAACATGAATGAACAGAAATTGATAAGAAGCATACCTCGAAAGAAGATCAAAAGAAATGTCCACAGGGAGAAACAAATGAGGCTTGACCCTGTATGCATAGGTTCTCCCCTCTCTAGGACTTCTTTAGAATCTTCTAACCTCCTTATGCAAGTTTCTAATTCCAAAATCCTCTTGCATGGTCATTGACTATTCTGGGAAAATCACACCCTTTATTTCTGCTTTTTATTTTTCTCCTTTTTATTTTTCCTAGACTAAGGTTCTTTGGTTTCACACTGGATATTTACAATTTAAATATTTTTTAAGGGCTTGACCTAGGGTAAATGCCAATTCCAAGGGTCCAAGCTAGGGTTTTTGATCAGGGAAATTAGGATTATTCCTACAATTAGCTCAAGCACGTCAATTCAAGGGTCTATTTACAATTATGGGAAAAAATCCTAGGGTTCTCTAAGGGTTCAGGCTCGGTTTTCATGGGGTAAACTCGCATTTGCAAGGGTTTTCAAGGGTCAAACTTAGCTTTTTATGGATCAACAGTTAGTTTCATGGATTATTTACAAAAATCACATGGTTTCGCATCTCACAATCAAATAAATCAGCCAAAATATGTATACTTTATAGCACTTTCTCCATCGAAACATCACACTGAACTCAGAAAATCAATGAACTTTCAAAAATTTTTAAGCACACTTCGTTGACGGAATTCCTCCTGACAATGGTTTCTTTCATTAACTATAATCGTGATATCATAAAGCTTTCAAACGTGTTGTATGTTCCACAAATAAAACGATATCTAATTTCAGTAGCTTCTATAACTGATCAAGGTCATCAACTATCTTTCAATAAGACAGGAGCTAAGATTATGGATGGTAACAACAACATTATTGGGTCTGGTATAAGGAGGAACAACCTATATGAGTTGTGTGCTCTTACAACCACTACAAACGTGGGCACAACTAAGCTACGGCATGAGAGATTCGGCCACATTGGATACACTATAGTGAAGGAGATGCATTGAAGGGGTATGGTTGCACACCTACCATCGATTGCCAAAATGAAGGAACCATGTGAAGCTTGCATGATGGGCAAGTGATAGAGGAAGGAATTTCCACAAGAAAGCAAGAACAGGGCAAGATATCCTCTAGATTTGGTGCATGCTGACTTGTGCAAAAAAATGCCTACATAAGCCTTGGGCGGATCTTCCTACTTCATGTTACTTGTTGACGAATATAGCAGGAAGATGTGGCTGTACTTCCTTCCCAATAAGGCTCAGCTTTTGATAAGTTTAAAGAATGGCTTTAGCTTGTTGAAGCTGAAACAACAAAGAAGATGAAGAAATTCAAGACAGACGGTGGTGGTGAGTTCACATCAATAGAGTTTGAAGATTTCTGCAAGAGTAAGGGAATCAACCATCAACTCATAGTGGCACATAGTGGTCAACAGAACAATGTTGTAGAATGTCGAAATCGAACCATCATGGAGATGGCTAGGTGCATGTTGAAAGGAAATGGTTTGCCTAATCGATTTTGGGCAGAGGCTATCAACACTATTGCCTACATCTTGAATCAAAGCTACACCAAGGCACTTGATGGAAAGACTCCACAAGAAGCCTACACTGGTAAAAATCCTTTTGTTTTCCATTTCAACGTATTTGGAAGTGAATGTTATGTACATGTTTCAAATAGGGAGCAAAACCGGCTTCAACCAAAAAGCATCAAATCTATATTCCTAGGGTATAAGGAAGATAAGAAGGCTTATAAGCTTTATGACCTTGAGGCTAAGAAGATCATGGCGAGTCGTGATCTCGTGCTTAACGAGGAGCAGCCACATGCAGTGGAGGAGGAAAAGAGAGCTTCCACTTTATCATCAGGTGAAGGGGCAATCCACTATGAATTCGGCCCAAGAGCTATCCCCTCTACACAAGTGAAGGAAGCATCATCTTTAGATGATGATTTTGAAGGTCACCAACCTATGGACACCCAAGTGGAAAAGCCATTTCCACCTTGGGTGAGGTAGCTCTACGATTCTCCAAACCCCATCCCACAGTCACTAGAACAGGTCGCAGATGGACCGATGCAATCACAGAGAATAGAGGAACAGAGATGCGCAAGTGCCCATATTGTAAACACAGCTTTGATGGCTGATCTCATTCAAGAAGCAAAGGAACCAACCAATGTGGAAACAGAATACAACAATATCATGAAAGGTCATAGCAAGTCCTGATGTGGTGTTTCCGGAACCACACGATGAATCTTGCATCCAAAGGTGCCTCTTGAAAGGCACGTTTCTGGGATGGAAAGTCATCCTCATCCATTAGATGAATTTGATATCCAACGCTCGAGATTTTAGGTGCTCAAACTATGTTCCTTTCTGGAGAGCATATCTAATGGACTACATCAAATGGAGCATTTTCTCCAATGCAGTAGATCTCAACCATTGAAGATGTTATAAACCCAATGGCTAAAATTGATTTTGAGTTTCTCAAAACCATTCATACATCCAAAACCACAAGTTTTAGGCGGTTTTTCCCTTTTTGACCACTCAAAAACAAGGGAAGCCTATGCCTAACCTATGTGATTAAGGGACTAGACTGTGTCCACCACTCTCTTCTCATTGGTCCATCACTAATCAGCCCTTAATCTAAAAGGCCCAAGGAGGGTTCATTTTCTCCCCTAATGTCTAGGTTTCAAAAGATGTGCTTCTGATGCTAACTTGTATGTTCTAAACAGAGGAGGGAAGACAATTTTTCTTGTACTTTATGTAGATGACCTTGTGATTAAAGGAAATGATGATGATCTTCTTCAACAAACAAAAGATGCTTTGAGTTCAGAATTTGAAATGATAGACTTGGGCTTAATGCATTATTGCTTAGGTCTTGAAGTTTGGAAGGAACCAGAGAAGATTTTCATCTCTGAACAAAAGTATGCAAGGTAGATATTGAAGGCATTCGACATGGAGGATTGCAAGGAAATTTCTACACCTATGGAGGCCAACACAAAATTATCTATTGAAGATACTTCACCTCTAGTGGATAATTGGAAGATACATTAAATTAGTTGGAAGTCTCATCTACTTGTTCAATAGCAGACCAGACATCTCTTATGTTGTTGGAGTAGTAAGCAAGTTCTCTAATAAGCCTTGCCAAACTCATTAGAAGGCACGCATGCGGATACTCAGGTATGTGAAAGGAAACACTGATTATGGTATTCTTTATGAAGAAGGATCATCTCTAGTTAGATACGTTGACTCGAATTGGGGAGGAGATATTGATGCTAGAAAATCAATTTCCAGATATTGCTTTTCTTTAGGATCAACGATTTTCTCTTGGATTAGTAAGAAGCAACGGACTGTAGCATTATCTTCTACTCAAGCTGAGTACAAAGCTGCATGCGTTGCATCATGTGAAGCAGTATGGTTGAGGAGGATCCTATGGCACAAAGGAATACAAGGATAGGAGGCTACAGAGTTGAAATGTGGAAACCAAAGTTGCATGGCCATCGCAAAAAATCCTATTTTCCATGCACGTACCAAGCACATAGAAATTCAATATCACTATGTGCATGAGTTGATTGAGGAGAGGGTCATGGAGATAAGCTATTGTCCTAATAAAGAAAATGGAGCAGACATCTTGACCAAGGCTCTTAGGAGAGCGCAACTTCTTCGACACTTTCCAAAGCTTGGGATTGGACCAAGGAGGTAGTTCACCGTAAGGTGGACATTGAGGGGGGGGTGTTAGATATGTTCAATACTCCACCCTCATGTGACCACAAATGATCCATCGTGCTCTAAGTTATAAGGCCCCCATTATGAGGAGAAGCCATCATGAGAGCACGGACATTTGTGGAACCCTAACTTCTAAGTTAGATAAGGTTTATGTGTGACCATTGATGGTTATAGATGATCTTTTTGAGCCTAGCCATTAGGTTAGGTAGGGCATAAACTTCTAGGCCATTGGGTTGCCATTTAAGGTGAAAATAAAGGCCCTGTGGTGTCGTGCAGTTTCCCCATAGAACCTTAATGAGGGGAGTGCAAAGGGTGGCTTGCCCCCTTATGTGGGGTGGGGGGGCCTATCCCCCCAGCCAGTAGGGCTGAGACGGTAGTACTTTTGGTCGTGGAGATATTGTCCGATCATATGTTTTACCGACTATTTTGTATCTCCCGACTATCCTTATCTATATCAAACGGTGTTCTAAAAGCTATATAAGCACAACCTTGGTTGAGCTTTACATAGCATTGCACACTAGTAAGCCCTTCATCTAGACTCTGTCTAGATCGCCATCTAAGCTCCACATTTGGAGCACACAGGTGGAAATCACCATCATTGTAAATTCATTACGCTCGGCAATATGAGAATTTGAGTTCTCTATCTCTTAGTATGTGTCTATCTTTGTCTGCATTTTTCTCTCAACTCTGTCTACAAGTCTATTCCGCTATGTTGTTATTTTCTTATAGGCCATACTTGGAGACCTACACATTTTAGAGCATGAAGCATGATTTTTCAAGATATTCCAAAGAGGTCTCCAACACTTAAAACACAATTGATGGTTTCTTGCAAGAGCTTATCCAAAGGATTTGGCTTTTGCAAGAGGTGTAGCATGTGCCCATGTTTCATCATCAATATTATAACTTGTAACTGCCAAGAGCTTCTTTTGTGAGATTATAGTTAGATGGATCCTATCCTTTGGACCTTATGAAGAGTGTACTTATGGTCTTACTGGCATCAAAGAAGCCGTTGCATTACTAAGCACATTTCTATTCACCTTTTGTATCTCAACAAGAACATCAAATCAATTCCAAGTGAAGCTCTTTCTTGAATGAAGCATTTCCATGAGTGTTCTTTGGAAATTGTCGAGAATAGAATTAAACCTTGATAATGGATACTGTCTTTCCTTGCCTGAGAATTTTACTTAATAGAGGATATACAGGTCTTTTTAACTTTCCAGCTTTTATTAGCAATCCTTGTAATGTTTTTATTTTCCTTTCTCTTGTTTACTTCGGTAAGTGTGCACACAATGCAGTCATCTTGAAGTTCATACTCAGTTTTATCGTCCATTCATTATTTTGATCTCTTGTAATCCTTACATTATGAAGATGATGAAATGAATAATATTGTTGAAACCATCATCTGTTCAAGTCCATTCATGAGGTGGCTGATATTTTGAAGGGATAGAGTACAACTAGGTAACAAATTGAGATGTCTTATTCCACAAGATTGATCTTCTAAAATCCACAACAAAATAGAATGGTATTAGAATCTTTAATTTCTAGTGTACGTGAGTTTTCATAAAAGACTCATCAAGCTTGTTTCCATGTTCATTCCAAATACCACTAGTAGAAAAACAAAAAATCTACTAGGATAAGCATCAATGATAAGATCTCCAACACTTTCCCTCTCAGAGAGTCTAGATGGATAATGATGCAAGATTCGTTTCATGGAAAAGAGCTTGATAATTAGCCTCAAATATAAGGATTCCATTTTCAATCTATAGAATTCATGTTTGAAGTTGAAGATGAATATATTCAAGCAGATATGTGTGTCTTATTCTTCTTCATGATTTTTTATGCTATAATTGTATTCTCTTTATCATAAGTTTGTGTAGAAGGTGAAAGATACTGCAATAAATGATTTTGAGGATTTTTTATTTACAAAATCAGTTGATACAATTTATTGATGACATGTGAATCATAAAAGTGTGGTCGAATCACATTTCTTTATTAGTAAAATCAAACAACAATTCAATGCGGTAATCTATTTGGTTGATATGCGTCAAAATGAGATAGGGCATTAAACTTTGATTGTACTTCATTGAAGCATGCATACACACTTGCATACATACACACTTGCATACATACAAACATGCATAATTGCATACATACACACTTGCATACATACAAACATGCATACACATGCATGCATACATACACATGTGCATGTACACATACATATATGCATGCATAAAAATATACATGCACACCTATACACACATACATACATATATACGCACATGCATACACACATGCATACATACATACAGACATGCACACACACATGTATATATGCATACACTCACACATGCATACACACTCATGCACATACATACATACACATCACACGCTCACATAGATGTGCATACATACAAATATGCAAATGCATACATAGATGCATATAAGGCCTATTAAGGAAGAATGGGACTTATTCATGATTTTGGGACATTTCTATGTTTCCAAACTCTATGTTTTTTGAATGATTCATGTTATTTAAGTATGTTAAAAAATGACTAGACATTGATATTCAAGCTTCTCCACGTAGTTTCTTCTCTTGTTGATAACAAAATCTTCAAATCTTAGCTCAGGCATAATATTGCCAATTGGATGGGACTTGGGATTAACTTGCTCCTAATTTACAACACTAAGGTTTGAACTCAATGAGCCTCTTCCTAAGTGGATAAAAGTATTCAGTTTGTCAATGTACATATTACAATTTATAATTGTCTAAGGGGTCAATATTAGAGTTTCAACCTCATGTAGTCTCATCATTCTAGTCCTTAATATTAAAAAAATAAAATTTTTAATATCTGTAAGAGCCTCTTTCAACTCTCAACTTAATTATAAACCATGGTAGTCACACTAAGATTGAACTTCTATATAAGAAGCAAAATATTAATTAGAAGACAAAACTCAACATTGAGAAATTTATTATGACTTTAAACACTAGTTTATCAATGGAACTTCCAAGAAAAAGAAGATTGACCTTAATATTACAGAAATGCAAATTGATTATCTTAGTTTTATAAACATATTGAAAATTAGATTAAAAGATAAAACATATGAATTTATTTAAAACTAACAAGTACTTTAAAAATTATATTAAATATTGATATTAATATATATATATATATATATATATATATATATATATATATATATATATGTGTGTGTGTGTGTGTGTGTGTGTGTGTTTGTGTGTGTGTATGTGTGAGCAATGTGTATATATATGTAACCATATGTAAAATTTCAATTAAATATTCTTAAATTATGAAGTTATGCCTATTTCCAAAGAACTCGAAATATTTAGAATTATTAAAAACTTAATATAGATATACATAAAGAAACTTCAAACTTATATATATGTATACATACATACATACATACATACATATATATATATATATATATATATATATATATATATATATATATATATATATATATATATATATATATATATATATATATATATATATATATATATATATGTGTGTGTGTGTGTGTGTGTGTATGTATGTATGTATATATATATATATATATATATATATATATATATATATATATATATATATATATATATATATATATATATATATATATATATATATATATATATATATATGTGTGTGTGTGTGTGTGTGTGTGTGTGTGTGTACATCCAATCATTTAAATCAATATCTTCAAAATATAAAAACATAATGACTTCAAGAAAAATAAAAATCTATGAATAACATAGAATATTATTCAATGATGAGAAAATATAATTGAATCTACAACTATCCATTTAAAGCAAATTATCTCAAAAACATACGGTGTTCATAAACGCCTAATTAAATTGAATGTACGGTGAATTATCCACGTAATTGAATGATCTGGAGATTGTATGGTGTTTAGCAACATTGGAATAATTTTAATACATGATAACAATCCATCTAATTGAATGTAGTCAATACTATCCCTTTGTAGTCAACAACATTGGTGCTAATGGAGAGCCATCTATTCGACATTATTTTGTTCACAAAAAGTTAGCAAAGCCATCTAGTTAACATTAATTCCTACAACATAAAAAGTTAGCAAAACAAAAGAAAACACAAGCTTGGGATGATTTACCCCCTTCCAACATTCCATATATTACACACACGAGAACTATCAATATCTAAGCAATTGAGATGAGATAAGGGTGTTTCAAACAATCAAAACTTCATGACAAAGTATTATAATAATAACTTCGAAATTATTTTCAAGCTATAACATACCTATGCAAAATAGTATCACAACCATAAACAATAATGATTGATCACTATCATATAAGCTATTATAATTGAATTACAAATTACAATCATCTTCATTAGAGATATTATAATTGAATAAAAAATTACAATCATCTTCATTAGAGAAGTAGCTCAAATGTTCAAATACTTCATTTCCTTTCCCTTGAGTTTGTTTTACATTCGATATCAGTGTTGTTGGAATTTTGGTTTTATTTGGTTTGCGGCCATCTTTTGGTGTCCAAGCCCAAAGAATGGAAGAACTATTCTCCAAACTTTGAGGATCAATGATATTTTTTCTCCAATATTTTGTCCAACAATCCCTATATAGTTCTTCATCACTGATGTTTTTCCTTTTTGAAATAGGTATCCAATATTGTATCTGAACCTTAAGATATGTTTCTGATTCTCTAGTTTGATTAACTTCAGTTTTCGCCATGCCAAGTAACATAGGGTACATTACATCACATGGTTCTATGAGAACGAAGTCTCCTTTTTTCACATCAAGGCATGGATCAAATTCTTTTGCTGGTTTGTTATGCAATGGATTGCAAAAGTGTACATCATTTTCATCTGAATCTTCATTATCAAATGTATTATCTTGCACAAGATTTGAAGATCCAAATGCTTTGCATCCATTTTTTGGCTAAAAATCATGATAAGATGTATCCTTCCATATTATTTGAGATTTCAAAACCTCCATAAGGTTTTTCCAATAAGTAAGTACTAGATAAATATATTTACTATAATCTGAGTTATGCCCCTTCTCTTCCAAATGCATTTTCCACCAATTGACATATCTAAGAAGTCCTTCCATGACCCGTTCATTATCCTTCACATACTCACTAGGTGGCAATAATTTTGGAACGCCTTTAGGAATCTTTGATATGCCATCTTCACTTTTGTTTCATAGCTCTATACCATCTGTAGGTAACAAATCAATATTTTTTGGATGCAATTTATATTGCATCAAGGGTACCCCTTGACTCATGTCGAATCTCAAGTGCAATGGTTTTGAATGTCCAATAAGAGTATCTGCTCCATCATTTGAGTACCCTTTGATAAAATTTTTGAAATCTGGTACTTTTTGTATAAGAAAAGGTGTCAGATGCATGTTGCAACATTCATTAAAAGTTCTCATAAGATGTGGAAAACTGAAAATGGAATGTTTTCTGAGCTTTTTTGAAAAGTAACTAAATAAAGCATCAATATCCTCATGTGTATGTCCAACCATAAGGAATCCAAGTTACACCATATCAAATATCCCATTAGCAACTAACAAAGATAAGTATGCAAAGACATAGCGATCATTATTTTCTGAACCACAATTATCGTGTTGCAAAAATAATGTTCTAGGTAATTCCTTGAATGAATTACTTTGATTTTCACATGTGTTATTACATTGTGTTGCATTGTCATATAAAAGTTCCTCCTTTAATACATCCATATGATGATAAAGTGCATCAGGCCACAACAAAGAATCAAATAGACTCTTTGTGTAATTCATACTAGAACTATTCAATCCCAAATCTCTATACAACTGACTATCTTTTTTTTTTCTAAGTTTCTTAAACACATTGAAATAGATGCAAGTGTGAAATTTGGATCACCAAGCCATAATCCTAAAGCAAAATGATCATAAGCACATTGTCCATGTTCATGAGTAAGCATTCCTATTAAAGATATTGGTAATCTCTCAATGGCATTAAGAGATTTTGAAACTAGTCTAATCTATGGTATAGTTGTTTTACTTTGATCCATTTTATCATGAATAATGCATAAATATTTATCTGGAAATAATTCTGAGGAGACTCTCCAAGCATAATATAGATTTCTACAACTCATTGGACGTAGCATATGAGATCTTCTTTGTGCTAAATATCTTGCATGTTCTTCATGGTTTTTTGTAGATTGTAATTTTGCCTTTATTCCTGTACAAAAGTCACATTTGGAAAAGGTACTTGACTTTGATAAAGAAACTGTTCTAAATTTTGTATTCCACATTCTCGAAAATGTTTGCTGAAATAACTTATTATATCCCAAACTCTCTAATGTCATATTCATCTCTCGAAGAATATTTGCTTATTTGTAATGTGATTGAAACACTCTTTTTTTTTCATGATAACCATCCGTACATGTTCTCAACTTGTGTGGAATTTGATCTGCATTATTATCAAATGAAATCATGTATCAAAGCTTTTTCTATTTCTACATGTTTGGTACTTTTTCTAAGTATTCCATTATTCCCATGAGTGGATACCTTTCGACCAAGCAGAAACTTTTTCTGTAGCGTACAAAATGAGCTCTTTCCAATACCATGAAGTAAATACCATGCCTTGGTACATACTTCTTTTGCATCAAATATGAAATTAAAAGTCAAGCAATGACTTGAGTTCACACAGCTACCTTTGTAGACCATATTCATGCAATCCAATACATATTTGCATCCATCCGAATAGCATTGTCCTCAAAAGTTTAACCTTGCTTCCATTATTTTAGCCCTACTAGTTACTTGACAACATCTCTGTTCACAACAATCATGCATTGAAACCATCTGAATTCTCTCAAATGAGCATCTCTTTAGGAGTTAATGTAGTACTTTTTCTAACCTTGTGGATGTAACTTCTTTTTACTATTTTCCATATGAAAATCCTTTTGTTGATCTCATTCGATTCGAAGAGGAGAAACAACTTCTATATCATCAAAACATGTTGAATATCAATAGCATGAGAATAATTGTTTTCAACATCTACATCCTCAATACCATTGCAATTATCATCATCGATGTTGCATGGTGATGTAAAGCAAAACTTTGGATTCTCTCCAGCTTCAAGATCCACATCCTTAATACCATTGCAATGATCATCTTCAACACCATACAATGAGTTAGAGCCTAATTTTTGTATCATAGGCTCACTATCTGCTGTAATGATTTGGAGTATAGGCCAACTCACCAATTTCAAAGTGGAATCCAAAGTTGATGGATCCAAAGTTTCATCCATAAAAACATCTAGGCAACTTTCTCCCAACTCTTTGCAATTTATAGCATCCCATGGATTTACCAATAAAATAATAGCAATTGCATATCTTTCACGCTTTTCATGATCAAACAAGATGACTCTCTTTCCTTTCCACTTTTCTCTTTCTTCAAGTTGACTAGATATAGTTTGCTTTGTTGCCATCTTGGATTTTCCTATAAAAAGAATAAATGAGAAATTAACAATGCTATTCAATTGATCATTCTTTCAATAATTATTGGAAAAATAATCAATTGAATTAAATCTAGAACACGAACATCATTTCCACAAAAAATAATCCATATTTGCATATGTGGACACACTAGTTCTATATGATTAAAAAAACTCTTACAAAGTTTAAAATCTTTCAAAATAATATCCATATTTGCATGTACAAGACATTCACTAATTGGACTTAACTTTGAATCTAGTCAAAAATCAAAGAAACTACAAGAATAAAAATCTCAAACTTCATTTTGATGCTAGCATGTTAAGAGACACTCAAAACATCGTTGATTCGAAGTTTATTAGAGGTTGAAACCTAATTTCAACCCTTTTTCTACTCCAATTTAAATAGCCTCTCAAACTTATATTTGACCCTAACTCAATTCAAGTTGAATAAAGGTTCCACCTTAAGTATAACTTGAAAAGAGATCAAATTTAAGTTCAAGATTCTTTGACTCCAAGTTGAGTAGAGACTCAAACTTAAGTTTGAACCTATTTGATTCTAAATTGATAAAAGATCCAAAGTTAAGTTCCATTTTGTCTAACTCAAAATTGAATACTTAAATTCAAGCTTCTTTGATTCCAAATTGGATATCGACTCTCTGACTCTAAGTTCGAGAGAGATTGAGTCTTAAACTCCAACTTCAATCAACATCCCACTATAAGTTTGACTCTAAATCTAAGTTAAATAGGAACTAAAACTTAGGTTCGAACTACTCTAACTCCCGAACTTAAATTATAGCATGTCTGACTGTCAAATGTAAATTTTCACCTGTAAGATTGGGAAGTTAATGCAAGCTCAAACTTAATTTCTAGCCTCTTTGATTCCAACTTGAATATTACAGACTTGAACTTACTCGAGCTTAAGTTTTAGCCTCTCTCACTCAAAGTTGAATAAAGACTAGAACTTAAGTTCAAGCCTTTCTAAGTCCTAATTGAATTAAAACGCAAACTTAAATTTGAGCATTTCAAATTTCACATTGAATAGAGGCTCAAACTTAACTTTGAGGCTCTCCAACTTCAAGAGAGATTGAATCTTAAACTCCAACTTGAATCACCATCCAAACTTAAGTTCCAGCTTCACTGACTTGAAGTTAAATAGAGGTTCCACTATAAATTTGAACTTATCTTTTTCAAAGTTGAATAGAAGCTCAAACTTAAATTTGACTCCAAATTGAATAAAGGCTCAAAGTCCAAGTTAAATAGAGGCTCAAACTAAAATTTGACCCTGAAATGCTGCTATGTATGTCTTTGTGTGTGTGTATTTTTGTGTGTACAGTACTCACTTCAGTTGAGTAGAGGTTCCACTTTAAGTTTGAACTTATGTTACTCAAAGTTGAATAGAGGCTCACTTAAGTTTGACTCCAAATTGAATACAGGCTCAAACTCTCTCTATCTCCAAGTTCATTGGAAACTCAAACTCAAGTTGAATCCTCTCTAACTCTCGAACTTAAGTTTGAGCTTCTCAAATTCCAACTTGAATAGAGGCTCAAACTTAAGTTCGAGCGTCTGAAATTGCAGATTGAATAGAGCTTCAAAATTAAGTTTGAGCCTTTCAAACTGCACATTGAGCAGAGATTCAAACTTGAGTTTGAGCCTCTCCAACTCTAAGTTCAACATAGATTCAATTTTAAACTCAACTTACATTTCAGCTTCACTGACTTGAAGCTGAATAGAGGTTCCGTTATAAATCTGAACTTATCTTACTCAAAGTTCAATAGAGGCTCAAACTTAAGTTTGATTCTAAATCTATGTTAAATGTGAACTGAAATTTTGGTTCGAGTCGCTCTAACTCCCAAACTTAAATTCCTATCTGTATGACTCTCAAATGTTACTTTTCGCCTATAAATTTTGAAAGTAAATGCAAACTGAATTTGTAGCCTCTTTGATTCCAATTCGAATATTACAAACCTAAACTTAAGTTTTAGCATCTTTCACTCTAAGTTAAATAAAGACTTAGCATCTTTCCAACTCGAAGTTAAATAGAGATTGAATCTTAAACTCCAACTTGAATTGACATCCAAATCCAAGTTCCACCTTCACTTAGTTCTTTTAAATGTAAGAGAGTGTTCAATTTAATAGGCCCGAACTTAAGTTCGAACGTCTTTTGTTCAAATTTTGAAATAGATTTGAGCTAAAAATAGTCTTATTGCTGGAAAAGCTAGGAGGCTCAAACTAAGTTCAAGCCTCATATCATCTAACTCAATAGACTAAGACTTGATATAATTCAAAGGCTCGAACTTAAGTTCGAGCCTCATATTATATGACACAACAGACTCAAAACTCATGGGCTTGAACTTAAGCTCAAGCCTCATCATGGGAAGACAAACTTGATATGATTCAAAGGCTCGAAGTTAACTTCGACCCGGATATCTCTTGCAAGAGTTAAAAGGCTTGAACACTAGTGTTGTACCAAAACAAGACACTATAGTGTTCTTTTCTCTACTAAGTCAAAAAAAATCACATACTAATCAAATAAAATTTTGAAAAAACCTTAAAGACCCATAAAGACTTATACCTAGATGCTCTATAAAAAATATATATTTTAAAAAATAACCTTTTTTGATAACTCAAATATAGATAACTCAAATATAGAAATGATTGAATATGGTTGAGAAAAACTGTTTTTCTATAAACAAGTATATGAGAAGAAAGAAATTTCTCCATAAAAAAAAATTTCTCCCTATTGGAATCATTTTTCTAATGTTAATTTATCGTCATATAATCATTTGAAACAAGTCTTGGGAACTAGAAAAATCATTTTTATATTAAAAAAATTAGTACAATATAGGGTGCTCATTGTATAGTTATACACTTTTGCAACCTTCTATATGATATTGATTCATCAAAACACTAAAATGGTTTGTGTTTTATTTAAAAAATCATCATATAATAGCATAAATCTATGCTACATGTCTTTGAACCAATAAGTTTTGTATGTATCTCACATACTATGAAAAATCTAGATATTTCATTGAATAGCCATATTCCTCTCTACCGAGAATAAAACTTCATCCTAAAAAACTAGTTTTTCTCAATGATATAAGGTATATATTATGAATCCAAATAATTATAAAAACATTATAGACTACTTTATATAGAAAAATCTAGCATATTAACTTTAATCATGTAGCATATGCAATATTTCCTCGTAAAATGGCCTTTTTTTAGCGTAAAAAAACAATGTTATTGTTTAACTTGAAGACACAACATACAAATTGGACTCCTAAGGTTGTCAAAAAAATATTTCTAGCTGTAATAATCTCAAATAGTATTTTGATCATAAAAAATGATGCATGTTCATACCATCACTTTGCAAAATAATTCATAGATGATAAGACTGTCATACCACAAATGAGATTCTTTTTATGATATAAACCTAGTAAAATTCATTACAAATCTCTAATTATGGATAGAAATATGTTGACATATATATAATAAACGATTTTATTGCATTTAGACCAATGAAAATTATAAGATCATGATTTTAATAAAAAATAACCACTAATTTACATTACTGTAATTTCTGCGCCAGGATTGAAATTAGCATCATAAAATTAGAGAGTAAATATTAATTTTTATATCCTTTAATCAAAAATATATTTTTCTAAAAATATTCAAGCCTTATGCCAACATGTTGCATAGTTACATTTATAAGTGGTTCCTTCTAGTACTCTAAAAAATTCATCAAACATTATCTCTTTTTCAGGACACTAAAGTGTTCAAGGACACTAAAGTGTCCAAGTACAACACTAGATTGAGCATCTTTCAGAGGCTCAAACTTTTGTTGAGCTTTTGATGGTCTTGGTATTCAAAGGATCGAACTTAAGTTCAAGCCTATTAGCTCTTTTGGATGCATGAGTTAAGAGGCTTGAACTTAAGTTCCAACAACTTTTGGAAAAGCTGAAAAAGTTTGAGCTTCATATCATTTTTTCCAACAAAGGCAACTTGATATGATTCAGAGGCTTAGCTCTTGTAGATGCAAGAAGATATTAGTGTTCTTCGAGAACCTAAGAGGCTCAACTTGATATGATTCAAACGGCTTAGCTCTTGTAGAATCGAGTTAAAAATATTAGTCTTTTTCTTGGAGAGCATGAGAGGCTCAAACTTAAGTTCGAGCCTCATATCATGTGACCCAACAATCCCGAACAGGATATGATTCTGAGGCTCGAACTTGAGTTCAAGCCTCTTGGTTCTTTTGGATCCAAGAGAGTGTTGAACTTAACAGGCTCGAACCTAAGTTCAAGCCTCTCTAACTCTAAATTGAACAAAAGCTCAAACTCCAATTTAAATAGAGGCTCAAAGTAAAATTTGACCCTCTCTGGCTTAAAAAGCATATATAGTATACATACATAAATGATGCTATCTATATTTTTGTGTATAGAGTCCACTATAAATTTGAAATTATCTTAATCAAAGTTGAATAGAGGCTCAAACTTAAGTGCGACTCCAAATTGTATAGAGGCTCAAACCCCAAAGTTAAATAGAGGCTCAAACTAAAATTTGACCCTTCTCACTCAAACAACATATATAGTATACATATATAAATGCTGCTATGTATATCTTTGTGTGTGTGTATTTTTGTGTGTACAGTAGACACAAAAGTTATAGCTTCACTGACTTCAAGTTGAATAGAGGTTGCACTTTAAATTTGAACTTATGTTACTCAAAGTTGAATAGAGACTAAAACTTAATTTTGACTCCAAATTGAATATAGGCTCCAACTCTCTCTATTTCCAAGTGAAATTGAAACTTAAACTCAAGTTCAAACTTCTCAGAATCTCAAACTTAAGTTTCCACTTCTTGAACTTGATTAGAGGTTTAAACTTAAGTTTGAGCTTCTAAGATTCGAACTTGAATAGAGGAGAGTGTTAAACTTAACAAGCTTGAACTTAAGTTCAAGTGTCTTTTGTTCAAATTTCAAAATAGATTTGAGTTAAAAAATACTCTTCTTTCCTTGGAAAAGATGAGAGGCTCAAACTTAAATTCCAGCCTTATATCATGTAACTCAATAGACTGAGACTTGATAAGATTAAAAAGCTCGAACTTAAGTTGGAGCTTCATATTATGTGACATAACAGACTCAAAATTCAGAGGCTTGAACTTAAGTTCGACCCTCATATCATATTCAGAGGCTTCAACTTAAGTTTGAGCCTCATATTATATTCAGAAGCTCAAACTTAATTTCGAGCCTCATACCATGCAAAGAGAGTGCTCAGCTTAACAAGCTCAAACTTAAGTTTGTGCATATTTTCTTCAAATTTCAAAATAGATTTGAGTTAAAAATACTCTTCTTTTCGCTGAAAAAGCTAAGAGGCTCAAACTTAAGTTCGTATCATGTAACTCAACATACTGCCTGATATGATTCAAAAGCTCGAACTTAAGTTCGAGCCTCATATAATGTGACACAAAAAAATCAAAATTTACAGGCTTGAACTTAATTTCAAGCCTCATATCATATTTAAAGGCTCAAACTTAAGTTTGAGCCTCTCATATATACAACACGATACAAATGGGAATCGATGTAACTTTGAATCGAGGACTTTATTTCGCGAGTGTAGTGTATTAGGTCACGAATATAATTCTCTACGCACCTCCTACTCTTTGAACAGGACTACGAAAGTGGATATGGTGCCATGCAACTTCCATGTGAGAATTAGAACTTCTCAAAGTAGTGCAATCGGCAATTTTTGCACAGGGGTTGTAATGTC